>JAOTOL010001170.1:317500-320000 GCA_034440575.1 Imbricaverruca yamaguchii
GTACAGAGTACAGAGTACTACAGAGTACATAGTACAGACTACAGAGTACTACAGAGGACATAGTGCAGAGTACAGTGTACTACAGAGTACATAGTACAGAGTACAGAGTACTACAGAGTGCATAGTACAGAGTACAGAGTACTACAGAGTACTACAGAGTACAGAGTACTAAAGAGTACTACAGAGTACGGAGTATTACAGAGTACTACAGAGTACAGAGTACTACAGAGTACTACAGAGTACAGAGTACTAAAAAGTACTACACAGTACAGAGTACTACAGAGTACTACAGAGTACAGAGTACTACAGAGTACTACAGAGTACAGAGTACTACAGAGTACTACAGAGTACAGAGTACTACAGAGTACTACATAGTACAGAGTACTACAGAGTACTACAGAGTACAGAGTACTACAGAGTACTACAGAGTACAGAGTACTACAGAGTACTACAGAGTACAGAGTACTACAGAGTACTACAGAGTACTACAGAGTACAGAGTACTACCGAATACTACAGAGTACAGAGTACTACAGAGTACTACAGAGTACAGAGTACTACAGAGTACTACAGGTACAGAGTACTACAGAGTACAGAGTACTACAGAGTACTACATAGTAGAGCACATAGTACAGAGTACCACAGAGTACATAGTACAGAGTACTACAGAGTACATGGTACAGAGTACTACAGAGTACATAGTACCGAGTAGCACAGAGTACATAGTACAGAGTACTACATAGTACATAGTACAGAGTACTACAGAGTGCGTAGTACAGAGTACTACAGAGTACATAGTACAGAGTACTACAGAGTACATAGTACAGAGTACTACAGAGTACATGGTACAGAGTACATGGTACAGAGTACATGGTACAGAGTACTACAGAGTACTACAGAGTACAGAGTACTAAAGAGTACTACAGAGTACAGTGTATTACAGAGTACTACAGAGTACAGAGTACTACAGTGTACTACAGAGTACAGAGTACTAAAAAGTGCTACAGAGTACAGAGTACTACAGAGTACTACAGAGTACACAGTACTACAGATTACTACAGAGTACAGAGTACTACAGGGTACTACAGAGTAGAGTACATAGTACAGAGTACCACAGAGTACATAGTACAGAGTACTACAGAATACATAGTACAGAGTACTACAGTGTGCATAGTACAGAGTACTTACAGAGTACATAGTACAGAGTACACAGTACTAGAGAGTACATAGTACAGAGTACAGAGTACTACAGAGTACATAGTACAGAGTGCTACAGAGTACATAGTACAGAGTACAGAGTACATAGTACAGAGTACATAGTACAGAGTACAGAGTACTACAGAGTACATAGTACAGAGTATGGAGTACTACAGAGTACATAGTACAGAGTACTACAGAGTACATAGTACAGTGTACTACAGAGTACATAGTACAGTGTACTACAGAGTACATGGTAAAGAGTACTACAGAGTAAATAGTACAGAGTACTACAGAGTACATGGTACAGAGTACTACAGAGTACATAGTACAGAGTACTACATAGTACATAGTACAGAGTACTACAGAGTACATAGTACAGAGTACTACAGCGTAAAGAGTACAGGGTACAGACTACTACAGAGTACATAGTTCAGAGTACTACAGAGTACAGAGTACAGAGTACAGAGTACTACAGAGTACAGAGTACTACAGAGTACTACAGAGTACAGAGTACTACAGAGTACTACAGAGTAGAGCACATAGTACAGAGTACCACAGAGTACATAGTACAGAGTACTACAGAGTACATGGTACAGAGTACTACAGAGTAGTACTCTGTACCGGTGACCGCGTCTAGTGCCGCGGGCTCTAGGTGACGCCATGTGACCAGCATCGGCCCCGGCTCGTGATTGGCTGCTGCGTTGCATCGTACGCCCTCGAGGGCATTACGTGTCGAGGGAGCGAGGCAGTCAGTGGGTGCAGGGACTTCGTGCGGAATACATCGCAGTGTGTGAGATCACCTCATCGCAGTGTGTGAGACATCGCAGTGTGTGAGACACACATCGCAGTGTGTGAGAGTCTACGTGCCAGTAGACTCAGTGAACGTCCAACAGCCAGCGGCGATCCGTAGCATCAAAATGAGGTAAGGGAGAAAAATTTGACGGAGTTCGACCATTATTTTTGTATTGTATGTAAGTACCCTTTATCATTATACGGGAAGATGAGTGTCAACTCAATTTGGCGCTACAAAGTGCAAAACCCACCACCATCGTTCCGAAGACAGTGAATTTCAATCCTATCAGCCCTGTTCAAATGCTGCCGAAGTTGCCGGGAAGTTTTCAGATATAAAATGGCGGGAAATAAAATCATATATTCATATATCATTGAGGTTTTCATATATGTCCACTTGATAACCGGAAAGTGCTGACATACACACACAAACGTGTTGTATGTAGTATCATTGTTATGTTATATATACACATATATATATATGCATGTTTATTGTTATTCTTGCTACTATC
>JAOTOL010001170.1:325000-329830 GCA_034440575.1 Imbricaverruca yamaguchii
TAATGAACAGTAATGGCCCTAGTACTAACCCCTGGGGGACTCCACTAAGAACATTTTGCCATGATGACTTTGTACCATTTAGCATCACTCTTCGCTGTCTATCTGAAAGCCACAACTCTATCCATTTTAAGATGCTACCTGCAATACCATGGGACTGAAGCTGTATCATTAACCGTTTATGGGGTACCTTGTCAAAGGCCTTACTAAAGTCAAGATATGCTACATCAACCTGATTTCCCTGATCAACTTGTTCTGTGGCGAAGTTCAAAAAGTCCAAGAGTTTTGTGAGACACGATCGTCCTTTTCTAAACCCATGTTGAGTATTTTGAATCAATCTGCTACCTTCCAGATAAATAACTATTCTGTCCTTGATAATTGATTCGAGTACCTTGCATACTAGGGATGGGAGACTTATTGGTCTATAGTTTTCAACTTTCCCTCTTTCTCCTTTCTTGAAAATAGGAACTACATTTGCCCTTTTCCAATCGGTTGGAATTTAATTATGTGAAACTGATCTACAAAATATTATACTTAGTGGAAATGCCAGTTCCTTTTCAGTTTCCCGCAACACCCTAGCATAAATTTCATCAGGTCCTGCTGCCTTATTTTGCTTTATTTTCCTGATATGATTGTAAACACCACTATCAATGAAATCAACATCATTTGTCAGATCCCATGAAACTGAACTATGGTGTACGGTCGGCAGATTGGTCATATCTTCCAATGTAAACACTGATTTGAACTGCTTGCTCAGCTCCTCAACCATCTCACTATCCTCACCCAATGTAGTCCCGTTTACTTCCAGTGGACCAATTGTGCTAGAAACTTTACTCAGCTTGTAGAAACTAAAGAACTTTTTACTGTCCCCATTACAGTTTCTAGCTAAATCCAGTTCCTTTGCTCGCTTTGCTGCTCTGGTTTTTTGCTTCACAGTGTCTCTAGCTTTTCGATACGCCTTTAGATTAATGACATTTGAGGCTTCTTTAAAAACTCTAAATGCAGTTTTCTTAGCCTTAATTGCTTTTATCATGTCTGGTGTAAGCCATGCTGGCTTTCCTACCCTTCTTTTGGGTCTTTGCTTTTGGGGGGACATGTCTAATCTGAGTTTCCTTTAAGTAAGATTTGAAGTTTTCCCACATTTCACAGGCACTTAAATTGGAGAATACTTCTTCCCATCTGATGGCACTTAAAGCCGCTCTCATGCCGTTAAAGTCTGCTCTGTTGAAATTTGGAACCTTTACCAAATTATCCTTGATAATTTCCCCTACATTTGCCTTGAATCTAACTATGTTATGGTCACTTTTTCCCAGAGTTTCGCCTACAGTCAAGTCTTGAACCAAGTCACTTAAATCCGAGAATACAAGGTCCAAGAATGAACCATGCCTGGTAGGTTCCGATACAAACTGGTGTAAGAACAGGTCCTCTTCAAGGCATTTCCTAAACATTTTGCATGATGGGGTGCCAACACCAGCATATTCATAACCTTTTAGATTAAAGTCACCGAGAATAAGGCACTTCCTCTTAAAGTTTCTACTGATTTCCTCACAAATCACCTTGTCAAGCTCCAGTTGCTGAGAATGTGGCAGGGTTCCTGATCGGTAGAAAGCTCCTATCCTAAGAGTATTGCTGTTGCCTTTTCCCACAGTGACATCAAGCCAAATGGACTCCACAGACACATTTTTATCCCCACCTGCTACTTTTTGAGAACTGAATAAGCTATTCATATAGATCATTACACCACCCCCTTTCATTGCTGGACCCCTATTGCACGAAAACATATTGTATCCCTGGATCTCATAGTCCTGTAAGTTATCTCCAAAATACCCTTCACTGACCCATGCCTCCGTAATGCAAACAAAATCCGGTTCCTCCTCAGCAACATAACACTTGAACTCATCAAATTTGGAACGGATACTCTGAGCATTAAACATCATACACCTAACGAATGCTCCATAACCACCTTTGGCTTTTTCATATTGAGGAGTTCTTTTATCACTAGATGAACTATAACTCTGTCCCCTTGAGTTGCTGCTGTCCCTATTTGCAGACTTTGAGGTTCTATTTCCTTGGCTGACACTATTGGAATATTCCTGAGTTGGCAATGCAATTTCATCCCTCCCCACCCCATTTCCTAGTTTCCCTGAAGGACATGCTCGTATACTTTGCCTAACACATGGACCCCCTTCTCAGAAAAGTGCAGGCCATCCCTCTGATAGAGGTCCCACGATGCATAAAACCTGCTCCACTCGTCTACAAATGTAAAACCTAGCTCATGGCAGAGCTTTCCTACCCTGGCGTTAGCTGCCAGTGCCCTAGAGCTCCACTCAGGGAGGCTCTAGCCCTAGGCAAAATTCCTGTTATAAGGACTCTATTGGTACCCTTGAGGGTGGCCAGAAGGGCCCTGTACTCCCGCAGAAGCTCCTCGCTCCTAGTCTGACCTATGTTATTTACCCCTACATGCACTATGACTGTGTTAAACTGGTGATCACTGGTGACCTGTGCCACCGCAGTTACCAGGGTCCTTCACCTTGGCACCAGGCCTGGTGATGCACCTCTGTCCCTCCTACCTTTACAAAATACCCGCTCTAAATATCGCACACGAGAGTCTCCTATGACCAGCACTGACTCCTTACTACTGCTATCCTGGGGGCAGTCATCCAATGCCTGGAACATATTTGTTGTTACTATGCCTGCCCGCTGGGCCGGTTGGCTACACTTCCTCCCGCTCCTACCACCTGCCACCTGCCACTCACTGACCTTTTCCTTAGGTTCGCGTCTCCAAATCCTCCACCCCCTGACCTCATGCCACTTCCCTCCTGTGACCCTACCAGAACTACCCCTCCTCTGTTCACTATTAAAACTCCCCCCTCCTGAGAGATCCCAGCCACCTCCACAGTAGGGGAAGCCTCAGCTACCTGGTGGCCTGCGACCACCTGGGCATATGATGTCCCTGCTACGGATTGACCCCTTGTTGCTTTATCTTGCCTACCCTGTGCAACAAGGGGCAGCCTTGAGGTTGGAAACCTCTGCCTTAAAGGGTCCTAATTTCTTCCTCTAGTGCCTGCATCCTGGTCGAAACCATCCTAAACGCTGCAGCTTATGCCTAGATTTAGATTCAAATTAACTTGCTAAATTAACTTGCTAAACAACCGACAAAAAAGCTAACTATCATTCACTATAAATCGCTACCTCCTATACTGTCAGTTAAATATCTGAGTGCCCTCAAGAAAAGCAGAAACTATTAAACAATTGTTTTTTTTTCCTTTTTAATTAAATAAAAAAACAAAAAAGATGTCTAATCTAATTTTTTTCTTCCCAAATAATTAAAAAAATATATAAACCTTCCTTTTTTATCATTTTTAGATAGAAAAAAAAAAAATCACAAAACATATGAATACCCCAACTTACTACTAATTAAACTATCTTAAACTTCAACACCAAACACACATTTGCTAACTATCATTCACTATAAAGCGCTACCTCTATACTGTCAGTTAAATATCTGAGTGCCTCAAGAAAAGGAAAACATTAAAAATTGTTTGTTTTTTTGTTTTGTTTTTTTTTTTTAAATAAATTAAATAATTGAACAAGATGTCTAATCTAATTGTCTTCCACACAAGTAGACAACTATATAAATATCCCTTGATATCACTTATGGCTAGACAGAAAAATGAACAGTCACACAGCACTTATGAATACCCCCAACTTACTACTAATTAAACTATCTTAAACTTCAACACCAAACACACTATGCACACCAAAAATAAATAAAGTATGTTAGGATAGTATGAATGTTGTCTAATGTACTTATCAAATCTACACACTTGTAATATCTCCTACTACAGAAATCGAAGAGTCGAGAACACGCCGCCTTGAAGCCAAAGATGGCGTCCTGCGGCGTCGCTAGGTTAATATAGTATAGTTTGCGTGCTACGAAAATGCTTATAAGACAAAACCTAATGAAATATATTAAGAGAAGTAATTGCTAAGCACCTATCCACAGCTTAGACTAGAGTACTGCCCTGTTCTTGCAGCGACTTATCTGGAAACCTGGAGCTCCGGGGCGCGTCCTTCCACCGAGAGCTGGCGGCAAACTGAATGGTCAAATGCACACCGGTTAGCATAAACTGTTTACCCTTTCTTTTTCGTCGCTTTGCCGGAGCCATTTCATATGTAATCGCCAAGAGCAGACTTTGTGCTTCAGTCACACAAAGCACGCTTGTCTTCACTATAACCCACAGATTACGTCTCCTTCACATCAGCACAGTACTCTGGTTATCGCGCAACACCAAACATACCTAATAGATGGCGCTGATGATGGAAACCAACATGGCCTACGAATGGCGCTGTACGTGGACATATTTCAGTGGCGCCGCGATTGAGAATGACCGCACGGCATTTGGCGCTGTATGTGGACAGTTCGACTGCTTGAGTTGTATTGTAAAAGGGAGCAATGATGTCACAGATGAGCTTAATGGTACCACGAACTGGATAAAATGACATGTCAGACGCTCTAGACAAGGCATACGTGTAGAAAACGGTCTTCTTGACCCTGATCAGCCAGCGGATGTTCTTTACAACGCACACCGCGTATCTGTAAAAAGCATTAAAACAAAAGTTTTGTTCTTATTCGGATTCCTGGTTTGATAGCTCTTGTTTGGTGTTTCTGTTCCAGTATGGAAAATGATGCAGTAAACAAAATAACTTGCAGGAAACAATTTGTTCGGTTATTGGGTAACAATACAGTAGATATCCATAGGAAGCAGATTGTCTCGTTTTCAATGGCGCTTAAGCCGGACAATGCCAAACACAGTAGACCAGCGGCGCTGT
>JAOTOL010001171.1:0-325000 GCA_034440575.1 Imbricaverruca yamaguchii
ATACCAGACTACGCATACACACACACACACACACACACACACACACACACACACACACACATATATATATATATATATATATATAAGAAAGTAATATATATATATACTATATATATAGATATATATGTATATATATTTATATGTATATACTATATATATATGTATATATATATGTACATATATTATTTTTCCTCTTCTTTCGACATACTGGGCGCTGCCTCTATCAGCTTCCCAATCAACATACCGGCCGTCGAGAGATCATCTATTGTTGCATTATGCTAATCGACAGCAGGTGGGCGGCTTCGTCGCTGTGCCATCCTCGCGCGTCACCAGTAGTCAGCAGAAGGTTTCGACGTACGGCCAGCCGGTGGCCAGATTGGCATTCTCGACTTCGGCCCATTACCGACTTATTACAGGAGAAATTTCCACAAAAGCCGCTGTCTGGACAGTGACGCTTGCAGCCTTGGCGACATCTCGGCCGTCAAACTGTTCCCCGCTCTCTTTCGCTCCCGAAAACGTGAGAAAAGTCCGTGACGTGCTGCAAAAACTTCACTGGACAGGGCGATCCTGCCGTATGGCCGCGCCGGCTGCCATATCGTCCGACGGTGAGTGACGCAAGAGCTGCGCGACCGCGTGGGCTGCAAGTTTATCAATGCCGGTAATGGGCCGGGCTTGTGACAACTGAGTGGCGTCCAGCCTTGTCGGAGGCAGTTACGGCCGGCAGGTTTTGCATGCCTCTTTAAAGGCATTGCGTGCGTACCTAATTGTTATTCGCCTCGATGCTGCGGGCTGACACCAGTTCGAATGTTATCGCTTGTGGTGTAATCCACAACTGCCTGATGACCATGAAAAGTAGCCAAGACAAAACAAGACAGCGTCGCTGGCAGCCGTTCCACCTGTAGGCAATACCATTCGGTGGCAAATAGCCAGCAAGGAGGCAATCAGCGACGGTCGAAATAGATGAAGAAATGCTGGCTATGGGGCGGCGGTCGGCAGGTGAGCATTACGAAACAAGAGGAACGGGCCAGTGGGATAATATCAGACACACCCTTAAAAGTGACCATGATTCCTCTTGACATGGCAATCTCACACGAGAAAGATTCTGAGGAAAAACTAAACAGTTGGTATTCATGCGATGCTTCAATATCTATATATATATATATATATATATATATATATATATATATATATATATATATATATATGTATATATATATATATATATATATGTATATAATGCCACCCTTTCGACCGCATTGAGAACCTGAAGGTTCATGTATTGGAGGTCTTCTCACGTTACCTCGTTCTCACAATCTGGACGGAGGAGTTATAGTTATCAGCTTCTGGTCACACGATTCAGTTTATAATTAAATAGCGTTTTCGATGTTCAAATGTGGACCGGAGCCATAGGTAAATTGTCACCAGAAATTCTGTTTTCCAAAGTTCAATGTTCCAAAGTTTTACGAGCTTCTCTGCTTCTCGTAAAAAGAAGAATTAGCGTCACAAAGTGAAATGAACAAGCACATTTTGGGTAAGTTAATGATGCAGGTTAACATCTGCAACATTAACTTCTCCTAAATTAGCAGTTCCAACACACGCAATATTACATTCTCCACCCTTGGTTGTCATTGCAAAATCGAGGAGTAGGCACTGCTGTTTAGGCATGTCTAAGGCCGGAGAAAACGTGCATCGATACAGTGGGCGGCAATCCAAGCTCTCAAGCAGTTCTGAGACATGCGGCTATTGCCAAACGCTGACCAACATGATGCTGTGATGTGCTTGTCTACTCCGAGCCCGTGGCGCAGCACAACTCCAACCGATCTCACAGAAGCTAGGCCGTAACCTGACCAATCCGGCCGCACACAGTTCGTCACCACCCGCTGTCTGCCCACCTCTCAGGATACCACTGCAGACAGTACGTTACCACCCATTGTCTGCCCACCTCCCAGGACACCACTGCAGACAGTACGTCACCACCCATTGTCTGCCCACCTCCCAGGACACCACTGCAGACAGTACGTCACCACCCATTGTCTACCAACCTCCCAGGACACCACTGCAGACAGTTCGTCACCACCCATTGTCTGCACCACCTCCCCAGGACACCACTGCAGACAGTACGTTACCACCCATTGTCTGCGCCATCTCCCAGGACAAAACTGCAGACAGTTCGTCACCACCCATTGTCTGCCCACCTCCCAGGACACCACTGCAGACAGTACGTCACCACCCATTGTCTGCCCACCTCCCAGGACACCACTGCAGACAGTACGTCACCACCCATTGTCTACCAACCTCCCAGGACACCACTGCAGACAGTACGTCACTACCCATTGTCTGCCCACCTCCCAGGACACCACCGCAGACAGTACGTCACCACCCATTGTCTGCCCACCTCCCAGGACACCACCGCAGACATTACGTCACCACCCATTGTCTGCCCACCTCCCAGGACACCACCGCAGACAGTACGTCACCACCCATTGTCTGCCCACCTCCCAGGATACCACCGCAGACAGTACGTTACCACCCATTGTCTGCGCCACCTCCGTCGGCCCGACAGGCCACCCAGCACACCACTGCCGGTTACCACCGCGCAGTGGGAAGACGGCGACGGTTGCCGGCGGTTCCACACGTGGTGACGGAGCGACAGCGCGTGTCGCCCAGCTGGTGACGGTGCCACGTCGGTGCCACGTCGGTGCCACGTCGGTGGCACGTCGGTGCCACGTCGGTGGCACGTCGGTGCCACGTCGGCCGCACGTCGGCCGCTGGTCATTATCGGCGGTGACAGTGCCGCGCGACAAAGCCGCCACGTCGACGACAACCCGCTCATCGATTGCGACGCGCTAATTCGTCGACACACGTTCGCTGGGGAAACAGTGCCCGCTAGTGTCGCAAGCCGCACCGTGCCACACCTGGTCAGATGGAGCCACACCTGGGCACATGAAGCCATACCGGACTATATCTGACCATATGGAGCCACACCTGGTCACATGGAGCCACACCTGGGCACATGAAGCCATACCGGACTATATCTGACCATATGGAGCCACACCTGGTCACATGGAGCCACACCGGGATACATGGATCCACACCGGGATACACCTGACCACATGGAGCCACACCTGGTCACATGGAGTAACACCTGGTCACATGGAACCACACCTGGCCACATGGAACCACACCTGGCCACATGGAGCCACACCGGGATACATGGAGCCACACCGGGATACACCTGACCACATGGAGCCACACCTGGCCACATGGAGCCACACCGGGATACATGGAGCCACACTGGGATACACCTCACCACATGGAGCCACACCGGGATACACCTGACATCATGGAGACACACACCTGGCCACATGGAGCCATACCTGGATACACCTGACCATATGGAGCCACACCTGGCTACCTGGCCGAACTGTGCCACGCCTGACCACATGGAGCCACACCTAGCCACATGGAATCACACCTGGCCACATGGAGCCACACCTAGCCACATGGAATCAAACCTGGCCGCATGGAGCCAAACCTAGCCACATGGAGCCATACCGGGCCACATGGAGCCACACCTGGCCACACAGAGCCATAGCTGACTACATGAAGCCACGCCGGAACACATGAAGCTACACATGGCTACATGGAGCCACACCTGACTACATGGGTCCATACATGGTCACATGAAGCCACACTGGGCTGCATGGAGCCCTACGTGGTCGCACCGAGAAATACCCAGCTTTTCGGCAAAGTTTCACATGTTCGTTCCACTTTATGTCGGAAGAAATGACTTACCAGTTCAGTTGATGAGCAGCATTGCCAAGGCCAGTTTTGTGATTAGAAATGTGAATGGAAAGTCGAGGACAAAAACAGTTAGTGATAAAGGCAGCCGATGCTGGAGACCGATCAGGACGGCAGAAGCCGAGGACTGAGGCAGTGGGCGATGGAGGTAGCCGAAGGTTGGGAATTCGAAAACACAGCTGAAGACACAGACAGCCGAGGAAGAAAGCAGCTATCGATGGGAACAGCTGAAGGAAGGTGTCACCGACGACATCGACAGCCAAGAATATAGGCAGCTGAGAACATTTGGAAAAGGAGGTACGGGTAACCGATCGCGACGGAAACAGCCGAGGACAGGGACGGAGAGAGCAAAGGATAAAAGCGGCTGGGGTTGAAGGCAGCCGAAGTAAGAAGTAGCCGGAACAGAGGAAGCAGGGACACAGGAACTTGTGGATACAGGAAGTGAAGGACAGGACAAGGATAGAACCAGCTGAGTGAAGATAATCTAGGGTAGCTCGCTGAGTTACAACTGAAGACAGAAGCAGTTAACGACAGGGACAGTGGAGGGTAGACCATACTGAGGTCAGAAGTAGCTGATAATGAAACAATCTGAAGACAGTGCTAGTTGAGGACAGAACAATGCATATAAACATAGATAGAATAGAACGGTCGAGAAGCAAAGATGCCAAAGGGGAAAACCAACTCAGGGTGAATGTCGGCTGAGAAGAATCACGGCTGAGAAGGGACACGGCTGAACAGGGTCATGGCTGAGAAGGGTCCCGGTTGAGAAGGGCAACGGCTGAAAAAGAGAAATCATACAATGTGTGCGCCTGAGAGCAGTGACAGGTCAAGACGGGGAAATCCTAGGACTGAGGAGAATCATATCGAGGAACATCCCATTATGTAAGCAGAGCTGGCAGACATACCGACGCAGCTGAATATGATTAGCAACACCGCCGAGAAAAACAAGGGCAGACATGCCAAAGATAGGAACATTCGTGAGAACAGAGAGCCAAAAATAGAGAAATCCGACCCAGCAGGTTGGTCGCTCGATAGAAACGAATGGCAGGGAAGACCGGGAACAGACGAATCCTGGAGCGAAATCATCTGAGAAAAGATGCGACCATCACGGTATCAGCTGGAAGCAGCGGCAGTCCGGGTGATGATGGCCGGATCCTAACTGCGGAGGCTGGAGGAAGCCGAGGCTGGGGGAAGTCGCGTCGGCCAAGGCTGGAGGAAGCCGAGGGTGGGGAAGTCGCGTCGGTCCAGCCGTCGGCGGCCGGTGTCGCTCGGCGGCGCGTTCCCGTCTGGTGCGCCAGTGACGCGGCGTCAGCGCCAGTGGCGCGGCGCCAGCGTCCCGAAACGGCGCGGCGGCGGTGCGGAACGATGCGCACCAACTGACAGACAGACATACAGACAGACAGAGTACAGTCCGGCGAACAGTGGCCGTGTGCGAGCACGCCTGTGTGTAGGTGTGTGTACGCCGACTCTGTGAGTGACTGCCGTCGTCTCGCGGACAAAGGCTATCAGGTTGCCGTTTTGATCGGCGGCTGAATTGTGAACGAAAACACAGGCGACAACAATTGCAGCCTGAGTTGTCACGGCGGGAAGGGCGACTAGGAGGGCTCCATGTGACGTGTCACCACTGACACGTCCCCTAGAGTGGGAGTGGGGGGTGCAGCCAGCTGGCAGCGCCGCTGTCGTGCGCACGTGGCGCCAGACGTGTCGTACTCGGAGTCGTGACGGCACGAGCGCCGGCCGGCCAGCGCGCGCTATCAGATCGGTCGCGTACCGCTGTCGGCCGATTTGCATACACGACCGCCGCGCCAGCCGCTGGCCGCGCGGCGTCCGCTGGCCATGGCCCGGGGCTAGACGGCGCCGCCGGCGGCGCCGGGTCACAGGCCAGCCTATCAGGCGCACCGCTTCGGAACTGGGCCTGCCCGGTCCGGTCCACGCTCGGAGGCGGCCGGCAGCGTCGGACGGCTCGTTCGACCGCAGCGTGTCGATGCCGACGAGCCGGGATTAATGACCCGTCGGCGGCGGACGTCCGCCGACGACGTCGGCTCGGCCGGCGATAAACAGCGGCAATTTGCCCGCCGTATCGCGTCGTCCATCGATGGAGACGTCGGTCGCCGGCCGCCGCCAAAATTGGCCAAATTGGCGCCAATACCGGGTGCATTTAGCGCACGTGGCGAGTCTGTAGCCTTGATGGCGGTACTATGGCCGCGCCCCTGGCGACAACCACCCACAATGGCTGCAGCGTACACATAGCGGCTAGTGCCACTGGAGGACGTTTCTTTAGAGCTACCTGTCTCGATTCAAACCACCGGCAAATGGCTTAACGAAATGTGGCCTGCGCGTAATCGGAAATAGGAGCGTGCTACGACCATGACGAGTCACTCCTGACCAGACCCCAGTCACCTGCGACTGGGACTGGAGCGTGCCACAACCACGACCAGTCACCTCTCACCTAGACGCGTTGGCGGCAGATCGAGCGCGCGCTGCTGTGTTCCTTTTATTAGAGCTCACCAACCTGATGTAATATCGAGAACGCTTGTGCTTGCTTCTCCTCGTATGACCAATATCTTCTGTATGCATTTTGCGCACATAGAGGATATTGTGCTTCACCTTCTTTCTTTTTTATTTTTACTTTATTTAAAACAAATTTAATCCGAGTTGTTGCTGGGGTAGCTTGAGGAGCCAGGGTTATATTGCTAAGCAGAGCTTATTGTGTGAACCCTGGCCCCACCACCCGATCCATGAACTCCAGTTCAACGGCAGAATTTGGACCGAAAGTTTAACGTGCCGCCAATGCACCGACACGGGCACCCGGTGGCTCTTCCCCGACCCTATCGGGCCAGCTGCCAACTGACACTCTCGGCTGGGGGCTAAATGCGAGCGCGCGAAGCGACTCGAACCCTGTGTTGCCAGTGTAGGGGAGACCAGTGCGGGCCAGCGCTTTACCAAACTGAGCTACCAGGGAGGCTCTTAATCATGTGGCATGAAATTCTGAGTTTATACACCAGCCATTGAGAGTTGACTTCGACGGTACCTCTTGACATGGCTTCGGATCATCGAATTGGTCAATATTATTAAGTATGTGCAATATCACGTATTTTTCTCCTTTATTAATTATTTTCCTCTGACGTATATACTAACCGGAGCTGTTGCAGGAATGTAAGACCTGAACGAAAGCCAACTAAAGCTGAGAAACCAACTATTACCTGAAAAATGACACTTTTTGGAAAAACGACTTGGACCCGACCTGCAGCTCCATGGCGTCTACCAGGACAACACGTTTACATCAGGAACACCAACACAGTGTCGAAGCTCTCTGACCACATAACCTGCCGGGTACAGTAGGTCCATTTAGGAAATAGAATTCGCTCGTAGACGGTACGAAGCCTCTCTAGAAACGGCAATAGACCCAGTTGGACTACAATGTAGTTCGCTAAACCGTATATTCTGCAAGGAGGATGGCTCTCAACTAGTCTGTACACTATTACATAACCTTATTAATGTAGAACTCCTTTTAGGCTGCACTGTAGGCAAGAGATTAGCTCCCATGCTTGTTAAGTGCTTGCTAACGAGGTGCTTAATGCCCTTTTAGCATCGATTACCGATTATCATGCTGACCGTAGGGCGTTGTTTCCTCGGGACTGCGAAAACCATCACCATACCGCATTTCACAACACGTTTACTACCAGCGTACTAACCAAGTGCTCATTGCCAAATATTCTGGCACAAAATTATTAAAACCATGCTTATTTCATGCACGATGGTGCGAAGAGTGCTACACAATAGCACACAGCAATGTAGTCCATCTTGACAACAAGTAGTGTGGTCTTCACTCTTCAGTATGCTACAAACAAGTACCACATTACACAAAATGATTTTGGGCGTAAGCAGCATGGAATGAGCTAAAAGGGTACGTGGTACAGGGCGCAAGTAAAACATGGTTCAGAGCAACTAATTCAGGTCGGATCTGAATCAGGCTTGGAAACCATCTTTCGAACTATGCATGTTAGAGAAACAACGAAAATGTCATTGGTAAGCCAGCAGAGCCTAGAGCTCATATATCTGGTGTCTTCCTTTCTGAGCCGTGGTAAGGCCATTCAAGGTCATAGAAGGTGAACCTAGTGACAAGACATCTTGGGAATGACCAGAAAAGTATAAATATACTTGCATACACACTCACATACGTGCACACAGAAACGCATACACACACACACACATATATATATATATATATATATATATATATATATATATATATATATATATATATATGTATGTATGTAGAGATGTATTTGTATATATATATATATATATATATATATATATATATATATACATAGACAACATACAGCAGACAACAAAGAGAAGAACCTAAGTGTGTGCACCAGTCTCATATCTGGAAATCCAAATATTAGGTCATGTCATGCTAGTTGAAGCTTGCATATCACTCTGAAGGTCACCTTTGAAGCATAACAACTTTGCTTCAGTAAGGAATGATGTGATTCTGAAACGCATACATGATATAATGCATATACCTGAAATACAAGCCGTCCAGCTTCTGACCTAGTGACCTACCACTAGGTCCAAGCGCGCACCCACGATTTTTCCATGGGGGGGGCGGATCGAGAAGGGCGCTTGGGCGGCTCCAAAAGGGCACTTTGCGGCCCAGGGCACATTGGAAGGTTTGTTGACCGGGGGGGGGAGAGGAGGCGTGAATTTTCCATGCTGCATAGGACAGGAAAGGGAACAGGGGAAAGTCATTTTTAGGCCAAAAGGGCAGTTTTGGGCCCAGAGGGCACCTTTGGCACAGGCGGAGCACATAAGGTAGGTGATTTTTGGGCTAAATTTGGAACATTCCGGCCAAGAGGGTACTTTTGGCCAAAAGGGCACTTTGGTCTCATGGGGGGGCTCCGGTGCGCCACTGACTAGGCGGCAATGGGAAAATGCATAGATTGCTAAAACTGCCACTTCAGCTTTCGTCTTAGCTGCGTGAAAAGCAATTCCAAAGTAAAGATCAAAGAAGGTTAAGCAAGATGAGTTCACACTAGCCCGCGCCGTCTCTCCGGTCAAATCCTCACACCCCGTCTCGGGGGGGGGGGGGCCGGATGGTAACCCCCCTATAAAATCCAACCTAAGCGTCGCACGAAAACGAAAGAGGTGTCATCGGAAAGCGCTCGACGAGTAGGGTCCGGATCAACCCCCAAAACAATTTCTTTCAAAAGTGACGTCATTGTCACGCCTTTTCACGACTTCATCATGTTTTTGGCTCCAGGGAGTTCATTTTTGGGGATATATGGAAGAACAAAGTTTTATTGGAATTATAAAAAAACAGCAAAATCGACCAAGGCCATTCATTTTGTTGCCCCCCAAATTGATTTTTATTTTAAATTTCAAAATTTTGAGTTTTCACGTTTTCTTCATTTTTCCTTTTTCCAATGGGTAGAGCAGATCGAGAAAGGCTGTTGGAAGTCAACTTGCCCTAATAAAAATGCTTACTTTAGCCAGAATCTTCTATTCGAACTGCAATTGGCAGATACGTAAGATTTATGTGTAGTCAAAAACGAAACAAAAAATTCCGCTCGTACGTTTTGTTGCATCCTCAAAGATAAGCAATCGTTGAAAGTTTTATTAAAACATCTGCATCCGTTAAAGCGTAACGACTGGTTGAAGTTTTTTGGAGGTGACCTCACTTGACCTTGACTAACTCGTTGAGCCTAGATGACCTGACTTCAAAATTTTGAATCAGCATATCAAATTGATGTGGGAAAAGGTATGCCAAATTTCGGCGCGCTGCTGCGCGCCGTTCGTCCACTATCCGCGAAAACCCTGAGGGGGGGAGGGCGGTTGAAGACCCCCCGAGACGGGACGGGCTAAGTCAGCTTATTTCACGTCATCGATTGGCCATCCAATGCAATGTATCATGTACCTAGGCAGTGCTACATCCAAATTCAGATACGTCTTCGCGAGGAACAGCAACATTCTGTATAGGATGACATTGCGTATTCACATTAGGCTGTGTCACCTATCGTAGCACATGGTGCCCCTTTGCTTTGTTATGCTCTTTATACGTAGGAACAATACTGCACCATTTATTTCCAATAAATTCAAATCCCCATCCTGCCCCAAGCAAAAGATCATTCGGTCATGTTTAACCAATGCGATACTAGCGCCGCCATGCGGCAATCTCCTAAACTACCACTTCAGCCCCAATTTTGGCTGCTGTAAAGACATAAAGACATAAAGACATAAAAGATTAGTGCAACTCCGAGCCACAAGGGCCCTTCTTGGTTGCACTCTGTACACTGAACCAGTTGCCCACCAAATCTGCCAATCAGCCCTCCCTGTAATACTGAAAAGCAAGCCCTCTATTCTTATAATGATTGTCTATGCTGTTTTTAAAGATGTTCAATGTGCTGCTACTGACGATGTTTTCTGGCAGCTGGTTCCAGTGTTCCACTACCCTGTTGGTGAAGAAAGTTTGCCTTAACCTTGTTCTGCTGTGGTTAATTTTAATTTTGAATTTATGACCTCTAATTGCATCATTTCTGTTAAATTCAAACATGTCCCCAAGGTATCCCCTCTCCAGACCATTGACAAATTTAAAGATCTCGATGAGATCTCCTCTCAGCCTTCTATATCTAAGTGAAAACATATTCAATTTCTTCAATCTTTCCTCATATGCCAGGTTGCTTATGCCATTAACCATTTTTGTAGCCCTCTTTTGTACTCTCTCTAAAAGCCAACAATCTTTTTCATAGCTAGGAGACCAAGCTTGGATGCAGTATTCCAAATGTGGCCTGACGTATGCACAGTAAAGCTTCCTGATCACTTCCTCACTTCTGTATGATACATTCCTATTTATTGCCCCGAGCATTCTCAGTGCCTTCTTCCTGGCTTCCTTGGTCTGTTCTGATGCCCCCAATTTTGTGTTTAGAATAACACCTAAATCCTTCTCCTGTTGAGTCACTGATAGCACTTGGCCACCCATCAAGTATGGAGCCTTCATATGCTGCTTACCTACATGCATGATTTTGCACTTATCAAAGTTAAATTTCATTTGCCATTCTTCGGACCACTTCACAAGTTCGTCTAAGTCTTTTTGCAGCGAGATATGCTCATCCTGACCTGTTATTGCCCTAAAGACCTTCAAATCATCTGCAAATTTCAAAACTTTACTGCTTAGGCCACTTTCAATGTTATTTACAAATATAATGAACAGTAATGGCCCTAGTACTGACCCCTGGGGGACTCCACTAAGAACATTTTGCCATGATGACTTTGTACCATTTAGCATCACTCTTTGCTGTCTATCTGAAAGCCACAACTCTATCCATTTTAAGATGCTACCTGCAATACCATGGGACTGAAGCTGTATCATTAACCGTTTATGGGGTACCTTGTCAAAGGCCTTACTAAAGTCAAGATATGCTACATCAACCTGATTTCCCTGATCAAATTGTTCTGTGGCGAAGTTCAAAAAGTCCAAGAGGTTTGTGAGACACGATCGTCCTTTTCTAAATCCATGTTGAGTATCTTGAATCAATCTGCTACCTTCCAGATAACTAACTATTCTATCCTTGATAATTGATTCGAGTACCTTGCAGACTAGGGATGTGAGACTTATTGGCCTATAGTTTTCAACTTTCCCTCTTTCTCCTTTCTTGAAAATAGGAACTACATTTGCCCTTTTCCAGTCTGTTGGAATTTCATTATGTGAAACTGATCTACAAAATATTATACTAAGTGGAAATGCCAGTTCCTTTTCAGTTTCCCGCAACACCCTAGCATAAATATCATCAGGTCCTGCTGCCTTATTTGGCTTTATTTTCCTGATATGATTGTAAACAACATCACTACCAATGAAATCAACATCATTTGTCAGATCCCATGTAACTGAACTATGGTGTACGGTCGGCAGATTGGTCATATCTTCCAATGTAAACACTGATTTGAACTGCTTGCTCAGCTCCTCAACCATCTCACTATCCTCACCCAATGTAGTCCCGTTTACTTCCAGTGGACCAATTGTGCTAGAAACTTTACTCAGCTTGTAGAAACTAAAGAACTTTTTACTGTCCCCATTACAGTTTCTAGCTAAATCCAGTTCCTTTGCTCGCTTTGCTGCTCTGGTTTTTTGCTTCACAGTGTCTCTAGCTTTTCGATACGCCTTTAGATTAATGACATTTGAGGCTTCTTTAAAAACTCTAAATGCAGTTTTCTTAGCCCTAATTGCTTTTATCACGTCTGGTGTAAGCCATGCTGGCTTTCCTACCCTTCTTTTGCGTCTTTGCTTTTGGGGGACATGTCTAATCTGAGTTTCCTTTAAGTAAGATTTGAACTTTTCCCACATTTCACAGGCATTTAAATTGGAGAATTCTTCTTCCCATCTGATGGCACTTAAAGCCGCTCTCATGCCGTTAAAGTCTGCTCTGTTGAAATTTGGAACCTTTACCAAATTATCCTTGATAATCTCCCCTACATGTGCCTTGAATCTAATTATGTTATGGTCACTTTTTCCCAGAGTTTCGCCTACAGTCAAGTCTTGAACCAAGTCACTTAAATCCGAGAATACAAGGTCCAAGAATGAACCATGCCTGGTAGGTTCCGATACAAACTGGTGTAAGAACAGGTCCTCTTCAAGGCATTTCCTGAACATTTTGCATGATGGGGAGCCAACACCAGCATTTTCATAACCTTTTAGATTAAAGTCACCGAGAATAAGGCACTTCCTCTTAAAGTTTCTACTGATTTCCTCACAAATCACCTTGTCAAGCTCCAGTTGCTGAGAATGTGGCAGGGTTCCTGATCGGTAGAAAGCTCCTATCCTAAGAGTATTGCTGTTGCCTTTTCCCACAGTGACATCAAGCCAAATGGACTCCACAGACACATTTTTATCCCCACCTGCTACTTTTTGAGAACTGAATAAGCTATTCACATATAGCATTACACCACCCCCTTTCATTGCTGGACCCCTATTGCACGAAAACATATTGTATCCCTGGATCTCATAGTCCTGTAAGTTATCTCCAAAATATCCTTCACTGACCCATGCCTCCGTAATGCAAACAAAATCCGGTTCCTCCTCAGCAACATAACACTTGAATTCATCAAATTTGGAACGGATACTCTGAGCATTAAACATCATACACTTAACAAATGCTCCATAACCACCTTTGACCTTTTCATATTGAGGAGTTCTTTTATCACTAGATGAACTATAACTCTGTCCCCTTGAGTTGCTGCTGTCCCTATTTGCAGACTTTGAGGTTCTATTACCTTGGCTGACACTATTGGAATATTCCTGAGTTGGCAATGCAATTTCATCCCTCCCCACCCCATTTCCTAGTTTCCCTGAAGGACATGCTCATATACTTTGCCTAACACATGGACCCCCTTCTCAGAAAAATGCAGGCCATCCCTCTGATAGAGGTCCCACGATGCATAAAACCTGCTCCACTCGTCTACAAATGTAAAACCTAGCTCCTGGCAGAGCTTTCCTACCCTGGTGTTAGCTGCCAGTGCCCTAGAGCTCCACTCAGGGGAGGCTCTAGCCCTAGGCAAAATTCCTGTTACAAGCACTCTATTGGTACCCTTCAGGGTGGCCAGAAGGGCCCTGTACTCCCGCAGAAGCTCCTCGCTCCTAGTATGACCTATGTTATTTACCCCTACATGCACTATGACTGTGTTAAACTGGTGATCACTGGTGACCTGTGCCACCGCAGGTACCAGGTCCTTCACCTTGGCACCAGGCCTGGTGATGCACCTCCTGTCCCTCCTACCTTTACAAAATACCCGCTCTAAATGACGCACACGAGAGTCTCCTATGACCAGCACTGACTCCTTACTATTGCTATCCTGGGGGCAGTCATCCAATGCCTGGAACATATTTGCTGTTACTATGCCTGCCCGCTGGGCCGGTCGGCTACACTTCCTCCCGCTCCTACCACCTGCCACCTGCCACTCACTGACCCTTTCCTTAGGTTCGCGTCTCCAAATCCTCCACCCCCTGACCTCATGCCACTTCCCCTCCTGTGACCTACCAGAACTACCCCTCCTCTGTTCACTATTAACACTATTAACACTCCCCTCTTGAGAGATCCCAGCCACCTCCGCAGTAGGGGAAACCTCAGCTACCTGGTGGCCTGCAACCACCTGGGCATACGATGTCCCTGCTACGGATTGACCCCTTGTTGCTTTATCTTGCCTACCCTGTGCAACAAGGGCAGCCTTGAGGTTGGAAACCTCTGCCTTAAGGGTCCTAATTTCTTCCTCTAGTGCCTGCATCCTGGTCGAAACCATCCTAAACGCTGCAGCTTATGCCTAGATTTAGATTCAAATTAACTTGCTAAATTAACTTGCTAAACAACCGATAAAAAAGCTAACTATCATTCACTATAAATCGCTACCTCCTATACTGTCAGTTAAATATCTGAGTGCCTCAAGAAAAGCAGAAACTATTAAACAATTATTTGTTTTTTTGTTTTGTTTTCTTTTTAAATAAATTAAATAACTAAACAAGATGTCTAATCTAATTGTCTTCCACACAAGTAGACAACTATATAAATATCCCTTTGATATCACTTATGGCTAGACAGAAAAATGAACAGTCACACAGCACTTATGAATACCCCCAACTTACTACTAATTAAACTATCTTAAACTTCAACACCAAACACACTTGCTAAACAACCGACAAAAAGCTAACTATCATTCACTATAAATCGCTACCTCCTATACTGTCAGTT
The DNA here is from genome assembly GCA_034440575.1 of Imbricaverruca yamaguchii. Taxonomy (NCBI): domain Eukaryota; kingdom Metazoa; phylum Arthropoda; class Thecostraca; family Neoverrucidae; genus Imbricaverruca; species Imbricaverruca yamaguchii. The sequence continues at coordinate 14,544 of JAOTOL010001171.1, forward strand.
AAATATCTGAGTGCCTCAAGAAAAGCAGAAACTATTAAACAATTTTGTTTTTTTGTTTTGTTTTGTTTTTTTAAATAAATTAAATAACTAAACAAGATGTCTAATCTAATTGTCTTCCACACAAGTAGACAACTATATAAATATCCCTTTGATATCACTTATGGCTAGACAGAAAAATGAACAGTCACACAGCACTTATGAATACCCCAACTTACTACTAATTAAACTATCTTAAACTTCAACACCAAACACACTATGCACACCAAAAAATAAATAAAGTATGTTAGGATAGTATGAATGTTGTCTAATGTACTTATCAAATCTACACACTTGTAATATCTCCTACTACAGAAATCGAAGAGTCGAGAACACGCCAAAGCCACGAGGCCTCCTTTGGCGCATACAAGATGGCGTCTTGCGGCTGTAACACGCTACTGGCGAGGATAAAACTCTGGGTGTAAACAATGACGGCTTCCAACAGGTCCTTGCTACGAACGAGAATCGTAGCACTTTTAATGATTACAACTGGTAAGCTTTTGCCTGCGAGCACATGACGAGGCGAGTACGGAGCCGCGCGGCGCCTGCCTGCAATGCCGTACCTGTTTCAACGATTAATTTGGATTAATTAATTAATTCATTGATGCAAGGAGCGTCTAAGTTGGGCAAATTTAGGCGCAAAGCACATATAATACAACATTTTGCTGTGGCCATGACAAAAATGTCTTGAAGGATAGATCAAGATTTGTTGATCAAGTTTTCTCAACAAAAACGTATTTCATGCCATCACACTTATGCCAGCCATTTCGAAAGAGCCCGGCCTCAAACAAAGGTGCATGTTTACATCCGGTCATGCTCACATTACGAGTGTTTACGCGGCAATAAAACGCAGGACTATTTTCAAGCAACCACATCCATAGTTAAAAGCTATGGATGTTACTGCGTGTTCAGACCCCTGGTGAACGACTGGCTGCTGGTGACAGCAGGCAGCTGCTGGCGGTGCCTGAGGCGGCTGCAGATATACCCGTGACGCTGGGTCTCACCGACAACAGTGCTGACCGCCTCTGTCACCACCTTCACCGCCATCTCCACCGCAACCGTGTGCACTGGGTAAGCTCCTGCTTCCATCTGGACACTCCGGATGGACGCCGTCGGTCGCTGCGTCACGGAGCGATCGGGCTGGTAAGTTTCAATTTGGGCTAATTTCAATTTTCAATTTCAATCAACATCAATTGTCAATTTCAGTCACTTTCAATTTCCAATTTCAGGCAGTTTCAACTTTTAATTGAAGTCAATTCCAATTTCCAATTTTAGTCAATTAAAATTTTTAATGTCGGTAAATTCTAATTTTCAAGCCGTCAAGTTCAATTTTCAATTTGTCAAGTTCAATTTTAAATTTCAATATAATTCAATCGTAAATTTCGGTCAATTTCAATTGTCTATTTCAGTTTTCGATTTCAGTCAATTTCAGTCAGTGTCAGCAAATCACGGGACAGACATAGAACTGGGCGTGGACGTGACCATCAGTCCAGCATAAGACCCACGCATGGCATCTAGTGGAAGACACCACTGCGTCCTTGGGCGCCATGCAGACGGCAGCCTGGAGCTTGATTGGCTGGCCGATAGCAACATATACCGCCATACAGACGGCGTCCAGCTGGAGCTTGATTGGCTGACCGATGGCAACATCTACCGCCATGCAAACGGCAGCCTGGAGCTTGATTGGCTGACCGATGGCGACATCTACCGCCATACAGACGGCAGCCTGGAGCTTGATTGGCTGACCGATGGCGACATCTACCCAAACGGGCTCGGCTGGGCTTGATTGGCTGACCGATGGCGACATCTACCGCCATACAGACGGCGCTCGGCTGGAGCTCGATTGGCTGACCGATGGCGACATCTACCGCCATACAGACGGCGCTCGGCTGGAGCTCGATTGGCTGACCGATGGCGACATCTACCGCCATACAGACGGCAGCCTGGAGCTCGATTGGCTGACCGATGGAGCTTGATTGGCTGACCGATGGCGACATCTACCGCCATACAGACGGCAGCCTGGAGCTTGATTGGCTGGGCGATAGCAACATATACCGCCATACAGACGGCGTCCAGCTGGAGCTCGATTGGCTGAGCGATGGCGACATCTACCGCCATACAGACGGCAGCCTGGAGTTCGATTGGCTGACCGATGGCGACATCTACCGCCATACAGACGGCAGCCTGAAGCTCGATTGGCTGACCGATGGCGACATCTACCGCCATACAGTCGGCGCTCGGCTGGAGCTTGATTGGCTGACCGATGGCGACATCTACCGCCATACAGACGGCAGCCTGGAGCTCGATTGGCTGACCGATGGCGGCCTGCACTCCGTGGCCACGCCCACCTGATCGTCGCAGTCCATCACTCGTGCATATTGCATCCCTCCACCACTAATGGCGCTCCGATCTAAGTCTAATTGAAACCGGAGAGTAATCGTCCCGGAAATGTCTATAATTGATGTTTTTTCCGCTCGTCAGTGGTCAATATTTGATGTAGCCCGCGGCAAGCGGTGTATTTGTCGTCGGCTTTTTGCCGTCGGCTAGTACAGTTCTTGTAACCCCAGGCGGCGGAAACGCCCCAGGGCTAGAGCTGATGACGTCAGGCGGGGCTTGTAGTTATGATGATGAGCTACGGGACGTTGCATTAAAAGCAATTGCTCCATTTCGAGAATACTCTGGATGCTTCATTCTAATATAAAGACCTGCAACATTTTATGATATTTTCTATTGTTTTTTTAATTTTTTCTTGCCCATTGGTTGTCGGAAATCGTAATCACAATCTTCACTAGCGTATTCTACAAATCGCAGATGCTTTTATACGTCGTGTCGTGTTCGTATATTTATACGGTGTTGATCAGGGATGGATTTGAAATGATCACACACACATTTATTGTTAAATTTCATGCAGTGATGCAGATAATCCAAGAGAGTTTGCGTAGTAAAATCGGCGCCAAAGAAATTAGACAAAAAGGCGTGCCCACGCTTCGTTGGAAGCAGTTAATTATATAAAAGTGTGAAGGACATATTTTGTACGCAATGAATACATCAACTGATTGTCGTCATCACTATTGTAAAACCTGAGTTTCATATGAGAGAACAAGTTTAGTGATGGTGTCATGCACATTACGTTTGCGGAGGTTCCCTTGGGTCCCCTGGCCATCTAGTGGCCCAACCAAGAAACGTGAAGTAGAAAGGTTATCTTTGTCACTCATTATATTGACAGCGATGAACTGAACCCCTAACCTCCTAACCAACTGCCCCTGCTTACCTAAGTAGGTAGGTAACTGTAATACTTTCTGACTGCAGACCAGGTTGTACGCTGTCCAAATCCGATGAGTTTTTAAAGATTGACGGCAAAGTGTATATCATGCCGCCCCTCCCCCTCTCCCAGATGACCTCAAAACTGCCTAGCTGGCTCCACCACTAGCTGTTTTTGTGTAGTTTCGGTAAATCAGTATATAGCATGAGTACAAGTAATGGGTCACACGGTGGTGTATTATTTCTCAATTTGCAAATAAGACATCCTCGTCCATTTAACTCACCAATTCGTCCTGATAAATGAGTTGAGTTTAAAGGCATCAACAGTTGGCTCCCCAAACAAACCAAATGTGGAGCCCCCGAGCCCACTGTCCGGTATTTCATGCGCCAACGCCAAAGAACATTTTGAAGTTTGTGTTTCCATGTGTATCCATGTGCAAGGCATGAGGTTCGCATAGACCTGCATGGAGAAGACGTGGAAGAGGGGATGGGAGGCTTTGTGTTCGGTTTATTTCCGTAAAAAACATAACATTTCAATATGGTCACGCAAATTGAACCACCCAATATGCGCTGAAGCAACATCACCTATACACGCAATGGTAAGTGTTACGACGTTTCGGAGGGCACGTTCTCCCATGATGAGCAGCCAATATTACAGGGTTGATATTAAATTACATATGGTAAATGCGCACACAAACACACACACACACACATGTATATATATATATATATATATATATATATGTGTGTGTGTGTGTGTGTGTTGTGTGTGTGTTGTGTGTATATATATGTATATGTGTGTGTGTGTGTGTGTGTGTGTGTGTGTGTATGTATATATAATGTACAAGAGATATGATATATACTCATTGAGGTTGGTAATCATCTGGGGGTCGGAGGTGGGAGGAGGTTTTATCCAAACAGCAATGTTTACTGACCGGTCTAGGGTAGGGGGTACTAGAACCATGTGTTGCACTCTCCCACAAGCGATCTGATCTGGTTTTTCAAACTTTGTGTTGTTTGTATGAAACGTTTAGACATATTGTATGTGATAAATATCCTTTATTAATACCCAAAACCGATACATACAAATCTAACCATTTGTGGAGGAAAGTGCATGCTTATCAGTGCCCCATCCCCACTTCCTCTCCCTCCCCAAACCTTCCGGTTGGTTTCGCCATTTACAATATTTGCCCAGCGATCGGAACCTGCGGAGCATCACTCGTGAAAAATGTGGGGGATGCTTGTTTCCGTCGCGAATGTCTCGGACCTGCCATGCAAACAAATACACATTACACCAGCCGTTGCCCAGTGAGTTAGGTAGTGGTGCCAGCACGTTGGACTAGCTGCGCAAGTCATATCACGAGATGCGACCGGACACGTAGCGATGGCACAATGCGGGCAGGCCTCATCCAGGGAGAGTGGCCATCGTCCATATGCGGGGAATTGCTGTAAGAGATCATGAGCGCATTTGTTACCTTTGCATCCAGGTTTCATCTTGCGAGATTCAGTGTCGGCAACAACCGAGGGCTCGCGGTAGTAGAACGCTCGGAGCAAGTCATGGGCTGTGGTGTAGTTTCCCTTGTCAGAACTGTGACGCATCACACACGCAAGAAATGCGTCGCGCAATGCTTGATCCGAACGGAGAGTACGGATTATGGAGGAGGACACTGTGCAATAGTACAGATAACTGAAGATGCCAGGACCGTCACGTGAAACGACCCAGTTTGTCGCACGCACAGTCAGCCAAGTAGTGAGTTCCATTGCACGTTAATCAAAAAGTGGGGAGTTCCCCGCAACCTGGCGGAGTTTGTATGACGTCGCTGTCCTTTATATTTGTTTGTCATACTTTAAACAACCGAATGCGGAATAGGGAAGAATAGCCACACAGAGCAGCTTTGTAAAAAAAATATGGATTCGAGTTTGGCCGACAGCGAAGCATCAATGTATGAGTATCGCGGAAGTACCACGAGGTTAGCCCGGGGGATGCTGGCGCCTCACAGCTGGTGGTGGCCATTCGCGAGGTGCCCCGCCTGGCAGCCCGGTGGTCGTCCATCATGTGCTGCCACCTATATGTGCAGCCCGGTGGTCGTCATATATATGCTACGATTTGCTGCCGCCTATGTTACTTAGTGGTCGTCCACGATGTGCTGCCACCTATATGTAGCACAGTGGTCGTAAGTGCTGCCCCTATATGTAGCACGTGTGTCCATGGGGTGCTGCCTATATGTAGCACGGTGGTCCATGCCACCTATATGTAGCACAGTGGTCGTCCATGAGGTGCTGACACCTATATGTAGCACGGTGGTCGTCCATGAGGTGCTGACACCTATATGTAGCACAGTGGTCGTCCATGGGGTGCTGACACCTATATGTAGCACAATGGTCGTCCACGAGGTGCTGACACCTATATGTAGCACAGTGGTCGTCCACGAGGTGCTGCCACCTATATGTAGCACAGTGGTCGTCCACGATGTGCTGCCCCCTATATGTAGCACAGTGGTCGTCCATGAGGTGCTGACACCTATATGTAGCACGGTGGTCGTCCACGAGGTGCTGACACCTATATGTAGCACGGTGGTCGTCCAGGTGTGCCTATGTGTAGCACAGTGGTCGTCCATGAGGTGCTGACACCTATATGTAGCACGGTGGTCGTCCATGAGGTGCTGACACCTATATGTAGCACGGTGGTCGTCCATGGGGTGCTGACACCTATATGTAGCACGGTGGTCGTCCATGAGGTGCTGACACCTATATGTAGCACAGTGGTCGTCCACGATGTGCTGCCCCCTATATGTAGCACGATGGTCGCGCGACGTGCTGCCAGCCACCAGCCAGGTGACCGTACCCTGAATGTGCTGTTGCTTTGTAGCCGCGACGACTGTTCTGCGGCTACATGACACTGAAAGCTGGTACCGGTGAGGATGTTGCTCGGTCGATTGGGAAAGAAGGTGGTGGAAGCAGGAGTGGCACTTCTGATACCCTAAAGAGGGCCATCGATCATCGTCCTGCTATCTATTTACCAAGTTCTAAACGCACTAGAGAGAAATGACTTTAAAGGCAGCTCTTTGGCCATCACGAATGCAATTTGGCATCCCAATCAACATCATATGGTAACGCCTGTGGGTGTCATAATGTCAGGGTGTCAGGGTGTCAACGTATCATTGGTGTCAGGCTGTCAGGGTGTCACGGGTGCGAGGGTGTCATGGGTGTAAGATGTCACGATGTTAAGGCGTCATACGTGTCACGGTGTTAGGGTGTCAAGGTATCCGGGTGTCATGGGTGTCACGATGTCGATGTGCCAGGGTCTCATGTGTGTCAAGGATGTGGAAACCAAGGGTGGAAGATAGGGCTAATGTAAGGGGAGGAATGCACTGGGGGCACTGGCGGCCCCAGGGCCCGGCAGGTATTTTCAGGGTAGTCAGCACTTGTCGGAGCCAGACGACAGTTTTCGCGTTCCTGAAGCGAGTTGGAGTTTTCTTTGTCCAACGCAATTTTCCGGTACGGCTTCTCAATTTATCGAAGCTTCGTTGGCTTTTCCGAATGCATGTTTTAGTTTTTATGACTGGAGGCTAAGTTTTGGGGTCCAGGCGCGATATGTTTCGGCTACGCGCAATTTATGTGGACCCCTGTACGATTTCATGTGACCCAGCAGCTCTTTAGAATACCCTATCCTCTCTTTTGGGACCTGTGACGCTAGTTCTATGGCCCCGGATAATTTTTTCCTGGTCCTGGATTGATATCTTCAGCATCCCTACATTATTTGTAATGGCATCAGGTTGAGTTTGTTAATGTCCCGGTTGATTTTTTTCTACGAGCATCGTGCCATTTTGCTGTATCCATACCTCACTTACCTCACATACCTCACAATTGCCTCGGTACAATTGTTTCGAACACTGCCGATATTTCTTGGGGCCCACCACATTTCGAGGGGTATGGGGTAATTGTCCAGTTTGTTCCTCCTTCAGCAGGCTATTAAGGCGAGCCATCTGGGGGGAGGGAGGGAGACAATTGTCCCCTTTTCACCTGTTTTCATATGCCACTTTGGTCCACTACCTCTGGGGGGGGGGATTGTCCCCTTTTCCCCTCCTTCAATATGCCTTTGGGACAACGTCGCTTTTTCCGAAACTCGGTCTGCTTTTGAGGCCCTCGTGCCATATTTGTTTTCCTGGTGTTCCCTGAGTGCCCCGATGAATTTTGAAGGCCTCCGATGTGTTTCCGAGGACTTCCGGAGAGTATATTTCAGGGCCGGGAGCATACCTATCTTAAGGTAGAGGTGCAGCGAAGATGAGCTGTCGTGCCTCCTACCACCACTTCGCATCCCTACAACAAAACGCAAGATTAACCAAGATTTAAAAAAAAAACGATCACGAGGCACGACCAGGAATTTTCCTCACCCTTCTCGCGACGAAAGAGGTCTCTGTTCCACAACATTTTTTATCGGACCCCCAAGGGAAATCCCGGATGCACCCATCTTAAAGCTTTGTCGCGTCTTTGCGGAACTAGATGTGAATTTTGAATGACCATTGTGTGCTTCCAGGCTTTCGGCATGCTTTTAAGCGTCCGGTGTGAATATTTTGGTCCCCGGACGCGAATTCTGGTGGCTACTGGGAGCATGTTGCTGTGAAATTCAGGTCCGTAGGTAACAATTCCGTTGTGTTCTTTTTGGGAATCGTCTTTATCTACGATGCCGCCCGGGTGAAGTTTGGGGCTGGACAGAGAAGCTGATATCAACGAAGAACGGACAGCGGGACGGAGAAGATGGTATCAAAATGTATCCGAAATGCCTACGACAGAGTCCTAGTCATCATACAAATGCTCTGGTTGAAAAATAATCTGAATTGAAAAGCTTGCATGAGGAGGTTGAAGAGCTGGACAGTGCGCCAGTACTCGTATCTGTGGAGGACGGCTCTGATTTGACCGACGACAAAATACAATTCCGCCGGATAGTGATAAAATACAGTTAGTCTGTGAATCGGTTGATGAGGTCAGGTGCATTCGACAAAGCAAGGGCGAGAGTCGGCAGAGCAGTGGGAAACGTCGGCTGAATAGCGTGGGAACGTCAGCTGTACGAGCTCGTATGTCGGCATGGCCACACGTTCCACCCACCAGCCAACAGGGGGCAACCAGCGTCCCGACAGCGGCCCAACATCGGCCCTACGTTGGCTACACATCGGCTTGGTCGGCTGCGTGTCAGCGAGAACGGACATTGGAATCCCCAGCGGGAAACGGGCCGCTGTCGGAATGTTCACTGGGCATAGTTGCAGTATTAATGCGTATAGTTCTGTGTTTTGTGAGTGCATAGTTGCAGTATTAATGCGGGCTGTCCGTAGTGGTCTCTCTTCACGTGGACATTGTACTTCTAATGCGACATTTTCTGGGCAGACTCTGCTTGGGGTGCGCAAGTGAAACCAGTGCGGGCTGCTCACGACGAGCCCGTGGGTTTCACGAGCTCATTGTGGGTTGGCCGCGATGGCCCCACATCACGGGGCCATTATGCTTCCGATGTGACTTTCCGCGCAAGCTCTGCGTGGGCTGCCCCATCGGGCCCTCGCTTCAGCATGCGCAACGCCATTGCTGGCCCATAGCATAGTCGTTTGCTGGGTAAGTGTGATACTGACGTGTCAAAGGCACTGCCAATGAATGACACAAGGGGCCATCGGTGACAGGCCCGCATCGGGCTATCGCGGGCTTCTTGTGGGCAGCCCTTGCCCGCGTTGCCCGCACATAGCCCTCACCGGCCCGCGAGGGGCCAGCGGTAGACCGTTGCTGGGTTCTTTGCTCTCCCGGATATCCGACTAACCACGGTTGTCTCATTGCGACTCTGGCCTTCCCTCATGTTTTTCACTGGCCTTTTATTTGTTGGCATCCGCGGCCCACCGGCGAAACAGTGTGGGCGGCGCCATTAGCCGTGAATGTGCATAAAGTGTGTCGTGAACCAACCAATAAACAAAACAAAAAACAATTATTTGTTGGCATTATGGTTCATTTGCGTCGGTCTCGAGGACCGACAAAACATATTTAACGATTTATGACTTTTGGTGGGTATTAACCCCTGGAACACGTGGTGGTCAACCCTGGATCATGAAAGGTGTTCACTCCGAGACAGATGGAACTGTGAGTTCAATGGTATAGCTTAGATTGGGATTGAAGCATATTTAACGGTTGAAAAATAATTCCAGTGCATTTGTTCGTGCTTTTTTAAACATCTGGGACAGGTGAATTTAAACGCTGGGCCAAGGAAAGTTATTGAGCGCGACGTAGATTGGTGCTACGGGTCCAATGTTGCCGTCATGATGTTTATTTTTTAAAAACGATTTGTGGGGGAAGATGACCTCCCTAGGCGACTTCATGACCTTGATCTGAGGTCTTGAATTCATGACCTTGACCTGAGTTTCGGTTGACCTGACCTTAAATTACACCGGCTATTGTCGGTAACACATTTCAAGGAGTGTCGAATAGCGTTCGGCGTTTGTTTCTATCTGTTACAGATCCTGAAATATGTGTCAATATCTGAGTCCCGCCTGATCTGGTCGAATTTTACCTATGATGACGCAGTGACCTGACTGTTGACCTGAGCGAAAAATGACCGAAACACGTTCGATAGAGCCCGTCACCAGCTATCCAACCGCGTTTTCCGTTTGTCGTTAGCTAGCTTAGTTCTAGAGATCTTAGGGGGCAGACATCTGCGCTCCCTCGGACATGCGAAGTTGGCGCGGACTTCCGGACGTGCGAGTGTTAAGACAGTTTTTTTTTTCAGCAGCAGGGTAATGGAACACCGGAACCAGCTCCTAGAAACCATTGTCAGTAGCAGCACATTGAACATCTTTAACCCGCGCCGCCTTTCCGATCAAATCCTTCCACCCCGTCTCGGGGGTGGGGGGCGGCTGAAGACCCCACTCTAAAATATAAACTAAGCGTTGCACGAAAACGACAGCGGTGTCATCAGAAAGCGCTGGACGAGTAGGGTCCGGGTCCACCCTCCAAAACAATTTCCCCCCAAAAGTGACGTCACCATGGGGATAGATTTTCACGATTTTTCACGACTTACAAGATGTTTTCGACTCTGGGAAGTTCATTTTGGGGATATACGAAAAAATTATTTGAAATGAAAAAAGGACAGCGAAATCGACCGGGGTTATAATTTTTTGGCCCCCAAAAATTATAATTTATTTTTTTGAAAATTTCACAAGTTTGAGTTTTCAAGTTTTCCGAAATGTTCCTTTTCCAATGGGTAGAGCAGACTGAGAAACGTTGTTGGAAGTCAACTTTCCCTAATAAAAAATGCTTACTTTAGCCAGAATCCTGTATTTGAACTACAATTTGGCAAATACGTAAGATTCATATGTAGTCAAAAACGGAAAAAAATGAAAAATTCCCCTTGTGCGTTTTATTGCATCCGTAAAGATAAGCAAACGCTGAAAGTTTAATTAAAATATCTGTATCCGTTAAAGCGTGACGACTGGTTGAACTTCTTTGGAGGTGACCTCACTTGACCTCGACTAACTCGTTGACCCTAGATGGCCTGACCTAAAAATTCTGAACAAGCATGTCAAATTGATGTGGGAAAAGGTATGCCAAATTTGGGAGCGCTAGCCCGCGCCGTTCGTCCGCTATCCGCGAAAACCCTGAGAGGGGCGATTGAAGACCCCCACCCGAGACGGGACGGGTTAAAAACAGCATAGACAATCACTATAAGAATACAAGGCTTGATTTTTAGTATTTCAGGGAGGGCTGATCGACGGATTTGGTGGGCAACTGGTTGAGTGTTCAGAATGCAACCAAGAGGGGCCATGCGGCTGATAGTTGCACTGCTCTTTTATGTATTTATGTCTTCATGTCTTCCACTGCACATATATCGATGCATCTTGAACACACGTGACTCTGGGTGTCTCTGGGCACCCTCAAGGCTATGGAGAGGCGTCTTGGGCAGCCTCAAGCATGTATGTCCCCTTTATCTATTTATTTGCCTATTTATCTGCCCCTGGTTGTCATTGCACCGAAAGGTGTTCCTGTGAAACAGGAATCCAGGGGAAAAGTGAATGCACTTCCATATTTACTACAAGAAAGCAATCGCACGATATTTTTACTCTGCTACTGTAAGGGGGCAACGTTTAACATAATTGCAGAATTGCTCTGTGATGATTTTAAAACTGGCCAAGTACATATCACATAATGCTCAGTGTTCATGGGCAATTATAAAGAGTGAAGCTTGTTAATTTTGGCGGAACTTTTTGTAACCAAAATATAATTTTAAATAAGCGTAAATTTGAAAAATAGTCCTTGAAGATGAAGTGGTTGAAATCCGATATTTTTTTCCGGTCGGGTTAGGGGGAGGGAGGTGTGGCGGGGGCTTATCTCTCCATCCTGCCCAAACTTACTGTGTCCCTGCTTTGTCCGCCCACACAATTTCAAAAGCGTGGTTACACCCACGATGGAAAATGTCCAGTCAGAAATAGGTTGGTACGACTTGTCGAATAGTGGAACTTTGATTGCGATTGAGAAAAATTACAAGTAAAAAAGGACGTCACGGTGATAAGGGTGTGTCATTCAAACCAGTATCGATACCTCTGCCGGTAGCTGAAGTATAATGTTGCCGGCGCCTTTTCATCGCCCAGACGGGTGCCACCTTCCCACGAGAGGTACATGCATCCAGTATTTTCGTCATTTATTTACGCACCTGCACCGAATTAGGAGGAACTATGGTGCAAAAATTATATCTTACTTGCTCCTATTCATCTTTTAAGCCGTGATTTACAGTTGGCCTGTTTCACCATACTGCTACTACCCGTGGCATCGCGCGATACCTGCGGCGCTCGACATGAAGGTAGTCGTCGTGGGTCGAAGCAAAAAGTGCTAATGTTAGGGAAAATATGGCGCATATTTCTGGGAAGATTATTTAAGCTTTCAAACGCATCGAATTTTGTGCCATGTTGATAACATTTAAGATCGGAAATGTGTTGAAAACACGGAAGTTTGGCCGGATCGCCTGCAGGACTGAGGAATTGTGAAGGCCGCATGACGTCACCAAATTCCAAACGATGATAGAGGGACACTGCATGAAGTGTTCTCTTGAATATAATTTATTACACGTCCTTGGTTCCCGAGACATTTGCGGTCGTTTTGTGTGGGCGGTGTAGGAGGGGTAGGTAGGTACGTATGTTATGTTGGGCATATCAAGATTACAAAGAGTACTATCTAACATTTTGCGGGGATTGCTGAATGTCTCCAGTACTTTTTGTGCAGCTATGGTGTTTTATATGGTTCCTTGATAATCTAAGAGGAAATGCAATCAATATGTTGGGCCTATAAGCAGTGTGAAACTTTGTTCAAAGTTGCTAATCAAGGTGGGAATTAAGGCACTTCTTAAGAGATTTCATCTCTTAAAACATTTTTGCACTCCGGATTCATACTAGTTGCACTTTGTGCATTCAAGTAGTTGCCCACCAAATATGTTCATCAGCCCTCCCTGTAATACTGAAAAGCCCTCTATTCTTATAATAATTGTCTATGCTGTTTTTAAAGATGTTCAATGTGCTGCTACTTACAATGGTTTCTGACAGCTGGTTCCAGTGCTCTACTACCCTGTTGGTGAAGAAAGGCTGTCTTAACCTTGTTCTGCTGTGGTTAGCTTTAATTTTGAATTGATGACCTTTAATTGCATCATTTCTGTTAAGTTCAAACATTTCCCCAAGATATCCCCTCTCCAGACCATGGAAAAATTCAAAGACCTTGATGAGATCTCCTCTCAGCCTAGGCAGAATGGGCTACACATGTACTCAGGGTGGGAATTAAGGCACTTCTTAAGAGATTTCATCTCTTAAAACATTTTTGCACTCCAGATTCATACTGGATAGAATAGGCTCCACATGTACTCTGACACAAACATGCAGAAGGAACAAAAATACCACTAAAAATTTAATACAAGATTGAAGAAAATATCCACCAAACATGTTATTCTACTTACGGTTACTAAATAACTATACACTTTTTGTACCATCAAGCACACAAACAGCAACTGAACACACACCACACAAAACCACAAACAAGGGAAATGCTGACGACAATGCGCCTGCACACTGAATATAGTGGCCTCCGGTTGCTACGAATTCTGCTGGTGCGTCTCCAGAAACCTGCTTTTGAGCCACCCTATAGTGGGAAAAACTGACTGTTTTAAGAGACGCTTCTGGATTGGCTGAGTATGTAGGTAGGTGTGTGCTCTGAGCTGAGGGTGAAGCGTGAATTATTTGTGTTTTTCATTTTGCCTAGCATTGTTCTGAGACCAACAGTGAAAGAAAGGTGCATTGCTCCTGTGAGTTATGAGAGACAAAGCTGAGCTGATCACAACTCCCTCTTTTGTGGTGCCATCCATTGCTCACTTCTTTGTTTCTATGCTTTTATGTGACCAAAAATGATGTTTATTACTTATGCATATTACGTAGACACTGACTAGGTACATATGATTTTCTCATCGGTTACCAGCAAATAGATTCTATGCATGAAAAAATAATATGTGCATGAAAATGTACTCCGGAAGAAATCTGTTTGCACTCTGACTCCAAACCCGGAGAGCAAGTTTCCCACCCTGCATGTACTAACACAAACATGCAGAAGGAACAAAAATACCACTAAAAAACTAATATAAGATTGAATAAAACATCCACCAAACATGTTATTCTACTTACAATTACCAAATAAATTAGCCACTTTTCATACCATCAAGCACACAGACAACACCCAAATACATACCACACTGCACCACAATCAGTGGAAATGCTGATGACAATGCACCAAACCTCATGCCTGTGCACTGAACAGTGGCCTCTGGTCTCTACAAATTCTGTCGATGCATCTCCAGAAACCTGCCCACCCTATAGTGTGAAAAATTGACAGTTTTAAGAGACAACTTCCGGAGTCTCGGAGGCAGCTGATCGAAATTTGCTTTGTTATAATTTTCTGTTCTAAAAAGCATCTTTCAACCAATCAATGCAAGGTATTTTTTAAATGATGTCATAACCATTAGCAACTTTGAACACATGTTTAACAGTGCCATACTACAAATACAAGATCTTGACTGATCCTTTGCCTTCCAACAGTTGCATGTGAGGTGTTGGTGTCTGGTCTGTATCGCTCAGGGAATTGGCTGTGTATGTGGGTAGATGTGCATTCTGAGCTGAGGGTGAAACATGAATTATTTCTGTTTGTTTTCCATTTGGCAAGCCTTGTACTGAGACGAACAGTGAAAGGAAAGCACATTGTTCCTGTGAGTTACGAGAGACAATGCTGAGCTGATCATCACAACTCCCTGTCTTGCAGCACTGTCCATTGTTCACTTTGTTTCTATGCTTTGACGTGACCAAAAATGATGTGTATTACTCATGCATATTACGTAGGTACTGACGAGGTACATATGATTTTCCAGTCAGTTACCTGCAAATAGATTTTATGCACGAAAAATTATATGTCCATGAGAAAGTACTCTGGAGGAAATATGTTTGCACTCTGACTCCAAACCTGGAAAGTAAGTTCCCCACCCTGTTGCTAATGGTTATGACATCATATCCAAAATACCTTGCACCAGCTGGCTGAAAAACAGTCTTCAGAACAGAAAATGATAACAAAGCAAATTCTGATGAGCAGCCTCCAGGACTCCAGAAGACGTCTCTTAAAACTGTCAATTTTTCCAACTATGGTGGATCAAAGGCATTTTTCTGGAGATGTCTCAGCAGAATTCATGGTGACTGGAGGCCACTGTTCAGTGTGCTGGCACTTTGTTGTCTGCATTTCTGTATTTGTGGCTCAGTATAGTGTGTGTTTGGATGTTGTTGGGTGTTGTGTGCTTGATGGTATGAAAAGTGGCTGGTTTATTTGGTAATTGTAAGTAGAGCAACATGTTTGGTTGATGTTTTCTTTCATCTTGCATTTGTTTTTAGTGGTATTTTTATTCATACTGCATGTCCATATCACAGTACACGTGAAGCCCATTCTATCCAGTATGAATCTGGAGTGCAAAAATGTTTCAAGATACGAAATCTCTAGAGAAGTGCCTTAATTCTCACACTGCCTATAAGCTGGGTACATAGGTACCTACCTAGGATCAGTTATTCAGGCCTGATTTCTTATGAACCATCCTCAACATACTTGTAAATGCATACCTATCTAGGTATCTACGTACTTACCTACCTACTATATATATATATAGTTGGTACCTCTTAATCTTCTTTACTTGGTTGAGTGCATATCTATCTAAGTGCCATAAGACTTTCTCCATATTCTTAGTTACCTAATACACTGATGGGTGTAGTGGGTTTGTGCTACACTCTTCACAGTATATCTATATATTTGTTATAAGTAAGGGCTCAATGCATGTGCAGAATATTTAAAATGGGGTTCTACATAGGCCAGCCACATGATTGCACAACTTCTTTGCTCTTATACCTCATCCCTCCATGATACCCTCCATTAGTAACATTTGTAAATGACACCTAAAATTTATGAACAAGGAAATTTTATCATTCTGTTTTTGGTGATGACATGTTGTGTGTGGTGTGTTGTGTTGTGTGTGTGGCATGTTATGCGTGGTGTGTGTCGCCGCTCCGTGATGACGTCCACCACGTGTGGTCTGGCAGCAGAGCGGCCATTTCGAGCCCCAGACATGGACACGACGCCCGTCTGCCGGCGCAGTCGGTCCAAACTGTCGCGGTCACGCGCCAGTCCCAGCTCGACGACCACGCCGTCCGCCAGCCACCACCCGCCGGACGTGTTCGGCACGCCGCGCCGGCCGCCGCACGGCGAGTCTGCCTGCTGGGACTCGCCCACGTCGCCGTTCAGCCCGCCGCTGACGCAGCCGTGCGAGATCGTGTGGGACGGAGAGGTGCCGAGCCGGACGGCGGCCGCGCTGAAGCGCACCGTCAGCCGGCCGGGCGACCGCGTGCCGGCGCTGCCCGAGCCGCCGGCCGGCTCGCCGGCGCCGCTGGTGCCCACCGGCCGGCGGCACCGGCTGCGCGCCACCCGCCAGCAGAAGCTGCAGGTGATGGCGCTGCTGGACACGGCGCTCTCCCGGCAGCAGGAGTCGACCCAGACCTGCCAGCGGGAGTCTGCCCAGAGCTGTCAGCAGTCAGCCCAGAGCTGCCAGCGGGAGTCTGCCCAGAGCTGTCAGCAGTCAGCCCAGAGCTGCCAGCGGGAGTCGGCCCAGAGCTGTCAGCAGTCAGCCCAGAGCTGCCAGCGGGAGTCGGCCCAGAGCTGCCAGCAGTCGGCCAAGAGCTGTCACCGGGAGTCGGCCCAGAGCTGTCACCAGGAGTCGGCCCAGAGCTGCCAGCAGTCGGCCAAGAGCTGTCAGCGGGAGTCGGCCCAGAGCTGTCAGCAGTCGGCCCAGAGCTGTCAGCAGCCTACCCAGGGCCATCAGGGGCCTGTCCATAGCCATCCACTGGAATCAATGAAGGACGTCCCGCAGGCATCTACAGGGAGTGGCATGCAGGGTTCCTCCATTGGGCCGGCATGTCTGCCGGAGAGGAGTGAGTCCGACGCTGGCCTCCGCCGGCCGCCGCTGCACTGCTCTCAGCTGGCCGGGGTAACGGTGCCGAGTGCATGCGGCGGCTCGTTCAGCGCGTACGTGCTGGACGCCATGCCAGACGAGGAGGACGAGATGTTCAGCCAGATCCCGGCCGAGGCGCTGGACGGCGGCCAGACGGAGGCGGCTGTCCAGTCCGTCGGGTGACGCCGGCGGCGGCCCGAGCGCCTGTGTCGTGCTCGCCAGCTGTGAGCCGCGACGGACGGCGGCCGTCGGCCGGCCCCAGCCCGCCCCGCCCGGCTGCGGTGACGGAGGTGTGCGGGCGGCAACTGTCGACCACCGTCTCGAGCCGGCCACTGCTGACCACCGTCTCCAGTCGACCACATCGGCCACTGCTGACCACCGTCTCCAGCCGGCCACTGCTGACCACCGTCTCGGCCGGCCACTGCTGACCACCGTCTCCAACCGACACCCGCTGACCACCGTCTCCAGCCGGCCACTGCTGACCACCGTCTCCAGCCGGCCACTGCTGACCACCGTCCCCACCCGCACCTTCTTACCACCCCCCCCAACCGGCCACTGCGCGGCCGGGCGGGGCAGGCGCGCCCGCCTCCGGCACGGCTCAGTCGCGAGGCCAGCGTCAGGCCAGCGCGGCGGGCCGGCCGGACGACGCGCCGGCCAACGCCACCTGGCAGCGGCAGGCCGAGATCAACCGGCGGCGCGCCGAGGCGCTGCGCAGGCTGCGGCAGAACCAGCGCGCCCGCTCCGGCGCCTCGCAGGCGCATCGCGTGCAACGGTGAACCTCTGGCCCGACGGGGCGCGTCTGTGGCTGTGGAACTACTGCAGCTCTATTCGGCGTGTCCGGCGAAGGGCCTACGATCCGGGCAGGCGGGTCTGTGGCTATGACATTGCTGCAGCTCTATTCGGCGTGTCCAGAGATGAACCTACGGTCCGGATGTGGCTGTGACGCGTTTAAGGATGTTGAAGCTGGCGTCATGTACGCTTGATTGTTATGTCGCGAATCACGAACTGTCATGTTGGTAAAATACAAGTAGGTAAGCTTATCGCCGGTGCTTTCATGAGGGATCATTCGTATGCACAATGCATCTGACTTGTTTTGCACCAACTTGACCCAGCACAACTTTGGGCAAGAACATTGCCCGCTTCTATTAGTTTTGCCTTTCGCTTTATCACAGTAGCTTCTCTGGTATGTAGAACTCTCAACTATGAATTATTGTTTTGGCGGCGATATGGCACCGACACATTTGGTTATCAATCGACCCAGCGATGAATTCCCTTCCAGTGGTAGTCCAGCATTGAAACCCGGTAAAGACGCTGTCGCCATGGAAACTGGTCGCCTGCGCGGCGACAGCAACGGGCTTCAACTACGCGGCTCCGTTGCCAACAAAGGCTGTTCAAATTGACATCTAAATACTCTTCAGGAGGTGGTAAGCACGATAAACACACGCCTCTATTCGGTTAGCGCTCGCTCGGTGCCGGTGGGAACGTAAACGGATGTCAGCCGTAGGTGGGCAGATACACGGCAGCGGTCTGTCCGGTCCCCCTAGACACACATGTGCACAAACCGTCCCTAGCAGGGACGGTTTGTGCACGTTTACAGGCGGGAAATACAAGGACCGAAAGCCCGGTCAGCACCGGCGAGCTTTGCAACCGGTCTTTGCCGGTCTTCCAGCCGGTCAGTCGGTTCACTACATACATATGTCGTATTGGATGTAAGCTACAACAAAAACGTAATTCGAAGAAGTATCATGTAGTTCGAAGCCAACGTCAACATTACAGGCAGTTACTTTGTAATATACACTGAGCGGTGGTGTAGCCAAGGAGGCGAAAAGGGCAGCTCTTGGAAAGCCCTAGCGGTCCGCGGGGTCTCCCAGTGCGTAGGCGCAGGGCCCTCCGCAGGCCGACGTGAAGGCCCCTCGGCCGACAAAGGCCTCTGAGCCGACAAGCAGGTCCCTGCACATACGCAACACTTGTAACACAAGCCATAATGGAACAAATATAAATATTGCAGGAATCTGTTCAAAACGCGTCATTGTTCTTTTATGCTTAAATAGCTACCTTTCTTCGAGCAAATACCTTTAATTCAGCTTAGGCTTAGCATATTGTGATATGACAATTGAGTGCACTCCTTATGATATGATCATGCGAAAAGCACACATTTAGGGTCCCTGACACGCAACGATATTCGAGTTTTAACTCAGGATCGATGACGATCATAGATGTGGATGCACAATTTGCTCCTCAAGCATAGATGATGTATAGCTGTGTAGCGGAGCGCGTCTGCTAGCCATCTGGCGTCCGGCTGAAGACTCAGCCATTGCCGAACGCGCACGCGCCATCTAACATCTGATAACTAGTCGTTTGCTCTTTTGACACTAGATGTCAGTGTAGTGATTGTACGTATCCAGGTCCGTTTCATCTCGTTTCTCCGCTCATCTCCAATGCTCTGTCCAGTAGCCATCTGCCATAATAGCATTCCACTTCAGTGAGCCTGTCTACCTGTATGCTTAACTCGCTTGGATTTGCCTTTCCATAGCTGCGTACTTTAGTGTCTTAACTAGAGCATACCATGTCTTCTAGTCCGCATGAATTGTTGCTACGTCATGTCAATACAGAGTTATCGTGCCCCATTCTGGCGAGCGGCTGACCGGGCAAGCCGAGGAAGCGGCAGTGAGACTCACCGCCGCCGCGGAATCCTACTTTTTATCCTTCTGTCGTAAGGGAGGAGTCCGGACCGCACTGAGGATGGGCCACCCACGCTGTGCACATTCCAGGTGTTATTTGGCAACGACATCTCCTGTGGCTTTCCTAGACCCTTTACGTCCACACACACATGCACCTGGGCGCTACACTGGTGACCCAGTCTCTCTCTCTCTCTCTCTCTCTCCCGCCGCCGTCTGGCTCGATTGCCGCTGCAACAGCTCTTCCGTCAACCGCCGATGCCACCCGCTCGGTGCCGCGACTCGCATCTTCGTAGCCTGGAGTGCTCGATGGCACTTGCCCGCTCCTCGTTGCGTGAGTGCACCCCGAGTGTCCTCCACTGTGTCCAGCCGATCTACGGTATCATCTGCTGCGCTTCGCTCTGCACAACCGCTCCGGCCACGTAGCGGCGCCCCCAGCACAATTTCGTCATGGCGGCGACGTCTCTGGAGAGGGGGTACTGTAGCGGAGCGCGTCCGGTAGCCATCTGGCCATTGTTGAGCACGCGCCCACCATTTAACATCTGATAACTTGTCGTTCGCTCTTTTGAAACCAGATGTCAGTGTAGTGGTTGTACGTATCCAGGTCCGTTTCATCTCGTTTCTCCGCTCATCTCCAATGCTCTATGTCCAGTAGCCATCTGCCATAATGTAGCCATCTGCCATCTGTCATCTGCCTTTTACTTCACTGAGCCGAACTACCTGTATGCTTAACTCGCTTGCACTTGCTTTTCCATTGCGTCCCATTGACCTCATGTGTCCCATTCTGGAGAGCGATTGACGGGGAAAGCCGAGGCAGCGGCGGTGACACGCGTCACCGACGTCACGGAATCCTACTTATTTCTCCTTTTGTCTGAAGGGTGGCGTCCAGACCGCACTGAGGGGATAATGCAGCCAAGCTGTACACATTCCAGGTGTCATTTGGCAGCGACGTCTCCCTGTGACTTTCCCATATTATTTACGCCTATCCACACATCGACACACACACGCACCTAGGCGCTACAGCTGGGTTGGAAACCAACAGCTGTTTGCATATCAGCGGCACTAACCCGCCATTAAGCGGAGGGTAAGTAAAAACACGGCAACGCGGCCGCTTTCAGGCCGTGCACCAATGGGAGTTCAGGGAACGCATTTCGTCTTGACATCTTTCCAATTGATTTAGCCACCCCGGGAGGATTGCATCAATCTTGCACTACACGGATTCGATCAAGAAACCTTACCGTTCTTTTCTTATTCATTTATTACGCTCTGTTCAGAAGTTGCCGTGATGAGAAGTGAAGACATCTGTGGGAGGGAGCCCACCTCTCCCATATCTTAAAAATAACTGGAGGGGAAGGGTCAAAGTACATAAAGGCAATGGGTAGACCAAACGTAATGGGGTGGGGGAGGGGCGCATTCGATGGATCCACATGTTAGAAGTTGAAACAATTGCGGGGGTGGGAGACAAACATTGAGGTGGCAGTTCCCCCTCAAAGGTATTTAAAACAACGCCCCTGAATCGAATGAGTGGCAAGTGGTAGCGAATCGGCGAGATGTAGTGGGGTTGCCAGCTAGGCTATGTTGCAAGGGCTGGTCCAATGTGGAGGAAGCAAATATGGCGCTACTTATGATCAGAAGGATGCCTCTCTTGGAGGTGCCAGTGCATCCCTCCTCGAAGTTCTCAGCGGAACGCGCTCATCAGCCCAGGAACGACAGTCCTCTTGGAGTTCGAACGCACGCCGCTATTTTTCTTTGTCGAACTGCATACTTCAGGTGAAAAATAACAATGGTGGCCCTCTGTGAGATCAGAGTGTACTCCGTCCAAATGTTCTGGACGAAGTGCCGCCCCTCGGGAGAAATGACGCCTTGGCAAAATCATCAATCTCTCAGTAGCATGGTGTATGGGGAGGGGGCTTATACCCTCCATGGAACTTACACTCAATCCTCTGCGGATTGGTGGGTACGCCGTAGTCTGTAAGTGTACTCTCCAAAAGTTGTGTAAATCGCTCCACCGGGAAATATCAGCCACATATCTGGAGAGTGCCGAAGGTGGGGCCGAAAGTAGAGCCGCCCATTCTTAACTTTGAGGGAAAAACTTCCCCCTCCCGTAATAATTTCAACTTCTAACATGGGAGCACATAGAATGTTTCCCCTCCCCTAAAATGTGTCCCCATTTTGGTTGGGTTCATGTACTTTGCCCCCACCGATCACTTTAAGAAATCAACATCGGTGTGCCGACCGTTTCGGTGAGATGTGCTCCCTCTCACAGATGCCTCTAATTCGCACCACGACAACTTCGGAACAGCGCATAATAAGTCAATAAGGAAAGAACGCCAAGGTTCCGTGATCAATTATGTATCGTGGAAGACCCATGTAATCCTCCTGCGATGGTTGAGTCAATTGAGGAAAGGTAAATACAAAATGCATATACCGGACTCCAATTGGCGGTCGGCCTACAACTGGTCGCGTGTCCGTGTTTTTACTTACCGTCCGCTAGGTAGCAAATTGGTGCCGCTGATACACGATAAAGATGAAAGGCGTTAACGCTGGGTTTCCAATCCTGACGTACATCATCCGTTCCTCATGGCCACTATTGGGATGACACCCCGGGTTTTAAAGCACGGTCCTATACCGGATACATTTACACCCTACTCCAATCCCTGAAACCTTGGTGTGTACTCACGCTGGATGAAGCTGGAGGAGACCCCGTGGCGCCCCTTGATCAGTTCGTCTGCTACACATCTGTCACCGTTACTGGACAGCCTGTAGGCGCATGCTAACAATTATACCCGTACACATCTTAGCGGAATCCCAGCTCCGTCTCTGATTTTAACCATATTAATCCCTTTATATATTGCCGGATACACACCATTTTTTCCTTCACAGGCACGGTGGGACGGTTCAAGACTATTTTGAACACACAATGCACTATTTATAAGCAAAAACACCCAAACAGATTACATTTATGTATAGCAAAGGAATATGTCTTTCACATCAGGACAGCTTTTTTTGTCCAAAAAGTTTCCTTATGGCGCTGGACTTCCTCAAATATTCACTTCACCCCATTACGTTAACCTTATGAAAGGAAAACTTGACTTCTCTGTGACGTCTCACTGCCAAGATACTTTGGTTGTGGACAGTTATACCACCTGTTGCTTAATGTCCTTGCTCGAATTGCCCGATGTTCCTCGGTTCCATGGGTATTCCTCGGTTCATCGTTTGTGGGTTTGTGGATTAGTTCGTGATTATTGAACATTTGCAGTCAGATATGCCTGACTTATCAGGAAAGGTTGCAATTATCACAGGTATGTCATTGGGATCTATATATAGGCACATATCATTGTTATATCACCATTTTGCATAAATATTTTGACATCAAAGTGCTTCCACATTCTGCTGCTTACTTGCATTACTGAATGGAAGCCAATGGACAAATTTTCTGTTTGAATTAGGCATGAAAACAACCTAATCAAACCTAGCTTGGGTGATGAGTAGTCTAGGTGTAAGTTGCATATCTCACAATATAAAGATTGTTGGTTTGAGCTCATCTGTCTTCACTCGCCTGTCACTAGATTGTTGATGCTACAAGACAACAGTTAATGTGTAGTAAAAGCTGATAACCAACCAACTAAACCTAGCCTGAACTGTATTTGAGCAGCTATGATCAATTTAAAACATTTTTTGCACAATTACTCTTATTAGAGCAAGCAAATTTATAAAGCTTTTTGTGGAACTTTTATTCTAAATAGCATGTTTATGATAGTGACTAAGGTGATGGGACAACTTATTTTCTGTGCAAATGGCTACTTTCCAGGTTGTGAGCAAAATGGTGCCAAAATATGGGCTTTGAGTTTGGCAACAGCATGAAAGTAAATGTTAAAAATACAAAAGTATCCTAATATATCCTGACCTAACCCAGCATAACCTACCTTGGGAAAAATATGAAAATGTCAATAAATTTATTTTCTGAGAAATATATAAGAATAATAAGAATAAGAAATAATAAGAAGAAATATATTTGTAAATTTTGTGGATTTTTTTGGGGGGAGGGGGGGACATCAGTATTATTGTGCTCTAAGATAGGACCAATAATGTATTCTAAAATCATTTAACTCCATAAAGCAAACAAATGGGTTGGGCTTGGTTAGGTTAGGTTAGTTTAGTTTCTTAAGTTGGCAAAGTAAAAAAACAAATAAACAAATAAACAAATTTTTCCCATTCACATAAAAAGTAAATGGTCCATCATCCTAGTCACCTTCATAAACAATACATTCTGAAGAAAACCCCCAAAAATATAATGCTAATGCAACACAAGTCTAGCATAGCCCCTTGTCTAACTTAACCAAACTTAGCCCTTTTGCTTCATGGAGGTAAAATGTGTGTAAATCTTGTCCCATGATTACCTTAAGATAAGATGATGCCATTTTCTCTTGGGACTGCTAACATGGGAATGGACTGAACAAGTTCAAGATAAAAATTGAAAGACCCCAGTGTGTGGTATTTTTCAAGTATTGCCCCTCACACTTCCTTTATCTCTGCAATGTATTCAAGCCATTGTCAGCTGACTGCCAGTCAGCTGTTGGCGATGTCACTCAACATACCAAAACACCCCCCCCCAGCTGGGTGCACTGAATGACCCAAAGGCATAACCAGGAATATTTCCCAAGGTTCAGTTTCATTAGGTTAGTATTAGGTTAGGCTAGGTTAGGTTTTCACCCCCTTAACAATATTCCTGGTGATGCTGTGGGGTCATTCATTGCACCAGGGTAGAGGTGTGTCTGTACATTTGAGTGACATCACCAACAGCTGATGATGACTGAAAGTGTGAGGGGTAATACTTGAAGAATACCCCAGTGTGCTAGGTTTGATGAGGTGCACCAGCCCAGGGAGAATATGCATGAAAATTCACCTGGCAGGCAAAATATATGCACCAGGTAGATTTCAGGGGTGGATCCTGCATGGGGACACAGAACATAGGCATGTAGTGGCCATGAGGAAATAAGGGGTGGGGGGGGGGGACACAATTGAATTGTACAACATTGTTGTACAAGGACTAGATTGGGTCAATTTGAATGGTGCTCTTAGGTTTAGAGTATCACATATGAGTCATCAATTCAGGTTAGACAAGTTCAGATGCAGGACAGTTATGTGACAACAGGTCTTCAGTCAAAAGGTTGTTGATCAGTGGATTAGGCTGCCTGCTTTTTTTTTATTAGATTGGATATGCTTTGGAGTTCCAGCCATTGACACCACCATATCTCTAGAGCATTGCATGACCGATGCAGTCGATTCACCTCTTCAACTCCCATAACCAACCACCTCATGTTATATCGAGTTTGATGAGTGCCCCACGTGTGTCGGCCAGGTGCCAGGTGCGGCACCGGCGCCGCAGCTGACGCCACCATATCATCCGCCACTCCATCTAGTCTGACGATGTCCCCACGTGTGTCGGCTAGGTGCCAGCTCCGGTATCGGCGCCGCCACGGCCGAACACTTCGCGTCGCTGGGCGCGCTGCTGGTGCTGGCCGGCAGGGACCAGGCGCGGCTGGACCTGGTGCGGACCCGCTGTCTGGCGGCCGGCGCCAGCCAGCAGCACGTGCTCTGCGTTCCCGGTGACGTGTGCAGCGAACCCTACTGCCGCCAGCTGGTGGACACCGCCGTCAAACAATTCAGCAAGCTCGACATCCTGGTGCGTGGCCTACTCTCGGCGGATGCCAGGTTTCCCGAAAAGCAGCGTGAGCTCCTCGGGACGTGTCGGGCTTCGGGGTTCGTCCGGTTCTCATGAGAGAGAACATGAGGTGTGAGTGGATTGGATGTTGCCACATGACTGGTGGAAGATGGTTTTACGTTTGGTGCCGTGTAATGTTTACGGCTTGCGTGATCTTGGCTCGAGATGTTGGCATTTGCTGCCTGATTTCCTGCAGATCATATATGCTATGCAATACATTTGGTGAATATCAGCTTAATAAGTGTTATCAGCTTCATGTTATTGAAGCCTCACCATAGTATAGACTAATTTTGTTATCGCTGTTTCCGTGCAGAATGAGTTTATCGGTGTACTGAGTTCAGCACATCTTCAACAAAGATGTCACAAATATCTGAATGCTCTTCTCAGTATCCCACAGCTTCATGGTTTTGAAACAATTCCAGTCATTTCCTGATATTCGTTATATGCTATATTCTTGTCGATCACATTTCCTTGTGGCACCTAGAGCTCTCTTGTATAGCTGAAGCTCTTGCAAAAATATAACCCATCGTTATTCGTATGACATGTTTATCCATGTTTTTAATTATTTCCATGAATGCACCCAACTCCTGAATACAATTATTGACGAGTTTATCAGTTTTTCTGCACAGATAGGCACTTCAACGCCAATATTTTCACCTTAAGACCCTACCTAACACCTCGCAACTATTGCCATATTTCATCTACACCCACTGTAGCCATTTTGGTATCTCAGTTCACATGGCACCGCATAACCTTCGTCCACTCGCGCTCTATTGTCCTTTCGGTACCTCACAGCTCCCCTGTCGCCTCGCGACCTTCGCCAAATCTCGTGGCTGTCTCGTGTGCCTCTTAGCTCCTCGCCATCTGATGGCCTCTGCCAGTCTCCCTACCGTCGTGGCGCCTTGGAGGTGTAACGCACGCACGAGGCCGACCCATGACCTCCGACTGTGCTCTTGACCAGGTGAACAGCGCCGGCTCTCTGGTGACCGGCACTATCGAGACAGTGACGCTGCAGCAGTACGACCAGCAGATGGAGCTCAACACGCGCTCGGCGCTCTACCTCAGCCAGCTAGCCGTGCCGCACTTGCTGCAGAGCCGCGGCAACATCGTCAACGTGTCCAGCATCAACGGCATCCGCTCGGTGCGTCACAGCGGCACACTGGACTGCCGCACACTGGTCTGCCTGCAAATGGATGTCGTGTTCTGGAGTAGGCTCGTACTGGAATGGGTGCGATCGTTTGGAGTAGCCCCACGCTGGAATGGGCGCCATGTGTTGCAGTAGCCTAATTCTGGAGTTGGCTACATGTCTTGGAGCTGCCTTGATATATGGATATATGAATATCTATATATATTAACTGGCAAACTAGTTGAAATGAATGCTGTACTTCAACCAGAATGCATGGCATAATGGGGCATGAATACATTTTTATTCCTGTACAATTCAAATAATAATCAGATGGACAGTGTTCAATCAAACTAACAAATTACACACACAGTATATCACGGAAGCATGATCAGTGCAAAGTATCTTCCTGATCTGATGAAGGCATCCATGCATTTGCAATTAAAACGTGATGTGTATTTGCAGTCTAGCAAAGGTAGCAAAGGTAAGGAATAGTGACACAGACATGTTAGCTAGTCAAGATAAATCGTTATGAAATCAGACATACCGATTTTCGTGAAGTTGCTCCCAGGATCTGGCACACGAGTGTCCGAGAGAACACACGATCTTACGCAGCTGTGGTGGTCGTCAGTTCGCAGGCGTGCTGGCCTACTGCATGTCTAAGGGTGCCATGGACCAGCTGACGCGCTGTACGGCGATAGAGCTGGCTGGAAGGGGTGTCCGCGTCAACTCCGTCAACCCGGGCGTCATCATCACCCAAGTACACAAAACCGCCGGCATGGACGAGGAGAAGTACCAGGCGGTGAGTGGAGAGCCATCGGAACTTTCTGAACCGGACGTGTCACAAATGCCATGCTTGTTATGATGGCGCCGGTAAACCCAGATATTGGTGGTCGCCTTAGTTTTGTGAACTCAATAGACATGTGTTGGGAAGAGAAATGGCATCGCCAGGTCGGTCAAATTACGATGTGCTGTGGGTGGCTTTCAAAATGTGTTTCTATGCATAACTATATTGCCAGTTTTGACGAGCTCAGTGAGAAGCATAAAAAAAGAATGTTCAGCCTTTCTTGAAAGCTCGATGTTAGTGTCTGCTAAGCTAACAGGCACTGATTAAGTTGCTGAGTATGGCATCTGCGAAATGGCAGGCACTGATTAGGTTGCTGATTAAGGGATCTCCTAAGTTAGCAGGCACTGAGTAAGCTGCCAAGTAAGGCACTTACTAAGTTAGCAGGCGCCGATTTAGTTGGTGAGTAGGGCACCTACTAAGTTATCAGGCACTGCACCGCCGTTAGACATAAAGACATAAAGACATAAAAGATAAGTGCAACTATGAGCCACAAGGGCCCTTCTTGGTTGCACTGTGTACACTCAACCAGTTGCCCACCAAATCCGTCACCAAAGCAGCCCTCCATGTAATACTGAAAAGCAAGCCCTCTATTCTTATAATGATTGTCTATGCTGCTTTTAAAGACGTTCAATGTGCTGCTACTTGCAATAGTTTGTGGCAGCTGATTCCAGTGTTCTACTACCCTGTTGGTGAGGAAAGACTGTGTCAACCTTGTTCTGCTGTGGTTAACTTTAATTTTGAATTGATGGCCTCAAATTGCATCATTTCTGTTAAATTCAAGCATTTCCCCAAGATATCCACTCTCCAGACCATGGACAGATTTAAAGACCTCGATGAGATCTCCTCTCAGCCTTCTATATCTAAGTGAAAACATAGTTAATTTCTTCAATCTTTCCTCATGTGCCAGGTTGCTTATACCATTAACCATTTTTGTGACCCTCTTTTGCACTCTCTCTAAAAGCCAACAATCTTTTTCATAGCTAGGAGACCAAGCTTGGATGCAGCATTCCAAATGTGGCCTGACATATGCACAGTAAAGCTTCCTGATGACTTCTTCACTTCTGTATGATACATTCCAATTTATTTCCCCAAGCATTCTCAGCGCCTTCGTCCTGGCTGCTTTGGTCTGTTCTGATGCCCCCAATTTTGTGTTTAGAATAACACCTAAATCCTTCTGTTGAGTCACTGATAGCACTTGGCCACCCATCAAGTACGGAGCCTTCATATGCTGCTTACTCATATGCATGATTTTGCACTTATCAAAATTAAATTTCATTTGCCATTCTTCGGACCACTTCACAAGTTCGTCTAAGTCTTTTTGCAGCGAGATATGCTCATTTTGACCTGTTATTGCCCTAAAGACTTTCAAATCATCCGCAAATTTCAAAACCATACTACTTAGGCCACTTTCAATGTTATTTACAAATATAATGAACAGCAGTGGCCCCAGTACTGTCCCCTGGGGGACTCCACTAAGAACATTTTACCATGATGACTTCGTACCATTTATCATCACTCTTTGTGTCTAGCTGAAAGCCACAATTCTATCCATTTGAAGATGCTACCTGCAATACCATGGGCCTGAAGCTGTATCATTAACGGTGTATGGGGCACCTTGTCAAAGGGATTACTAAAGTCAAGATATGCTTCATCAACCTGATTTCCTTTATCAAAATGTTCTGTGGCGAAGTTAGAAATGTCTAATAGATCTGTGAGGCATGATCGATCGCCCTTTCCTAAACCCATGTTGAGTATCTTTAATCAATCTGTTTCCTTCCAGATAACTAACTATTCTATCCTTGATAATTGATTCGATTACCTTGCAAACTAGAGATGTGAGAGTCACTGGCCTATGGTTTTCAACTTTCCCTCTGTCCTTTCTTGAAAATACGAACTACATTTGCCCTTTTCCAATCTGTTGGAATTTCATTTTGTGGAACAGATCTACAAAATATTATACTAAGTGGAAATGCCAGTTCCTTTTCAGCTTCCCGCAATACCCTAGCATACATTTCATCAGGTCCTGCAGCCTTGTTTGGCTTTTATTTTCCTGATATGATTGAAAACAACATCACTATCGATGAAATCAACATCATTTATCTGATCACATGTCACTGAACTATGGTGTACGGTCGGCAGATTGGTCATATCTTCCAATGCAAACACTGATTTAACTGCTTGCTCAGTTCCTCAACCATCTCAATATCCTCACCAAATATAGGCCCATTTACTTCCAGTGGACCAATTGTGCTAGAAACTTTACTCAGCTGATTTAAATCCTACCAGTGCTCGTGGTACCGACAATGTGTCCCTGAAATTGCTCAATATGTCGTTTCCTTCGGTGTGTGTTCATATTTTGCACATAATCAACTTCAGTTTATCGTCATGTACTTTTCCGGAACTGTGGAAGTTGGCTGAAATCGTACCAATCTTCAAGAAAGGCTGCCCTGACGATCCCAAGTGTTATAGGCCCATCTCGATCTTGAGTAATGTGTCAAAACTGTGCGAGAAGATAGTAGTCAACCAGCTCACTGCGTATCTCCACCGAAATTCTCTTCTTAGCAACTCGCAACATGCTTATTGACCACTTCACTCTACTGAAACTGCCCTTGCTGATGTAGTAGCTTATATCACAAATTGCATCGAAAGGCGCCGCGTTTGTCTGCTCGCATCAGTAGATTTGTCTAGTGCCTTCGATTGTGTGTCTCATAGCCGACTCTTAACCAAATTAGAGTGGTACGGCATCGACAGCTCTTGGTTTAGATCTTACCTTTCAAATCGCAGACAGGTAGTTAGGACCGGAAAACTTGTATGCAACGTATCCTGTGGTGTTCCACAAGGAAGTTTGTGCGGTCCAATTTTGTTTTTGTTGTACACAAATGATCTTCTCTCGCACATAGGTGATGTCTTTAAAGTCGTTGCTTACGCTGACGACACACAGGCAATGTTGTCATCGAAATTGGAGGACATAATGTATGCAAAACGTCGTCTCGAATCGTGCTTAGAAACTATGAGCTCGTGGTACCACGTAAATCTTCTCAAGCTCAACCCATCTAAAACGCAATTTGTGATTTTTGGTTCTCGCCAGATGATCGCGCGGCTACCTAGCATCAGCCTCTCTGTTCTTGGATCGGATATTTCACGTGACTCATCTATCAAGAACCTGGGCGTGACCATGGACGAATCGTTAACATGGAGTGAACAAATTGGCGATATTGCTAAGAAATGTAACCGCATTATCTTTCCTCTAGCCAAGCATGTACGTTCTCTTACTGAAGAAACGCTGTCGAAGTTAGTGCTTGCACTGGTTTTCCCCCATGTAATGTACTGTTGCTCAATCTGGTCTGCTGCATGTGACACCGAACGCGCGCGAATCCAAAAAGTCATAATGAGGGCGGCTAGGATCATAACTAGGACCTCTCGCTATGGCCATATATCGCATGTTATCGAGCGGTTGGGCTGGCCTAGCTTTCAGCGCTTTGTCGACATTAGGGATTGCTCACTGGTTCATCTTGCAGTGCATCACTCGGGAGCACCTAAAACCCTGCGTGATCTTGTGACATTGAGAAGTGATGTCAGCTCTCGATCTACGCGATCAACACCGTTTTCAGTAGAGCGCCCACGCCTGAAAACTTCTTTTGCGCAACGCTCTTTTATGTACCGTGCTGCAGTTCTTTAGAACAGTCTCCCCGAGGAAGTTAGGGCCGAGAATATGCGACGGGCTTTTAAGTTTAAGCTGAAGGAGGCGCTGAGAAGAGCTGTACGTGAGAATGTTTGAGTATTGTATGCGTGTGTTTCTTAATGTTTCAGTAGCCTCCTGTCCCACCCCATTTTTTAAAAGCGTTTTTGACATTTGGTGCTGAGTGTCTCTTGGTACCAATACAAGGAATACAAATACAAATACAAATACAGCTTGTAGAAACGAAAAAACTTTTTCCTGTCCCCATTACAGTTTCTAGCTGAATCCAGTTCTTTTGCTCGCTTTGCTGCTCTAGTTTTTTGCTTCACAGTGTCCCTAGCTTTTCGATAAGCCTTTATATTTATGATATTTGAAGCTTCCTTAAACAATCTAAGTGCAGCTTTTTTAGCCTTAATTGCTTTTATCAAGTCATTCTGTGTAAGCCATGCTGGTTTTCCTATCCTTTTGCGTCTTTGGTTTTGGGGGGACATGTCTAATCTGAATTTCCTTCAAGTAAGATTTGAACTTTTCACACATTTCACAGGCATTTACATTGGATAATTTTTCCCAGCTTGTGGCACTTAAAGCCGCTCTCATGCAGTCAAAGTCTGCTCTGTTGAAATTTGGAACCTTTACCAAATTATCCTTAATAATTTCCACTGCATGCGCCTAGAATCTAACCATGTTATGGTCACTTCTTCCCAGAGTTTCTCCTACAGGTAAGTCTTGAACCAAGTAACTTAAATCCGAGAATACGAGGTCCAAAAATGAGCCATGCCTTGTAGGTTCCGTTGCAAATTGGTGTAAGAACAGGTCCCCTTCAAGGCATTTCCTAAACATTTTGCATGATGGGGAGCCAACACCAACATTTTCATATCCTTTTAGGTTAAAGTCACCAAGAATAAGGCACTTCCTTCGAAAATTTCTACTGATTTCCTCACAAATCACCTTATCAAGCTCCAGTTGCTGAGAATGTGACAGGGTTCCTGATCAGTAGAAAGCTCCTATCCTCAGTGTATTGCTGTTGCCTTTTCCCACAGCGACATCAAGCCAAATGGACTTAACAGACACACTTTTATCCCCACCTGCTAATTTTTGAGAACTGAATAAGCTATTCACGTAGAGCATTACACCACCCCCTTTCACTGCTGGACCCCTATTTGATGAAAACATATTGTATCCCTGGATCTCATAGTCCTGCAACTTATCTCCAAAATACCCCTCACTGACCCATGCCTCGTAATGCAAAGACAGTCTGGTTCATCCTCAGCAACATAACACTTGAACTCATCAAATTTTGATCGGATACTCTGAGCTTTAAGCATCATACACTTAACATATGCTCCATAACCACCTTTGGCTTGTTCATGCACCACCGTTAGCAGTGCTAACGGTGGTGCACACTGCGGAACCTCAGAGTTGTACTCGTTCGCTTTATGACGAAAAGCAGCGCGAAGTACCAATCTTGTAACTTCAGCATTAATATGATTGGCAGGAAATCCGTGCCCATCTCGAGTAGTTCCTGACTGTCCCTACTTCACGCCCGGCGTCGGATTCCGTCTGTCCTTAGCTTAGGTCTGACGTCGGATGTCTGTCCCTAGCTTAGGTCTGACGTCGGATTCCGTCTGTCCCTAGCTTAGGTCTGACGTCGGATGTCTGTCCCTAGCTTAGGTCTGACGTCGGATTCCGTCTGTCCCTAACTTAGGTCTGACGTCGGATGTCTGTCCCTAGCTTAGGTCTGACGTCGGATTCCGTCTGTCCCTAGCTTAGGTCGGACGTCGGATTCTGTCTGTCCCTAGCTTAGGTCTGACGTCGGATGTCTGTCCCTAGCTTAGGTCTGACGTCGGATGCCTGTCCCTAGCTTAGGTCGGACATCGGATTCCGTCTGTCCTTAGCTTAGGTCTGACATCGGATTCCGTCTGTCCCTAGCTTAGGTCTGACGTCGGATGTCTGTCCCTAGCTTAGGTTTGATGTCGGATTCCGTATGTCCCTAGCTTAGGTCGGACGTCGGATTCCATCTGACCCTAGCTTATGTCGGACATCGGATTCCGTCTGTCCTTAGCTTAGGTCTGACGTGGGATGTCTGTCCCTAGCTTAGGTCTGACGTCGGATTCCGTCTGTCCCTAGCTTAGGTCGGACGTCGGATTCTGTCTCTCCCTAGCTTACGTCGGACACACAATGTTATTTCTATCCTTTGTGCCTCGTTCTTTCCATCAGCCTCGCCTCCTTTTGCTTGTACCTATGTGTACACAGTTCCTATTATTTTATCCTTATTATGTATCTAAATAGTTATATCTTTCCAATGTCATCGGATGCTTAGTTATCAGGGAAGTTGAGAATAATGTTTCTGCTTCATTTTAGCCCTGGGAGATTTGAAAACACCATTGCCAAGAGCTGCACATTTCGTGTGCTTGGGTACCGTCTTTGCGGCAATCATAGCTGACAGTGATAAAGGACCAATAATGTGATACACTGAGTGAACAGGCACATACGTTCAGCAATGTGTTGGAAAATGTCACTGACGTTGCTACGTGACGTCGTCGTGACGTGGTGTCACGCTATGAACGAACGTCGGTTATATCAAAATATGCATCTGATCAGATACAAGTCCATATTATCCCTAATTTGTCCCTGATATACTTCCGGAACGTCCGAGTCGGTGAACGTCGGTCTTTAGAGTCGCTAAATTGTCATACTTTGGTGGAAGCGCCATGAAACCAAATAACTAATTGTGTGGCCGATTGTGTACGGCGTGTGACCTTTGTCGCCTACCTGGCGTATAGCCGTGTCGTCACTGATCTTTGCGGCCCTACCTGGGCCTGCATGCGCCTACTGTACTGCCACCTTTAGCGTCACTGATCTTTGCGGCCCTACCTGGGCCTGCACGCGCCAACTGTACTGCCGCCTTTAGCGTCGCTGATCTCTGCGGCCCCACTCGGTTCTGCATGCGCCTACTGTACTGCCACCTTTAGCCAACACCACAGCGACGCCAGATGTGGTCGTCAGCGTTCGTTTGTCTGCCTGGCACACCTGCAAGTCTCCAGACCAGGGGCCATTGGGCGGTCCAGAATATACCCGCGGCAAGGATAGGACAGTCCTCTTTTTGAACTTATAATGCTCGTGTCAAATTCTGCTTAATGGGGATGCAGGGACTCCATGAGCATTAAGCGTTGGGTTATTTTGCGGCGCATCCGATTGGGGGGTGGCCAGCGTCGTCAACCTCTCACGCCGAGTGGTGGCGGGTGAGCTCTGTACTCCTGCCGGTTATGGGATTCGAACCCACAATCTTATGATCAAGAGTCCAACGCCCTATCAACTGAGTGATCGCGACCCCCTCAGCGAGTGTTAACATCGCGGTAAGATGCGTGCATACAGTATAGTACTTGATAGTAGGTTAGCGAGGACACATGGTGTGGCTTTATATTGTTGTTACAAGAAGCAAAGCAATCAATTCCAGGTTGGATCTTTGGTAGCTGCGAATAGAATTTACTGCAGATTTTCGGGTAACGAAGATGATCAGTTTTCAAAAGCGAAATTCAGAGATATTTTATGGTACAATGTAATTTGTACTGGATTTGGGCCGCCACGCCCTTTGCCCTGCACTGCCTTCCGCATCTAGAGTTTTCACGATAACCACGACTTACGCGGGAACCATTGAATGCTCTATATCTCACTACGGATGTCTTCACGATAATCCCGGCTTACGCGGGAATCATGGAATGTCGTATATCCCACTACGGAAGTTTTCATAACTTCGAACTACACAGCAATCATTGTGACGCAACAAGCGATCCCTGGCAACGTCAGGTGAACGAACGAGCACCCACCATGTTTTTTTCGTGGGTGTTTTGATCACTAAATCAACCATTTATAAATGTTTCTAGTAGAGGGACTTCCATGGTTTTGCTTTTTTTTTGCGTTTTCATAGTGTCGAATGTTCGCGTGGTTCGAGGAACAAATGCATGTTGCAAGTAAGTGTTGATCAATGCAGATGTATCTTCTTGTTAATGGAAGCTCGGTGCGTGGGTCGGCCGACAAGATCCGCTGTATCATCTCGAGCCGGTAACCGCCGTGTTGCAGTTCCTGGAGCACAGCAAGACGACACACGCGCTGGGCCGACCAGGAAATGCGATGGAAGTGGCGCGCCCGATCGCGTTCCTCGCCTCCGATGACGCGTCCTTCATCACCGGAGTCACTCTGCCCGTGGATGGCGGCCGTGGAGTGTTGTGTCCCCGATAGTGCTCGCACTGGCGTCTGTCGATCATTTGGACAACTGTACCGTTGTACCGTTCACGGCCACTGGGCGGCCAGCCGTTGACTTATGGAGTATAGTCTGAGTCAGGGGTCATGTAGCCGATGATCAGTGTAATGTTGCAGTTATCCTGGAGCCACTTACCGGTGTGCAGATTGTGTGACTAAACATCGCAATAGCTCAGGATTTTCTTCTTTTTTTCTGCTGGAAGTTCGCATCTACCTCCAAGCCCCACAAGCTGCGAATGCGAGTTGACCGAGCAAGACGATGGTGAAAGTGAATATTTCATTGCACTAATTTTTGGTTTGGTGGTGGAAATATACTGAAGCGAGCACAATTCTGGCATCTCTTCTGCCTGAATCGATATTACTGCAGGGTGTCAATCAATTCTACACTTCATATAATTACCATAATTTTTGCACCATCCGACACAATCCTACATTTTCCCAAGCATTATATTATTCCTATACTTTTGTTTATGCCAGATACAGATATAACGTATGCCTGAATTGTGTAACAATATCACAAATGTCTCGGAGTGATGCAACTGGAAACATATCTGTGCCTGCGTTAAGCTGCAAAGGCTTACAGCTACTTCACAGGACGACCGAGAGACTTATGCCTGCTTTCAGCTGCAAAGGCTTACCACCTATTTCACAGGACAACAAAGAGACCTCTGCCTGCCTTCGGCTCCCAAAGCTTACCAGCTCCTTGACAGGAAACAACAACAGTTTGACCAGTTATGTTTATAGATGCAGTATTCTTGTGCGTGTGCGTGTCCATGTGTGTGTGAGCGTGTGAGTGTATGTGTGTGTGCGCGTGTCAATGGCTCGTAGCTATATGTGAGTGTGTGTCGATCGATGGTGTTGGTCTGTCTGTCTGTCTGTCTCTGTCTGTCTCTGTCTGTCGCTCTGTCTGTCGCTCTGTCTGTCGCTCTGTCTGTCGCTCTGTCTGTCGCTCTGTCTGTCTCTCTGTCTCTCTGTCTGTCTGTCTGTCTGTCTCTGTCTCTGTGGGCGCAAAATGACCATAGCGGTCGACGCGCCCCTAAACCCTAATTCATCATCATCTCTGTCTCTGTCTCTTTCTCTTTCTATTTCTCTGCCTCTTTCTCTCTTTCTCTTCGTGGCAGTGGTGGTGGTGGTTATTGGTTTTTACGACACGTCGACCGTTGTGGCGGGTCATGTAGCTTCTCTCACGCCGATCTGTCACGAGCGAAGAGTAACGACATGCAAGACTAACGCAATCTTTCGATCGTGATACGTGCAACTTACCCCTAGACTACTCGTCCCCTGTATGTGTGTCGATCTCTGGTAGTCGTAAGAATTTCGCGTTCGCCCGTTTAGACGAATCAGCTGCACGTGGGGCTGAGAGCTCTGTTCGAGGGATCAGTTTGAGAGCACAGCAGTCTGCCGTGCACGGACTCCCGCGTCGGCCGTTTTCCTGAATGGATCACTTTCACTTGTGGCGAAGGTGGCGCGTGCCGGGCGCGACCACCATAGCGTGTCACACGCCGCCCGTTGCCCGCACCCATTAGCCAGCGGCAGATGTGGTGACAATGGCGTGACATCAGCCAGTGGTCGTCCCAGTGATGGCGACGGCCAAGCTGCTCGTTACTAGTCTTCACGCTTTGCGAAGAAATAACGCCGAACGCCTTGGCTACGTTTGCTGCTCTGTAGGTGAATGTTTCATGAAAACAGCTTTAGACATTTCATATTAATATCTGTTTTCATGGTCTGTATCTCACTGACTTGGTGTCCATCGCTGATCGACACAGATCGCTTGATGTGGTGAAAGTTGCTTTAAATTTTATGAAAATGTATGTTCGAAATATTGTCGGAAGTGAAGCGATTGTGTGTCTTAGAAACGCGCGCACGCACGCACGCATGCACACACACGCGCGCGCAAGCACGCATACACGCACAGAGATGCTGACAGAGGATCTCTGTTTCACGTGCTATTAGAGGACCAGGTCAACTCTTAATAAGTTGCAGCACAGATCCATCATCTGGCGTACGCGATATGGGTACCCCTGATGCCAAACAGCATTACTATGGAATTACAAATGTACAATTATAGCACGTATATTTCTCACCGAAGCATGCAGGTATGCGAGGACATGCAGTCACCGATACGTAATATCTGGAATCATACATGCTGCGATCCAATGACCATACGCGATTGGAATTACTCGATGCCTTTGCCCACATATTTTACAAGCGCAATAGCGAGCGGAGCAAATAACCACGAGAACTGAAATGCGGAAGTAAACACCTGCACTCCGCGCACACAAGTCGTTTTGAGGACCCATGGTGCAAACACGTCGAGAATGCCCATCGTTTAGTTGCTTAATTTCGTGAGGACACATCTGTATGGGAAGTTCCATACGACCTTGGTGCTGCATGCAGGCTGCAGAGAAAGGTATCCTTCGCTGGACGAAGTGTCCCACATTGGATGAGGAAGTATTCACAGCGCCCCTTTGAAGGAGCACTGCGTAGCGGAGGAGTGTTTTTTTAATAATCCAGATCAACACTGATGGCAAAATGTCATGAATCACTGGATTTCATGTTCCCTTTACGTGGTGTGTACTTATTGGAGCTCGCATTTGGTTTTTTACTTTCCGTGCCTCAACCCTCTAATCCCCAAGCTAAGCGTTGCACTAAAACGAACGTGGTGTCATCGGGACACTGGGGGCAGTATGTGGTCACAACTGACGTCACGTTTTTGACTGGGGGAGAATTTAGAAACAATTTTTTTTTTCGGAATTAAACATGAAGGCGCAATCGAACATCCCCCAGTGTTTTCCCACTAATATTTGTTATTTTATTTTTATTTTTGAATTAAAAATGTTGAATCATCGTTTTTCTTTAATTTATCTTTTTCTATTGGATAGAGGGCGCCATGGAACGTTCTTTGAAGTCAGCATACCCCAATGAAGTGTTTTCTTTAGCCAGGGGATTTTTTTATTTTAGCCATAATGAGAAAATACGCAAGAAGTCATACACACGTGAAAATATTGAAATATAATACTCTGATGCGTATTATTGCATCTATAAATATAAGCAAACCCTGATTGTTTCATTCATACATTAAAACGAGACGACTGGTTGAACGTTTTTGGGAGTGGTTTCACTTTACCTTGATTAACTCAGTGGCAGTAGCTGACCTGACCTCAAAATTTACACGCATGGCAAATGGATGTGGGGAATGGTATGGAAATTTCGGTGCGCTGCCTAGCGCGGTTTTTCACTGTTCTCGAGAAATTTTAGGATGGCTCAAGACACCCCCGAGACGGAGAAGGGTCCATTCGACCTTTCCAATCCGAGAGCGTTTCAGTGGTGTCGCCACTCAATTCTTCCAGGGGGCAAGGTTGAAATGGAGCCTCCTGCTTCCCGAAAGGGGGCCTCCTATTGTGTTTTAGACTCTTAGTATGGTTCGGCGATGTGAAACATGATTTCATCTTGATGTCTTGTTTGTTCTTGGCATGGCGTATCATTTACCCAACCGCAATATCATTAACAATAATTTTTCTTCTGAGAACTGAGCCATACCAGGGTATAAATAAGCAACATGTGGATATATATTTAAGTGTCAAAATAAGCCAATTTCTTAATGCTTTCTCGACTAGAAGAATCTTCCCGTTGGCCTCTAGGATGCAGCGAGCTGGCGGAGCTGATGCTAAGCATATCTTAAAATATCACCCTTCTATCAACCTACTTTTACGTCCTCCAAGTCTAACTGAATATAACTAAATTCATCACTACTGTTAGTCATTCCCAACAGCTTGATGTCATAAGCAAGCTTAGTCGATCATTTCTCAGTCCTAAGGACGACAGTTTCGCGAAGGTGACAACGAGAAGTGGATTGAATTGGTTTTGTGATAACCATCTTATGGATCCATTGACTTTTGTAACATTTGGCGCTGGCTGCAAGAAACCTGGCACACAAGGTAAACTGATAAATTCTCAACGAATAAATTCACGGCAAGAACAAGCATTGAACAACAATGTATAGATGATAATGGTAACTCATATCCAAACAATCCAACAATGCCAATGCATAAATAATACAAAACCTTCAAATTCCATGCCCTGGGGCGTGGAATTTTGGGCTCATAGTTTTCGCTGAGCTTCATCGATTTGTAAATGACGCGATTGAGAAGGTATTGAAGCTGGTAAGCTCTAATCATGCAAGCTGTAATTACATAAAACAAGTTTGTAGAAAGAAAATGTATTTGAAAACAATATTCCTCCCATTTTATATGGGGAATGGGTATTCTTTTGTATGCTTGTAAGGGATAAGTTGCCTCCTTAATATTGGCTTTGTCCCCATAGGCATATGCTTTTTAAATAATGATTCGGGGACCAGTGGGTTACCTTTATTTGCATCAAGAGTGAGGGGGCAAACGGATTCGGAGGGGTCCATGACTTTGACCCGATTTTTTAGAACGCTGATTGGCATTCCGGTTAATAATTTATTTTGGGGTTGCAACTGCAACAGCTGCAACTTTTGGGGCCCCGGCGCGACATTTTGGACTCCCAGTGTCATTTTGAAGGCCTGCGACGTGACTTTTTTTTAGTCCAATGTTCCGACGTCTGATGTGATTTGCTTGGATCCCTAGCGCGAGTTTTAGCTTCCTCAACACTTTTGGGAGATCCAATACGTTTTTGGGACCTTTGTCGTCATTGTTGGGTGCACCCCAGTTATTTCTTATGTTCGGATTGTTTTCCAGTGCCCTGCTTCGTTTATATTGGTCCCAACTAGACTGTTTGGGAACGGTACGACCTGTCGTGCCCATAGCGTGATTTTCAATATCCGGTCGTGACTGTTTGGTACCCTCAGACTCAGCGTGATTTCCAGGGGTCCGGCCGGATCTTTTGGGGCCCACATTGTTATTTTCGAGTACCAGGCATGACCCCTACTATTTCTTAGGGACTGGCAAATTTTAGGCCTCCTCTCCGGTCTTAGGGGTGCCGTTTAATTTCCTGGAGCCTCTACCGGTTTTGGATGTCTCCTGGTGTGCCACATCCTCCTCTATATTCAATGGTCCTCCTCTACCTTCTTGGAGGGCATCCTCTTACATCATGTGGCCCATTTAGCATGGCATGGGGCTTCCTCTCATGTTCCAGGGGCATTCTCTCCCAAATTACGGCAACCTGCCATGCGTCGTGGGCAGTGTTAAATTATTTGTAAAATAGGGTGCCACTTTCTGAACCCTCGATCGACATCCTTCTCCAGGGAAGTATCGACATCCTGCTTCTTGATGCGACTTATGAAGTCTTCGTGCCTCCTTTCTAAGAGTACCTCCTTTGTAAGCATCACGATCATGCTCTCGATAAGGGGTGGTGATACACG
The DNA here is from genome assembly GCA_034440575.1 of Imbricaverruca yamaguchii. Classification (NCBI taxonomy): domain Eukaryota; kingdom Metazoa; phylum Arthropoda; class Thecostraca; family Neoverrucidae; genus Imbricaverruca; species Imbricaverruca yamaguchii. The sequence continues at coordinate 55,028 of JAOTOL010001171.1, forward strand.
AACATTTCGCAACACAATTTCAGGTAAAGGGATGCGATATGGCATACAGCACTAGTGTATATAATGTTTTTTTAATCGTTATCCATAGTATAGCTCTTCCTAAATTATGAATCTCAAAACAACTAATAAAGTTGCAGTCATAAGTACACCACTGGCTACAATTTTAGTATGAAAGAGAATAAAAGGATTGGAAATTACACTAATGCCATGACAAGTTTCGGCATCCTACGGTACTCGCCTCGAGATCTCACACCTAAGGAAAAACCACTATTTTAACACTGCTCGTGGGCCTCTTCATATGTCCTGGCAAAGCCTTGCCCGTCTTGAGGGGATCTTCAGTTTTGGAAACCTCATCTTCTATACCTGCTACCACACTCCCACCTTAACCCGCGCCGTCTCTCCGGTCAGATCCTCATACACCATCACGGGAGGGGGAGGATAGTAACCCCCCTCTGAATTCCAAACTAAGCGTCGCACGAAAACGAGAGGTGTCATCGAAAAGCGCTCGACGAGTAGGGCCCGAGTCCACCACCCAAAACAGTCTTTTTCCCCCAATAGTGACGCCACTATATTTTCAGACTTAACGACTTACATTATGTTTTTGGCTCTGGGAGTACATTTTCGTGAATATTTGAAGAAAAAAAAATATTTGGAAGTAGAAAAGAACAGTGAAATCGACCAGGGCCATCCAGGTTTTCGGCCCCCTAAAAATGAAAATTTTATTTCGGTTTGAAATTTCAAAATTTTGAGTTTTCAAGTTTTCTTTAGTTTTCCTGTTCTAATGGGTATAGCAGACCGAGAAATGTTGCTGGAAGTCAACTTGCACTAATATAAAATGTTTACTTTAGCCAGAATCTTCGATTTGAAGTCTAAGAGGCAAACATGCAAAATGTATGTGATCAAAAACGGAAAAAAGTCCTCTCGTACGTTTTGTTACATCCCTAAAGATAAGCAAACGCTGAAAGTTTAATCAAAATATATATTCATTAAAGCGTGACGACTGGGTGAACATTTTTGGAGGTGACCTCACGACCTATATTAACTCATTAACCCTAGATGACCTGACTTCAAAAGTTTGACCAAACATGCCAAATTGATGTGGGAAAAGTATGCCAAATTTTGGTGCGCTGCCGTGCGCTGTTCATTCACTACCCGCGGAAAACTTGAGGGGGCGGTTGAAGACCCCCCCCCCCCCTGTGACGGGACGGGTTAACACGCGCCTTGGAGGGCCTCGGAAAATTACGCGCACTAGAGGGCGGGGGGCGGATTCCGCCCCTACGATCCCGGCTCCTACTGAGGCTAGAGAAACGAAACTCGCAGGGTGGATGGGCACGATAGTAACCTCTATCGTGTGAAAATGTCATGACCTTAGATCAATATCTTCAAGGTCAATTGGGGTCAAATAATACAATTTCCTGGATTTGTGTGGATTGGCTTGTCATTGTTATGGATCGTTGTGCTTGTGTTTAAATGCTCCAAAATTGAGATTAATGATGTTTTGTGCCTTACAGATGCCAGATCCGCCATTTGAACTCAGGTCACCTATATAGGAGCACTTTAGCAGGTCATTACCTGCTCCAGTTACCGGAACCGGGCTGCCCATCCGAATGCTCCGTTGAGCGGTTCGGCACAATCGGCTTCGCAAAGAATGGAGTGAAGTACATGAATAAGTATGGAAACGCTTAAGCACACAATGACAAACAGTAGATTTCTGGATGTGTATGGAGTAACATGTAAAGTGGCATCAATCGCATGACAGTCATTTTAATTTTTTAACAACATTCTAGTTGACCAAGTTTGGTTCTATTAGCCTGTCATGAACTTGTCCTGACTTGACCTCGGCGACCTAACATGGCTTTTAAATTATATAGCATAACAAAATGCATCAAACAAATCGCTAGTGTTGTCGAAAACAGTTCCACTTTGCCAATATACTAGAAGCGCATCAGCGCCGATTTTTGTGGTCTGGCGCTGCGAATTGATTTCACTTTAAGGGTCCCTAACTTGAAAAGTTTTCAGCCGATTTTCAGTTTTCTTACTTTAAACGATGCGTCGGTCATTTCCAGGTAGGTACGCAAAAATGGCGTATATCTTCCGGGATAAGATGGAGTTATGTACGAAAAAATCGGAGAGGTGGGCGGATTTCGCCACCCCCCCCCCCTCAGGGCGTGTGTTAACCTGTCATAGACTTGACCTGACATGACTGAAACAATGCAGCATGACAATGTATATCAAACAAGTCGCTAGTTTTGCAAGAACACTTCCTGGTTGCCAATATACGGGAAGCGCATCAGCGCCGATGTTTGTGGTGTGGCGCTGATAATTTTTATAAAAAAACTTTAGCGACTCCTAACTCGAAAAATTTTCGGTCGAATTTCATTTTTCTTACTTTAAACAACGTGCCGGTCATTTATAAACAGGTGCACAAACAATGGCGTATATCGGCCTGTAAAATCTGGAGTGATCTACGAAAAACCGGAGAGGTGGGCGGATTTCGCCCCCCCCTCCAGGGCGCTTGTTAAGGGCCTCTTTTCATTTCGTGGGAACTCCTTCCGGTCTTCGGGGTCTCATTCGACCCTGGATACCTACGCCGTCTTGAGGGACTCCTCGAGTACGGCGGAGGCCTCTTTTCCTCTTCTAGAAGCCTTCTTTTTCGAATTAGGTGCCTCCTCTCACGTCTGGGGTCTCCTGCTCTGTGTTTTGATTCGATATTTCCCCATTTTGAGGGTGGTCTCTTATCTCCTAGTGGACTCCTCTTCTCTTCCTGGAGCCCCCCTTTCAAATTACAAGCAACCTTTCCTATCTCAGTTGCCTTGTTATCTCGTGGGGCCCTTCTTACCCGTTTTGGAGCGTTCTTTCTCGCCTGTGAGTCATTTCTCTTATGAAATGGCATTTTTCTCCTATTTTAGGGACCTCCTCGTTTACCATGGTCTTTTGACATTCGGATTTACATTCGAACCCGGACCCCTACGATTTCGCTAAAACTGTACACATGCAGCACTAATAGTGCTAATCACAGCGGTGCCAGTTAGTTCCCATCACATTAAGAACGACCTCCAGAGGTCAAAGAATTTCAAGGTCGTCAACTCGACGAAAATGGTACACAAGTATCACTTATCGCATCGGTAACATTTATATTTCATCACATTGAGAAGTTTGACCTCCAGAGGCGATCAAATTTAGAGGTCATTCACCCGGCCCCTTACGATTTTGGCCAAAACTCGCACACTTATAGAACAAATAATGCTCATCACGTCGGTGTCATTCATTTTCCATCACATTGAAAAGTTCGACCTCCAGAGGGCATTGAAATTCGAAATCGTCGACCCGGACCCCTACGATTTCCATAAAAACTTGCACACAAATGCAACTCAGCATTCTGAACACAGTAGTGGCAGTCATTTCCCATCAACATTGGAAACTTTGACCTTGGGAGGTCAAGGGCGATGGTCGTTCAGCAAGAATGTTTACCCAGGACCCATACAATTTGGACTAACTATTTTATGCACTTCTATGCACTGATTACAACGGCAAAAATCGTTTGGCGTCAAATTTAACCCGCGCCGTCTCGGACGGGGGGGGGGGGGGTCTTCAACCACCCCCTCAGGTTTTCTTCGCGGATAGTGAACGAACGCCGCGCGGCTGCGCACCGAAATTTGGCATACCTTTTCCCGCGTTAACTTGGCATGCTATTTCAAAAATTTGAAGTCAGATTATCCAGGGTCAACGAGTTAGTCAAGGTCAAGTGAGGTCACCTCCAAAAAAGTCCAACCGGTCGTCACGCTTTAACGGATACAGCTCTTTTAATGAAACTTTCACCGTTTTCTTATTATTAGGGATGCAACAAAACGTATGAGAGAAATGTTTCATTTTTGTCCGTTTTTGACTACTTTTTAATCTTGCATATTTGCCCGTCAGTGTTCAAATCGAGGATTCTGGCTAAAGTAAACATCTTTTATTAGCACAAGTTGACTTCCAACAACGTTTCTCGGTCTGCTCTACCCATTAGAAAAGAAAATTAAAGAAAAATTGAGAGAAAAAAATTTGGAAATTTAAAAAAGTTCATTTTCATTTTTGGGGGTCAAACAATTTTATGGCCCTGGTCAATTTCGTTGTCATTTTCTGATTCCAAACCATTTTTGGTTCTTCAAATGTCCACCAAAATGAACTCCACAGAACCAAAAACATATTGTAAGTCGTGAAAAGTCTGGACAGACTTTCATTTCCATTCCTGTGTCGTCCTCTTCCGAATTAGGTGACTCCTGGCACGTTTCTGGATCATCCTTTCCTAGCTTGGTGAAATCTTACCCATTTTGGGGCCTGCTTTTGCGTCTCCGAAACCCCAATTCATATCCACTGGCTTTCTCTTCCAGCTTAGCGCCTCCTCTCATTTTTTGAGGGCTTCCTTTCCCGTATTGGGGCCTTCTTTGCAACCATAGGGGTCTCCTTTGTAATCCCGGAACCTCCTTTTGCAATCCTGGGGGCCCAATTGCAGTCCTGGGGCCACCTTTGCAATCCTTGGGCCTTCTTTGCAAGCCTGGGGGCATCCTTTGCAAGCCTGCGGGCCTCCGTGCCAATTGTTAATACTCTTGATTTCCGGGGCTTCCTATCTTCTCCTATATCACTCCTTTTTCAAATTAGGGACCTCCTCTCACGTCTTGGAGGCCTCCTGATCTCTGTTTGGAGCCTCATTATCCTTTTACCAGGGTGCTTTTGCGTCCTAGTCAGAAATCTTCTCTCCTAAGGTCCTCCTCTTCCAAAATATGGGCCTCAACTAGCTGATGTCAGTGTCCTGTCTTCCTGCGGAGACATTCTTACCCATCTTGGTCCCCCTCTCAGGTCCGGGGACTCTCTCCTATCATTTGTCCTTATTGTCTAATGTAGGAACCTCCTCTTCCATCTTTGGGGCTTTGCTTTCCAAATTATGAGCATCCTGCTATCCATCGGAAGCCTTCTTGTTTAACCTAGGTGGCTTCTTTCCCGTCTCGATGGCATCCTACGGCATCCTACGTCTCTTAAAGGGACCTGATTATATGTCCTGGGGGCCTCGTCGCCAGTCTTTGGACCTCCTTGACAGCATGATCTATCCCGTCGACTTTCTTGCTCACCTTTCTTTTCTTGTGCATTTCCGGATATGGGCCTCCTCAAATTTAAATTAGAAAATTTGCACCGGGCCTACCAAACTTGCGCTAGGCTCCAGCTAAATACAACTCGCGCCGGACCTTTCAAATACCATGCAAGGGACGAGCAATCACCGTCGGCAGCGACACAAATTTGGGTCGGGGCGTCAAAAATTCCCGTCGGAGCTCCCAATAAACACATTGGGAGCTACAAAGCAACAACTTCTTTTTTTCATTTCTAAATGATTTGTATCGGTTTAATTTCAACAGTGTGAGGTGGCTTGTCAAGTGATACGAAAATAAAAACCTTGGAGGCAACAGGATGGGTTAAGATCCGGTGACTCAGAAAAGATGGTGGTAGATTGGGCCCTGTACACAGGACAACTAACCTGGACACTATTTATGATATTTAAAAACAAATAGAATATAGACCTATTTCGAAAGATTGTGGTCGAAGCCTGTGTTTTAGAATGGCGGCAAGTGGGCCTCTCCAAACCTGTCATCCCCCGTGGGAAATCCTAGGTGCACCACTAACTGAAGGTAGTTTTAGTTACGTTCTGCAAGTTCCTGGCAAATTTGCGATGCTGCATGACATGCTATTCTGAATAACAATTGTACTGCCCGAATCTGCGGTAGGGCTTTTCGAAGCCAGGGAATGGTCCATTTAATACTCGCTTTCAGATGCTCAAATGGATATCCATTAAGCGGTCTTCATCTTTCAGTACATTGCTGTATCAATAATTGATTCTGCCTGGCATGTAGCTGACAGTTAAACATTGTCAACAAAGTGCCACATTGCAAACTATGCTTAACATTTGTATCGGGCCCTGGTGAATACCACCAAAGAACTAAAACCACCACTTCTTCCGTGGAGAAACGTGATCCTATGAGGTCGGCCCAACCCATGGAATTAGCAGCTCTCACTACCTGAATGCATTTGGCTACACTAATAATACGCAACCTTTTCAGCCATATACATGTTTCATCATTTGATTAAGGCTTTAGGTATTGTCTGTCCTTGTCCTTGCATTCAGCAATATTACACTTTGGTATACACCAAGTAAAGTGTTACTGCCCAAACAAACAGGAATTGCCAAGAATAATATTTTAATCACAATTGGATTCAACGCATCACTTCCAATGTTGGATTTTTATGCACGGCACCGCAGGTGTATCTTCCTGGACTGCAGCTATATCTCCTTTGAAATAACAATACTTCTTTTAGATGTTGCATGCAACAATCCACTGACATAAGGCTCCCTAATCCTGAAGTTAAGGCAATTTTAACAACACTATATATATATATATATATATATATATATATATATATATATATATATATATATATATATATATATATGTATATCCATGGCAAGGTTGGCCAATCCATTTCAAAAGGAAAAACATCTGACGATGCCCAGAAAAGTAAATGGTGGTGATATTGTGGTATTTCGAAGAAAATTGATGACTAAAGAATGGTCTGAATAGTACGAAGTTTTCTTGTGTTCTTTAATTGCTTTCTTCTTTGCTTTCGTTTCAACTTGGTTTTTGTTTTCTACCTTGCTTTGTCTTCTCTCCGGCCCCGTGAATTTGAATTTGAAATATATTCTGGATAGATTACACTGTGATCTTCCCCACCATGCATGAAATCCATTGCCTAAGTATCTAAGCTTCAATAATTGCAATACCGTTTCGAAGCGTGGTAAATATTTCAGTCGGCTCAGTATAGACTCAGGAATTTTCGCTTTTATATTGAGAAGTGATTTGCATACAAGAGACCTGACACGTGTCTATGTTAGGGGCTCCCCGGTACCTTATTAGCGCTCAGTGAGGTCTTGCCACGATGCTTGTCGGTCAAAGCTCCACTTACCAAGGGTAAAAGTTCGACGTGCCCGCACATGAGCCAGTAGCGGCATTTCTGGTAATAATGAGGCTGCAAACCGGACCTGGCGTGCCCAAATGTCTCAGAAAAACTGGCGTCATGGCCGCCGATTAACGATACGGTCCCAGCTCGAACAGCACACCAAATTTGGCTGTAAACATCAACGGGTACGCTCCGTTTGCTGCGGTATAGCACGTGACACGTATACTTTGAAGTGCATTTTCTGACAAATCCCGCACATATTTGTTGATTTCTCTCTTTATTCCGAAGTTTAAGAATTGACAAGGCACGACCATGGGCGATGAATTACCTGTGCTGACAGGATGGCGAGCTGTACGTGGAAGAGACATCAATCGAAGAGTTCAACATTATGGGTGCCTTGCTATCAGGTAGCAAACGGCGCTAACCTCTACCGTGCACATGCCATCTCGTGAACGTAGTGCGATATTTTGGAAAGATCGGGATGCAAAGCACGCTTAGCGATCATGTTATCCGTGAAAGCATATTACTCGGGAGATTTGTCGATATAACTACATTCTGCAATCAGGCTCATTTTGCATATTTTTAATGCTAATTCGCTTCATTGTATTATCATGTGGGAACTATAACTCTTGATGCCATTGAATACACTTGAAGTATATATAAATATGGATGGAGAACGTGCGATCTTCGCGCAATCACAACTAATAATGCTTCGATTTGATGCCCAGATGGTAATTGGTAAAAACAACAAATTCTATAAATTATTTTGATGAAATTAATTGTGTAGGAGAGACCGAGGAAAAATGGGTACACAGGGAAAAACGGGTCAGCCCCATTTACTTGCCTCACAGGCAGGGCCACCTGTGTTCCAAATGTGGTACTGATGCTTCGTCTGTCTGCATATCCCGCGCGGCACTACTCCTTTCCGCCAATGCGTAGTGAAGAGCAGGAGGTGAGAATCTGTTTTTTATTGTTCCTTATTAGTGTTGCAGTTTTTTAGCGGTGATTTATTTCCAGCATATGTAGAAATCTTTTGTTTTGCTTGGTGCTCTTCGACTGTGGTTATTTAGCTTCGATATGCAGGCGATAGGAACTTTTTAGGTGCAGCGTGTATTTTGTGTTGATAATTTTTCGTCATTTTGGTCCAATGGGGAAAAATGGATGGGACAAAATGGACCCATGGGGCAAAATGGCCTACAGCTTGGTCCATTTTGCCCCACACGTAGCATATACTGAAGAGTGATAAAAACTAATGTTCCGATTTAATTTAACCTTGTCCCAGTAAAGCCCCCTGCCGGTTTTCTTGTGCCAATTTTTAAAATTTCGAACATCTTCAACTTTCTATTTTTTAATTCTGAGATAGCAGTTCGATGCGCCTGGCCTTTCTGATTCCAAAACAGTTCTCGTTTTGAAAATATGTCCGAAAATTACCTCGGGGGTGAGGGTAAAAACGTTGGGACATCTCTGACCTCATAATTGCCTGTAGTAACGTCATTTTTCGCCAAAATGCGAATTTTTCGGTGGCGTTCATCAAGTCTCAGAAAATGCTATCCAGCCGTATGCTTACTTTTTTCTCCGCCTTATAGTTTGTCCTATACATGGAGGGCGGATGATCAGCCCCCTCGGAACGCCGAAGTTGGCATCGGAGGCCGGCACGTCGCGGGTTAAGAAACAAATTGAACAAAAAAACTTTCCCAGGCATTTGTACGTAGGTACCATGATACGAATTATTAATGGGCTGTCTATTTTGCAGGAATATTACTGGCTGACAAATGGTTAGTACATACAAAGGAAAAACAACCAGGCAATCCTAGAAGCAGGATGTCAAGCAGAAAACGAAGAAACCACAGGCAAAAAAGCTGCTGTTTGATTCATCGTCCGATGATGAAGAGGATCCGGCCTGCCTATACTGTAATTCGTTTTTTTCCCAGTCGAGGTCACGCGAACCGTTGTCCCGATGCATACTGTGCGACAGATGGGCTCACGATGCGTGTGGAGGAGTAGATGACAGTGATGATGATGCCTTCCAGTGCGACTTGTGTCATCATAAGTATATTTTAGTTGTGGGGACAGTTCATACGCACTCGGAAATTTCTAGTTCATATTCAGTGCTCACTGTTCATTCTCAAATTCTCAAGGTAATTCCATGTTCACCTACCTAATGGATAATGATACTGAATGTGTGTGGAGGAGGGATATGAAACACGATCATACATTTGTGTGTGATATGTCTCGTACCATGACAATCGAGAGTTATCGTTGTTCCTAAGACAGTGCAGAAGCATTTTGGCTTTGTACTCTAGTCTTATCACGAGCTCAGGTTCATAAAAAATATTTCAATAATAAAACTGACTTTCAACACGGGCTGTGAATTTCTTTTGTCTGCGTGAAACGATAATGAATTGGAACAAATATTGAGCCCAAAAATGTGCACCAACATATTTTAATGCAAGGGTATGCGACTACCACGGCCAGTGCAGTATCCACTAGGTAAAAAAGGGACGATGGGGAAGGGCCCTATCCCGGATTTCACGTATCAGAAGAGCGCCTGTGCTTTCCTCATATGTACGTTTTGGTAATTGTCAAAAGCTGCGAATCAACAAATTCCCAAATTTGTATGTAGCTGAAAGATAAGGCCCCGGCAGGTGCTCCGTGGTAAAAAAAATGGGTGAGACACATACCTACGCCCTTGACTCACCCACGCCCCTGCCCAGGGGACTACCCACTCACCCACAAGCACTACTGCTACACATTCACCAACATAGACGATGGGTGAAAGCAGTATCTGATTTGGTTGGGAGATGTTTCCTGTTTGCCGCCATGAGTCACGGTGGAAGGACGTCCGTTTGGAGCTCCAACTTTTCAGATAAGTCGTTACAGAACAGGGCAGTACTCTAGTCTAATCTGTGGATAGGTGTTTAGCAATTACTACTGTGATTATATTTCATCAGTTTTTATCTGGTAAGCATTTTCGTAGCCCGCAAATTATACTATATCAATCTAGCGAGGCTGCCGAGCGCCATCTTGTTTTTAGGTGCGGCCTCGTGGCTTTAGGCGCGTTCTCGTCGCTTCGATTCCTGTAGTAGGAGATATTACAAGTGTGTATATTTTATAAGTACATTAGACAACATTAATACTATCCTAACATACTTTATTTATTTTTGTGGTGCATAGTGTGTTTGGTGTTTAAGTTTAAGATAGAGTTGTACGAGTTTTAAGTTTAAGATAATTGGTACTAAGTTGGTGGTATTCATAAGTGCTGTGTGACTGTTCATTTTTCTGTCTAGCCATAAGTGATATCAAAAGGGATATTCATATAGTTGTCTACTTATCTAGAAGACAATTATATTAGACATTTTGTTTTTTTTTTAAACCAAAAAAAAAAAACAATTGTTTAATAGTTTCTGCTTAGCGTGTTGGTATTCTTGAGGTACTTAGATAATTAACTGACAGTATAGGAGGCAGCGATTTATAGTGAATGATAGTTGGCTCTTTTGTCGGTTGTTTAGCGAGTCAATTTGAATCTAAATCTAGGCATAAGCTGCAGCCTATAGGATGGTTTCGACCAGGATGCAGGAACTACAGGAAGAGATTAGGATCCTTAAGGCAGAGCTTTCCAAGCTCAAGGCTGCCCTTGTGGCACAGGGTAGGGAAGAAAAAGCAACAAGAGGTCACTCCATAGCAGGGACATCTTATGCCCAGGTGGTCGCAGGCCACCAAGTAGCTGAGGCTTCCCCTACTGTGAAGGTGGCTGGGATTTCTCGAGAGGGGAGTGTTAATAGTGAACAGAGGAGGGGTAGTTCTGGTAGGTCACAGGAGGGGAAGTGGCATGAGGTCAAGGGTGGAGGATTTGGAGACGCAAACCTAAGGAAAGGGTCAGTGAGTGGCAGGTGGTAGGAGCGGGAGGAAGCCTGGTCGAACGGCCCAGCGGGCAGGCATGTTAACATCAAATAGGTTCCAGGCATTGGAGGACTGCCCCCAGGATAGTAGTAGTAAGGAGTCAGTGCTGGTCGTCGGCGACTCGTGTGCGACATTTAGATCGGGTATTCTGTAAAGGTAGGAGGGACAGGAGGTGCATCACCAGGCCTGGTGCCAAGGTGAAGGACCTGGTACCAGTGGTGGCACAGGTCACCAGTGATCACCAGTTTTGTACAGTTATAGTGCATGTAGGGGTAAATAACATAGGTCTTGCTAGGAGTGAGGAGCTTCTGCGCGACTACAAGGCCCTTCTAGCCACCTTGAGGGGTAACAATATAGTCATTGTAACAGCAATTTTGCCTAGGGCTAGAGCCTCCCCTGAGTGGAGCTCTAGGGCACTGGCAGCCAAGGCCAGAGTAGGCAAGCTCTGCCATGAGCTAGGTTTCACCTTTGTAGACAAGTGGTGCATGTTTTATGCATCGTGGGACCTCTATCAGAGGGATGGCCTGCACTTCTCTGAGAAGGGGGTCCATGTGTTAGGCAAAGTGTATGAGCATGTCCTTCAGGGAAACTAGGAAATGGAGTGGGGAGGGATGAAATTGCATTGCCAACTCAGGAATAGTCCAATAGTGTCAGCCAAGGCAATAGAACCTCAAAGTCAGCAAATAGGGACAGCAGTAGTTCAAGGAGACAGAGTGATAGTTCATCTACTGATAAAAAAACTCCTCAGTATGAAAAAGCCAAAGGTGGTTATGGAGCATTTGTTAAGTGTATGATGTTTAATGCTCAGAGTATCCGGTCTAAACTTGATGAGTTCAAGTGTTATGTTGCTGAGGAGGAACCAGATTTTGTTTGCATTACGGAGGCATGGGTCAGTCAGATTTACGCCGCCCCGGTAGCTCAGTTGGTTAGAGCGCTGGCCTGCGCTGGTCTCCCCTGTACTGGCAACACAGGGTTCGAGTCGCTTCTCGCGTTCGCATTTAGCCCCCGGCCGGGAGTGTCAGTTGGCAGCTGGCCCGATAAGACCGGGGACGATCTACCGGGCGACCTTGTCGGTGCATTGGCGGCACGTTAAACTTTCGGTCTAAATTCTGCCGTTGAACTGGAGTTCATGAATCGGGTGGTGGGGCCAGGGTTCACGCAACAAGCTCTGCTTAGCAATAGAACCCTGGCTCCTCAAGCCACCCCAACAACAACTCGGATTAAATTTATTTTTTAAAAAAAAGTTAAGGGTATTTTGGAGATAACTTGCAGGACTACGAGATCCAGGGATACAATATGTTTTCGTGCAATAGGGGTCCAGCAATGAAAGGGGGTGGTGTAATGCTCTATATGAATAGCTTATTCAGTTCTCAAAAAGTAGCAGTTGGGGATAAAAATGTGTCTGTGGAGTCCATTTGGCTTGATGTCACTGTGGGAAAAGGCAACAGCAATACTCTGAGGATAGGAGCTTTCTACCGATCAGGAACCCTGTCACATTCTCAGCAACTGGAGCTTGACAAGGTGATTTGTGAGGAAATCATTAGAAACTTGAAGAGGAAGTGCCTTATTCTTGGTGACTTTAATTTAAAAGGTTATGAAAATGCTGGTGTTGGCTCCCCATCATGCAAAATGTTTAGGAAATGCCTTGAAAAGGACCTGTTCTTACACCAATTTGTATCGGAACCTACCAGGCATGGCTCATTCTTGGACCTTGTATTCTCGGATTTAAATGACTTGGGTCAAGACTTGACTGTAGGAGAAACTCTGGGAAGAAGTGACCATAACATAGTTAGATTCAAGGCACATGCAGGGGAAATTATTAAGGATAATTTGGTAAAGGCTCCAAATTTCAACAGAGCAGACTTTGACTGCATGAGAGCGGCTTTAAGTGCCATCAGATGGGAAGAAGAATTCTCCAATTTAAATGCCTGTGAAATGTGGGAAAGGTTCAAATTTTACTTGAAGGAAATTCAGTTTAGACATGTCTCCCAAAAGCCAAGACGCAAAAGAAGGGTAGGAAAGCCTACAAGGTAGGAAGGCTTACACTAGACTTGATAAAAGCAAGTAAGGCTAAGAAAACTGCATTTAGAGTCTTTAAAGAAGTCTCAAATGTCGTTAATGTAAAGGCGTATCGAAAAGCTAGAGACACTGTGAAGGAAATAACCAGAGCAGCCAAGCGAGCAAAAGAACTCGATTTAGCTAGAAACTGTAATGGGGACAGTAAAAAGTTCTTTAGTTTCTACAAGCTGAGTAAAGTTTCTAGCACAATTTGTCCACTGGAAGTAAACGGAACTACATTGAGTGAGGATAGTGAGATGGTTGAGGAGCTTAGCAAGCAGTTTAAATCAGTGTTTACATTGGAAGATATGACCAATCTGCCGACCGTACACCATAGTTCAGTGACATGTGATTGGATAAATGATGTTGATTTCATTGATAGTGATGTTGTTTTCAATCATATCATGAAAATAAAGCCAAACAAGGCAGCAGGACCTGATTAAATTTATGCTAGGGTATTGCGGGAAGCTGAAAAGGAACTGGCATTACCATATTTTGTAAATCTGTTTCACAAAATGAAATTCCAACCGATTCGAAAAGGACAAATGTAGTTCCTATTTTCAAGAAAGGAGAAAGAGGGAAAATTGAAAACTATAGGCCAGTAAGTCCCACATCCATAGTCTGCAAGGTACTCGAATCAATTATCAAGGATAGAATAGTTAGTTATCTGAAGCATATCTTGACTTTAGCAATGCCTTTGACAAGGTACCCCATACACGGTTAATGATACAGCTTCAGTCCCATGGTATTGCAGGTAGCATCTTAAAATGGAAAAGTTGTGGCTTTCAGATAGGCAACAAAGAGTGATGCTCAATGGTACAAAGTCATCATGGCAAAATGTTCTTAGTGGAGTCCCCCATGGGTCAGTACTGGGGCCACTACTGTTCATTATATTTGTAAATAGCATTGAAAGTGGCCTATGCAGTAAAGTTTTAAAATTTGCGGATGATTTGAAGGTCTTTAGGGCAATAACAGGTCAAGATGAGCATATCTCGCTGCAAAAAGATTTAGACGAACTTATGAAGTGGTCCGAAGAATGGCAAATGAAATGAAATTTTGATAAGTGCAAAATCATGCATGTAGGTAAGCAGCATATGAAGGCTCCATACTTGATGGGTAGCCAAGTGCTATCAGTGACTCAACAGGAGAATGATTTAGGTGTTATTCTGAACACAAAATTGGGGGCATCAGAACAGACCAAGGAAGCCAGGAAGAAGGCACTGAGAATGCTCGGGGCAATACATAGGAATGTATCATACAGAAGTGAGGAAGTCATCAGGAAGCTTTACTGTGCATATGTCAGGCCACATTTGGAACACTGCATCCAAGCTTGGTCTCCTAGCTATGAAAGAGATTGTTGGCTTTCAGAGAGAGAGTACAAAAGAGTGCTACAAAAATGGTTAATGGCATAAGCAACCTGGCATATGAGGAGAGATTGAAGAAATTGAATATGTTTTCACTTAGATATAGAAGGCTGAGAGGAGATCTCATCGAGGTCTTTAAATTTGTTCATGGTCTGGAGAGGGGATATCTTGGGGAAATGTTTGAAATGAACAGAAATGATGCAATTAGAGGTTATAAATTCAAAATTAAAGTTAACCACAGCAGAACAAGGTTAAGGCAGACTTTCTTCACCAACAGGGTAGTAGAACACTGGAACCGGCTGCCAGAAAACATTGTCAGTAGCAGGACATTGAACATCTTTAAAAAGAGCATAGACAATCATTATAAGAATAGAGGGCTTGCTTTTCAGTATCACAGGGAGGGCTGATTGACAGATTTGGTGGGCGACTGGTTGAGTGTACAGAGTGCAACCAAGAAGCGCCCTTGTGGCTCATAGTTGCACTAATCTTTTATGTCTTTATGTCTTTATGTCTATGTATCACCATATGAAGTTCTGAAATTGACCCGGGACATCCAAATTAAGAATGCCGGAATATTGACCAATTTTTGCCCCGTGAATGGGTTTGGGGCAAAATGACAAAAAAAAAACATGGCTTGACTTTTCTCAATGCCATTCTGTTTAATTAAATGTTTTAGACTTGATGCCTATATCATTGATTCCCGAAAGGACGGTCTTCAAAATAATCCTACTTTGGATTATCTAGAACAATAGACTGGCGCTTAATATGAGAAAGAAAAGTGGGCCGTTTTTCCCCGGTCTCCCTTACTTAAAAGACACTGCAATTAATGATGTTTCACGACGTGACTATTGTAGCACATGTCATATAAAGGGCAAATATATGGATATCTTGGCTGATACTGTTCACCGGAAACATTGATTCGCTTCCCCGTTGCACCGCACGAAACAGTCGTGTCGTTGCTCATCATGCTTGTGAATGGGTGGTATTTGTGGTGTGGGATATTGTATGCTCTTGGAGATGCAGCACACCTCTTCGACACTCGAGTGTACCCTTCCCCTCAATAAAGTTTTAGTAGCAGGTGGCGCTCCTTGAGCTAGGAAAGGCGCCCCTGCAGAACGGGAAGTGCCGCCCCTACACACAAGTACTCCCTCTCCGATAAACTACCCAGAACAGCTCCGCTACCGACCTGCTTGGGGCCCATCCAGAAGTAATCCCATGATGCAACGTCAAGGGGCTGAGGCCTAGCATTACACCATGTTAACCCGTCCCGTCTCGGGGAGGGGGTCTTCAACCATCCCCCTCAGGTTTTTCGCGGATGGTGGACGAACGGCGCGCGGTAGCGCCCCCAAATTTGGCATACCTTTTCCCACATCAATTTGGCATGTAGTTCCAAAATTTTGAAGTCAGGTCATCTAGGCCAAACGGGTTAGTCAAGGTGAAGTGAGGTCACCTCCAAAAAAGTTCAACCAGTTGCCACGCTTTTACGGATACAGATATCTTAATGAAACTTTCAGCGTTTAGTTATCTTTAGGGATGCAACAAAACGTACGAGTTAAATATTTCTGTTTTTTTCGTTTTTGGCTACATATAAATTTTGATTATTTGTCAAATTGCAGTACAAATAGAGGATTCTGGCCAGAGCAAGAATTTTGTATTAGGTCACATTGACTTCCAACAACGTTTCTCGGTCTGCTCTACCCAGAAGCAGCTCTACCCTACTCTACCCTGCTCTACCAAAAATAGACCAGATCAAGCAAGACTTTGAGATTTACAGCACGCAAAACCAGAACTATACAGGGCGCGAAGCGCGCTGAAAAGTCTACCTGACATGCTTAGCCCGTAGTTGCCGCATTAGAAGACATATAGAGGAGTTGTCTCATTAGAGTCCATGGCCGTCTGTCGTCCGTCAGGTGGTACAGTCACACCTATCACGAGCAGTAATGGATCGTTTCTGTGGAAGAATGTGCATTTGTACGAAATTCCCGCCTGCCCGAAATACAGTGGTGGAAGTCCGATGAGTTTACGTTTGGAGGTTCTGGTCGAGATGTGGTCAATTCGTCGTCCTAATCGACAATCAATCCTCCAATCGTGACCAGGTGATGACTCCTTTGTCCAGAACCTCCCCTTCCCCGCACACTTGTATGAGTCCCCCTCAGACCTCCCAGCGGCGCACCCTTTTCAGCATAACCGCCCCTGCACTTCCTCTGGACTTGTCTGAAGAGATTTCGAGCGCGGTGGTCTTGAGCATTTGCAGGCTGGGCAGGGGGCGGGGGCGGCAGCGCACGAATTGCACTCTCCCCTTCGCCCGGAGTATCCACCCGTCCGTCCGCACTTCTAACCTATATTGCACTAAGCACCAACAACGCCATTAGATGCATGGACGATTATTTATATTGAACGCTTTGCTACCTTATCTGTCCAACCAGTATTGCAGATCTCTGCAGTGGCCAATCATCAGCTGGCACTGTTTTGATCTTCACGAGGCAATTGACACCCGCCAGTCCTCACGCAGTCCCGAGGCCCTCTGAATTCTGGTGTCTCAGCACCAGTGGTGCCG
This sequence comes from Imbricaverruca yamaguchii, assembly GCA_034440575.1. Taxonomy (NCBI): domain Eukaryota; kingdom Metazoa; phylum Arthropoda; class Thecostraca; family Neoverrucidae; genus Imbricaverruca; species Imbricaverruca yamaguchii. The sequence goes on from JAOTOL010001171.1 coordinate 71,891, forward strand.
GCTACGACTCGTGTCCTCACACCACCGTTTGGTGTCTCAGCACCAGTGGTGCCGGCGACGGCTGGTGTACTCACCACCGTTTGGTGTATCAGCACCACTAGTGCCGGCGACGGTTGGTGTCTTCACCACCGTTTGGTGTATCAGCACCAGTAGTGCCGGCGACGGTTGGTGTCTTCACCACCGTTTGGTGTCTCAGCACCAGTGGTGCCGGCGACGGCTGGTGTACTCACCACCGTTTGGTGTCTCAGCACCAGTGGAGCCGGCGACGGCTGGTGTCCTCACCACCGTTTGGTGTATCAGCACCAGTGGTGCCGGCTACGACTCGTGTCCTCACACCACCGTTTGGTGTCTCAGCACCAGTGGTGCCGGCGACGGCTGGTGCCCTCACCACCGTTTGGTGTCTCAGCACCAGTAGTGCCGGCGACGGTTGGTGTCTTCACCACCGTTTGGTGTATCAGCACCAGTAGTGCCGGCGACGGTTGGTGTCTTCACCACCGTTTGGTGTCTCAGCACCAGTGGAGCCGGCGACGGCTGGTGTACTCACCACCGTTTGGTGTATCAGCACCAGTAGTGCCGGCGACGGTTGGTGTCTTCACCACCGTTTGGTGTCTCAGCACCAGTGGAGCCGGCGACGGCTGGTGTACTCACCATCGTTTGGTGTCTCAGAGCACCAGTGGTGCCGGCGACGGCTGGTGTACTCACCACCGTTTGGTGTCTCAGCACCAGTGGTGCCGGCGACGGCTGGTGTCCTCACCACCGTTTGGTGTATCAGCACCAGTAGTGCCGGCGACGGTTGATGTCTTCACCACCGTTTGGTGTCTCAGCACCAGTGGTGCCGGCGGCGGCTGGTGTCCTCACCACCGTTTGGTGTATCAGCACCAGTGGAGCCGGCGACGGCTGGTGTCATCACCACCGTTTGGTGTATCAGCACCAGTGGAGCCGGCGACGGCTGGTGTCCTCACCACCGTTTGGTGTATCAGCACCAGTGGTGTCGGCTACGACTCGTGTCCTCACACCATCGTTTGGTGTCTCACCACCAGTGGTGCCGGCGACGGCTGGTGTCCTCACCACCGTTTGGTGTCTCAGCACCAGTGGTGCCGGCGAAGGCTGGTGTACTCACCACCGTTTGGTGTATCAGCACCAGTGGTGTCGGCTACGACTCGTGTCCTCACACCATCGTTTGGTGTCTCAGAGCAGCATCAGTGGTGTCAAGTCCACCACCGCCTCGACGCCAGGGAGCGGCGGCCAGAAGGTGACCGATGTCGTCCATGCACTGCAGCCGAACAATAGCCGTACCCAAAAGCCGCTGACGGCGGACCGGCTGAGACCTGCAGACGACGTCGATGTTCTGCCGGCAGCTGATGGCCCACCTGGCGATACGTAGTGGCCTGGCGATACGCATGGCCATCACTTCGGATCTCAGTGGTTACTTCGCTACATGTGCAAGTACTGCAAGCTGTCTCATGCACCCATGATGTGTGCATGTTGCATGACATTTGCACCCATGATGCACCAATGCACCCATGCTGCACTCATGACGCATGGCATTCGCCTTCAAGTACTCGTACAGCTTCCTCCATGCGTGATCCGCATATCGTTGCGGGATAACATCTGTGTTGGTGTTAATGACCGTGTCCGAAATATGCAACTATGCGCTTTTCCTGCCATTATGTTCCTTGGATCACGTCGTCTGGCGTGCCACTGGCGTTCGGCGCCAGCATTGTATGCGTCCGGTGAAGTTTTACAATCATATACAATGTTCCCACAACACAATTATTGTGTCCATCGTTGCATGCAGCCTTGAGCCGTATTATTGCTTTTAACGTGCTATCTGATGTGGTTCGTCGGCAACAGGACACGTTTGGTCGTGATCTTCCGGAATGAAAAGGTTACCCGGGTGTTCTATGCTGGCAGTACAGTGCGGCTTCAGTTGTTTAGCATCCCGTCGCATGCTGACAGTTACTTGCACACTAAATTACTAGACATATATACAGGTGTATTAGTACGCATAGGGTAATATTAGCACTTGGATCACGGATCAAGCTGGAGCCAAGCTGGAACTCTATGATAGTTCGGCTCTGACATGGAAGTCGGGCCATAAAGGCCATATGGGTAAGAATGGTCAGAACGGTCGTACATGTCATAGACGCCATGACGATTATAAAGGTCATAAAGCCCACAAAGTTCGTGCAGGTCATGCAGTTTTAAGACTTAATGCCAGTCACCGGGGCCATCCTGGTTGGACCTATCAATGGAAGATGGAACAGAAATATGATAAATACAAGATGGAATAGAATAAAGAAATAGGAAGATGCTATAAGAAGAGAAAAGGGACCGCAATAGGTAGGCAAATGTTATGTCCTGAGTTCGAAGACTATCAAATGCATTGCGTTGCCCCGGCCGATCTCTTCACCATCACATACAGGGAGACCGATACTGAGTCCGCCGCAACGTACACCCGCTACTATAATACTCACCCATGCGTAAGCATGATCTAAGGCATAAATGATCCACGACAAAAAAGAAACTAGATGGCATATGCTTGAGGGGCCTGAACAGTGCGCACCCACCTATTAACATAACTCACATCCCAGCCGCACCAATTCCCATCCCCAATACTGCATAGCTTATAACTCAGAAAAAGGATTGTCAGATCTAAGGACTTACCGATCTATTGTAAAAACAATCAATGACAGACTTCCACTACACCAACAGGCAGACCACTGTATTGATCAATAATCCTTTTGCATACAACCTGATGACGTTTCACCGCCATAGCCATGTGCTTGTTCAACCTGAATTGATACCCCTATGCGATTCATTAAATTGAAAAGCATTATTAAAACATTAATATTATCTCACCTTTAGCTGTCACTTGTGCCCCGATTACATCACCGTTTAATCTCCTATACTTCGGTGAGTACATACCCAATGCCATAAGCCTGCCTCCCAAATTCTAGTCGGCGTAGTTCACTGATCAGGCTCGTAGCTTTGCCCTGCACTCTTTTTGGAATAACTATGTCACTTTCCAAGGACCGGCTCCATACCCGTACAACAGATTCCAAGTGGAGTCGCAGACGTGCGTCGCCTTCCGTCAAATTCCACAAGATAGCCCCAGAACGAATAGCGCGATCTCGTGCAAATTCGGCACATCTAATAATTGCCCAGCACATCTTTTGCTATTTACTTTGTTTGGAAATCCATTGTCTTCGAGCTCAAGGGGGTGAGAAAGTCAAGTCACCCATGTGGAAATGTCATTTTATGGCACATCTGCGAGAGAAGTCAAAATTGGACTTCAAAGATTAAGAATGGGACTTCTAGCCGTTCTGAATATCCGTGTGTCGGCATTTGTCCAAAGAAAAATACAAAAACAGTTTCGGTGAGCTCAGATCAGACTACGAGCTCACATCAAAGTTAAAACTAAATTATGTTTCCATGTTGGCAATAATTTTTTTCCAGACAAACAGTCACGGCGAAAGGACATAAATATATCTGATACAGCTCATTGTCTTCAATAAGTTTGATATCGCTATCTGGTTAGGTCATGGAGGTGCCCAAATATATATTATTTGTACCTTTCTGTTGAGAAGTGGCGAATTTTCGAAAAACCATGTATCGTCAATACGTGCGGACTAAATAATATTACGTCGTCTTCTTACATTCATTCGTCGACCCATTAACTCATGAGTTAATAGGTCTCCCATGTGAATTTCAATCTTTGCACTCTTTCAAGATCATCCTAAGTCAAAGACCCAGGTGACTCCACTTGGCCTAAGTTGATCATCCTTTGCAGGGAATGGACTGCTAGGGTAGTTTAAACGCTGGATTCAAATTGAACACTAGTTGTCTCACCTGGTGTCAAGATCATAGGAACAGAAAATTGGTTATCCCAGGTAAATGACCGTGCTTACTTGATGTGATCCAAGTTAATCGGTTTGCAACAAACTGCTTTCTGGGGTAGTTTTACATCATGAAGTCGAATTCGTCACTGCCTTTTACCACAGCAACACACAAATTGTAGGAATCGACACCGTGCGAAAGTGTGCCCCTGATCATGGAAGAACCCGCCGGTCAAATCTATCTCAGTCCACTTGTCTCTCTTCCATCTCAGACCGTTCGTATCTTGAGAAGCTGCGATACAATTACATTTGACCGAGGAATAGCTATGTTACAGTTCACATACTCGTGACATCGACCTTGATTTCACACTTTTGACAATGCCATGGTTCATGGTGTTCGCACAACTTTGCTTAGCTATTTATGCCACGTTCCAGCTGAAAATGTTATTTAGTTAGCGGCAAGGCATCGAGAGCCGGTAACATGAGTCAGTCAGCAACACACTGACTTTGACCTTTTGACCCCACCTGGAGTTAGACGGTCAGAGGCCAGAGGCAGTCTGAATGTGTTTACATGACTAACATATGTTAAGGATAGTGCTACTCGTTGGCGAAAATCGCGCTTCTATATGTAATCTAGAACAAAGCTTGAAGATGGGGGAATTGACTCTTTCCGGTAGTAGGGACATGCTCTGCGGGCGATATTTGCTGGTTAAGCAAGACCTCCCAGCTGGAAGTGCATGCGAGTGCCCCCTAAAAGGCTTCACCTACCAAGAAGTGTCTTAGCATTCTCCTTAATAAGTTTTTTCCCTACCAACTAGGGACCACAACTAGTGAGGTTCAACTAATTGGCGTGTAATTTCCAAAGGATCTTCTATTACCTTCCTGGAGATCATTACTACATTTGTATTACGCCGATCGTCCGTTAATTCGGAAGACCGAAAATACCCGAAAATGATACCTAGAATATTTGCTAAAATGTGAACATACACGACTGAAGTTAGAATATGTATGCCATCGAGGCCTACAGCTTTAATTGGCTGAATTTCCTCAGAGTGATTTTCTACAGTTTCTGTTATTATTGTAAACTATTTCAACTAATCACCTGCATTAAAATGACGTTCAATTGTTCACATGCACTCGAATCCTCCTTAGTAAAAATCGATGATAACGCTTTAGTTAAGGACTCTACTGTAACACCACCCTCAGTAAATCACCATATATTTACGTATAGCGGCACAAATACTACAATATTTAGATCTACATTTGTAGAAGCTGAATAACTTTTTTGCATTTCCTGCTGAACAGTCACGAACTACTTTGAGTTCAGCCCGTCGCTTAAATGCCCTAACACACGTGCTAGCTTTGCTTCGATCCATCTTATGTGTCCCCAGGTTGGTTTCAGAGCTGAGGTATTATTTTAGTGCTTGCTTCTTTGATACCAGCAATTATTGTTTTACTTCCTTTGCCAACCACGAAATGTGTGCATGGTGTCCTAGGTTGACTGATTCTTGTGGGGTGTGAAAAAATGCGAAGCTTAAAAGACATTTCCCCGACGCTACAGTTTTGTGAGAAAATGAACTGAACGAAGCGTGACTGACAAGAAGTGTGACTCATTCGTCCCGTAGAGACACGTGTTCGACGTCACGGTGATGCAACGTTCAGTCCGTTCGTGCTGAACGCAAAACACAATCAGCATGAATTCAACGTCGCGCAAAACACAAATTTGGCCCTGGAGGAGACAGAGATATCAGTACGGCCCTTGGCACGTGCGATTCAGTCTCGTCCTCGCGTTTATCCGCTGTTGACGACTTACGCACAGCAAATTGCCGCACTGTGCTTGAGAAGGGGCTTCAGCGCCCTTGCCTGCTTGCTGTGCCAGCCCTGAATCAACCTGGGGCCTGCTTCCAAAGAATTCGTTTTCTGATGCCCATGATGCTCGGGGCCCTAAGTTGAACGATGTGCAAAACAGTTATGTGACCGAAATCTGACAAGCCCGCTATCTACAGCTGTGTGCGATAAATAACGCCGTCTCTTCGAGACCGCTTTGGGGGAAGGTTCACCAAAAGTGTGAGCCTGGCCAGACTAAAAATGACTCGGTGGCGCGGGCAAGTGACAGCTGATTAGCCAAAAAGTAATGGCAAAGCTGACAGCGGCCTTCAGTGGAGCTCATGGCTCCCTGGTCGTCGAGTGGCCCGGGGAATGTCCATAAAGGGGCCGGCGCGGTGCTGCATGCCACAGTGTACCGGCTCGCTCGGCCGGCTCGGTTCCGCTGTCAAGGGGCTGACACCGCCATTGTGCACACCACCAACACTCAAAATGATGCCCTGGTGGCTGCTGCTCATCTTTCTCAAGTTCTCCTTCAAAGCAACACCGGACTCGTACAGCTACAGCGAGACGGAGAGGTGGAAGGATCGGTTCCCGATGTGCGGAGGTCCGATGCAGTCGCCGATCGCGCTGAAGCCCAACCGACTGGCGCTTAGCCGAACCCCCAAGCTGAAGTTCGCCGGCGGCCTGGACATGGGCGAGGTCGAGGCGGTCAACACGGGCCGCGAGATCAAGCTGAAGCTGAGGCCGCGTAACAGCACCGAGCCGCTGGTGCAGCTCACCTCGTTCAGCAAGCCCCTGCTGGGCGTCTACACGCTTGCCCAGATGCACTTCCACTGGGGCGACCACCGCACTCCGCACGGTTCCGAGCACGCCTTCGGAGAGAAGTTCGCCGACGCCGAAGCCCACTTTGTCTTCTTCAACCAGCGCTACGGCAACTTTAAGGAGGCGGTGCGCAACTTCGACGGTCTGCTGGTGGTTGGAGTGATGCTGCATGGGACGGCCGAGAAACAGCAGTTCATGTTTCCCACCATGGGGCTGGAGGGTCGACTGTGGGATCTGTCCAAGCCCGGCAGGAAATTCAAGTTCCATTACGACCTGAGCAGCCTGAAGCCGCTACTACAGCGAGCCGTCAGCAAGTTCTACAGCTACCACGGCAGCCTCACCACGCCGCCCTGCAACCCTGTCGTGACTTGGATGGTCTCGGCGGCCGAGATGGCCATTGACGACTCGTTCCTCAACAATTTGTGCACCTCCATCTTCGAAGACGAGGACGGCAGACGACTGCTGATCAACAACTACAGACCGGTACAGAACCAGCTGGGACGCATGGTGACCAAACACATCAGCATCGGGTAAATCACAACAGTCGGGAGGAGGTGCAACGGACCGTGCTCTTCTATGCATGTAGGCGGCTTCGTGCTATGTGCAGACGATGGGCTGAGTGACAAAGCGATTCTTGCCCCGGCAATATTAAGTAGTGCCAAGTGAGGATGCGATAGTGATGTGCTGGAGGTGCACGAGAGCAAGTCTGTACATGACTATGGCTGCAGGTAAAATGCATATTTATGGTGTAGATGTGCACATGTTACCAACAATGTTCAAGCCGAAATACCTAACTCGATGCCGCTGTCGAATACCGGATTACTTAGTTCCGGTTGGCATGTACAAATCGGGTATGTATTCTATAAATTTGTTAGCTTTGTAATTTGATGATATGCGTCATAATTGCACATTCTTCATTATATCACACCTAGCGTTTAGAAATCACCCGCATTGTGAATATGTAAATATACCATGATTCATGACGAAATGTTTGCAGTGCTCTGCAAGTGACTGAAAAAAAAAACACCCGGCGAATTGCGATGGACATGAACTTGCTAATATCTGGGTGGATATTTCCATGGCCATTATGCGAAGATTAAGACTCAACAGTTATGCCGCACCTCCCCCACTTAGGCGTGTGGAATAGCAGAGCGAAATGATGAATATCTGGAATCTACATGTGCAAAAATACGACGTCGGATACAGACGGGTGTGAACTTGGTGCGACTAAGATTGCTTTTTTCCATGGCTATTATCTTGGATGGTTGTATAAAAACTAAGTCGTGATGGCTTCGGAAATAAAATAACATGGTATTTCGATATGATCATTGTATGTAACATCGCACTTTACGGTATACATATGCATTTTACGTAAATGTACCTTGATATAAGCGCTCAGCTAACTCGGGTTGTGCCACCGTCACACATGCTGGCACCCTCTGGAAATGTGCAAGCAACTTGATGCTCAAATATCATTGACAAGTTTGTCCTAAAATAACGGAATAAAACGACAAATGGCAACATAGTAAATAAAAAAATAAAAAAATAAAATAATGATATATATATACGTAAATTTATATATATATATATATATATATATATATATATGTATTTACATATATATGATATGTATGTGTGTGGTTGTGTGCATGTGTGCATATTCAGAGTATACATGGATGTGTATGTATGCATAAACAGGGCAATAACATGCACCTACTTTACTGGGTAACCGCGGGGCATTTACCCTCTTAGTCGCCGATCCTGCATTCGCAGTAGAAGCAATTTTCGTCCGCAGTGATTGCACACCTATCCGCAAACAAATTGTATCCAGCAGTGTTTCTGTTGCAACTACCAGAAAAGATACTGAACAAATAAGGGTGCATCAACATATAGTGCCGCCTATGCCTTTGGTTACCCTCACAAATATGGTACTAAAATAAAATAAAAATATTGAACTTACCTAGGTGTACCAAGAAAAATTGTTTGGCTTGCTACCTCTACCTGGCCCTAAAAGAGTAGCTGGGCAAGCTCATTGTGTGCACTGCGCGGGCACTGTGGCTGGTGTGATATAAACTTATGCAAACCCATCGTATATTGGCTCAAACCTCATGGCTCCCCCGTCTATATCTTATGGTAAATCACGCAGCCATAGAGAATAAAAGTAGGTAACATTACCATCAGTTGCTAAGATTTATGCCCGCTGGAAACATTTATCAACATTGGCATGAGTTTTTCTCTATGGAACTGAAGTTCAAATTTGGTGTACTTTAGATACCTCAATTGAACATCATAATACAAATAGTCGTTGTATTTGTAATATGCTTGGCTGTGTGTCCTCTGTCTACTGCTTAGCCCTCGCCGGGCCAGTCGGCAACGCTATCCTCGCGGGACGGGTGGGGGTGGGGTGGGGTGGGGGGTGCTCCTGAAAACAGCCACCCCATTAACTTTCGATTTATATAAGCTGGGACAGCATACATAACACCGTTAGAAAGAAGGCTCTGGTCATGGAGACACCGACACCGATCTAATTTGTGCTTTATTGTTTACTGGCGCATCATGAATTACTTGTGAATTTCTACCGATGACGTCACCAAAGGTCATCCTAGGTGCATATACAAACCTCGAGATATTTCCTTCCAAATGGAAAAGGTACAGCTCGTTTTCTTCTGGCATTGCTGTTTCCAAGAATTGACATATGCCAATGCATTTACATTGACCATAGCAAAGAAGGATCAGCACAGGGTAGGTCAAGTTGGGTGGTCAGATTCAGGAGGAAAATTAATTTTCCAAACTATGCACGTTAGAGACACAGATAAAATGTCATTGGAGAGTCATTGCAGCCTGGAGCTCATCACAGCATATTTCTTCATCCTCGGCTAAGTCCATAATGGTTATAACGGGCCAATCCAGTTATATCACATTCACCTTGGGGAATGGCCTGCAAAATATAAATATTTATGATTCGGATCCTATCAATTGAACGATTTAAGTAAAATGCGTGGATCTGTCTGTCGTCCGAATAATCATAGGAACAGGTCATGCTACACCGTATGGTAAAGTGAATTCAGTTCAAACCTGAATATTCCTGGTACATCACTTTAGAAATAGGAAAGTTTAGTTCTGAGACGAACTAAACTGATATTGAAGCATCGTTATCATCTGTCCAGGTTCGACCTCGTGACCTGACCTCAGGTTATCCTGGGACAAAACATAGATGAAAAAGCGATCACTTCGGCTTTCGCAAGCTGCCTGGAAAATATTTCCATAGAAGGCAAGTCGATTAAGGTCAGATCACACGAAGTCAGGCCACTTCAGGTCATTGGCTGGCCGTCCAATGTCATGTAGCACGAAATAGACGACTCTGAAGCATGACTCGGAGATGACTTCACGAGGAACAGCAACAATCGGTATAAGATGGTGTTGTGTGGAATATACATGCTGCTTTCGACTTTGTATCATTGCTTTTTAGCATATATTTTAAACCAGAATGCTCATTGTGTGTTCTGGACAATTTTCGGTGTGCAAAAACTGCCACCAAATTCAATTCTTCCCATTCAATGCGGTGACGAGAACGGAAATTGATTGCTTGGTCTAACCTCATGGCAGTAGCCTTGGAGTTAAATACAATTGCAAGATGGTGGTGTTCATTTTAATTAAAGGAGGTTATTGAACTAGTTAGGCGTAAACGTATCGCGCCTACTCCGACAGGCTGCACTTAGAATATACAAAACATTCCTCCGTTTAACCCATCAAATGTCAATTACCCGTAATGACTTGACCTGAAGTTTGTAGGAGACATGCCAATCAGATGTATATGACGCTGCTGAAAGTTTCGTGTCTCTGCGTCTACTCATTCAACCACTATCCTGGTAACATATCTGAGGTAGCGTATCGATAGCGCTACCCCTTGACCAGGCGAGGGTTATACACATATTTACATCAATGACATGGGAAGCATAATACTGGTGGATTGTGTACTCACGGCATTTGTGTCGGTGACCGGATATGTATATTCAATGGAATTAATTAGCTTGGCGGAAGTGGCTCGAACAATAAATATCTCCAAATATACCTACTGTTAAGGCTGGGAAAGCGGAAACTACAGCCTTCAGAGGTCGGCTGCGACCCATCGCATTCCAAAGAACGGCAATGGTGGTAATCTTGGGTGTTGCTTTGTATGTTTTCGAAGGGGAATTTCCCCCCCAAAAGTTTCCACTTTTAACCTGGGACAATATGGGATGTGCACCCCTCCAAATTAATTTGGTCCCGTCTATTGCCCCCATGCATTTTGCCCCTCCCACCAATAATTTTCAGAAGTCATCCCCTGGCGGTAATGACAGTAATGACAATCCACGATTGTCATAAGAAGGATTTAATTGCATTAATAATGGTCTATAAGCGACATACTGTTTTTTTCTAAAAGTATAATGGAACATTATATTCTGAAAAATGAAACACTTTAATTTCGAAATGGAAATTATATTATACATCATTCATAATTATATACCATAATTCAACCCGCTAACTTTAGAACGGTGGCTAAATTAAACGAATACGTATTTGGGGGAAATAAAACCACCCCACATTGTGGAATTTTCGCAAGTCCTCACATCCCGCTTTAGTTAACGTGAACATGTCAGTACCTACCTTTTCATTCGACATTTTGTCATGTCCCCATGCAAATAAAAACTGGGTAAATCAGGCCACTGAAGTATGCAATCATAGTTGACGCAACCTCCCATCACCATTTATTTCTTCTTCAGAATTCGATATTTTGCCTAATTTGTGAATGAATAATGGGCATAGGAATAGGAATAATGGGTATAGGAATTCAATTATATAGATAATCAGTGGTCAATGGTCCTAGTCATGGATACGGAGCCGGGAATACTTTGGACGGCTTCGGCTCCGACTCCGGATCCGGGGAAGTATCCCGGCTCCGACTCCGACTCCGGCTCCGAGTAAAATGTCCCGGCGGCTCCGGCTCCAGTTCCGGCTCCGGGCAAAATTTGTCCGGCTCCGGCTCCGTACATCCCAAACGTGATCGATCCATTAAGAGCTAGGGGGATGTGAAAAAAAAGTTAGCCGCGACCACTCAGGGGCGCAAACTTCAGACAATTGTAAGCAACCTTCCGACATTGACCCTGTATCTATCTTTAAATAAACACCCGGCCTCGCCCAAATCACTTTTCTGTGTTCAGCGACGCGCGGCTCATAACGCCACCGCGGCGTCAATACGGGCGGCCGGCGGGCCGGCCGCCGGCTGAAAATCGCCGCTACGGCGACACGGCGCGGCGCTCCGGTGCCAGCGGTCGAGCTGTTACATAGATACTGATGGGATGCATGGCGATAGCTGGCAACTTATAGGTTCGTAAGACGAGCTGAAAGCGAGTGACGCATTTCCCATGCCGACCCGAGATGACAGTAATCCAACTCCGACCGAGGGCACCGTGCAGGACGTGTTCACATTAAAGGGCGTGGCCAGGTACAAGCAGGAAGCAGAGGGACGAGCAGTTCCGATTCAAGTCGCTGGACGCTATCGCAGAGCTACTAGTGGAGCGGGGAAAATCCCGTCAACGAGCAACAGCACATACCCGACCCCAGCGAAAGATGGCGACTACAGTGATCCTGTGAAGCTGGGGCAGATGAAGAAGAAGAGGCTGATCATGGAGAGCGATGAGGTGCAGCAGGTCCAGGACCCGATTCCCCGTGAATATCGGCACATCAGAGAGTCGGAGCGAGTGGTGAATGAGAAATTCTACCGCGCAGTCGCTAACCTGTCAGGCCACGGTCTGTCGATCGACGAAGCTTCTAAGGCTGTGGGCGAGGTCGGCAACGGAATGTTTGATAGGAAGTGGAAGCTGGGTGGTAGCGAGGAAGACCGATTTGACAAGGATACGCTACCTGCCAAGCCAAACATCAGGGAGGCGCTCAATTTGCTCGAGACTGAATCGCTGTCTCTGACTGCAGTTGAGGTCAGTGAAAAGTCAGGCGAAGGAAGAATGATTACACATACCATAGAATCCAACACCAAGAAAAGAGTTGGCCAGTTTTCTGTCCAGGAGATTCATGTTGGTCAAGAGCTCCCCTTCACCCTGCCACTGATCAGAATTAGTGGGGAGACCACCGAGGATATTGCCCTGCAGGTGAACGGTCCAAGGTACACCATTGTTGTAAACTGTAATGTTTGACCTCATCTCTAATGAGGTACAACAACCCGTTGATGATGGAAACAATGAACTTCACTAAACTAAACATGGAACTTTTGCATTAATGGCAAAGGCTAGAATGTGGTTATTGATTATTCCACCATTATTTGATGATATTTTTACATGTTATTCGTATTTAAACATTTTGGCTTTTAAAAATGCTTTCTCATACCATACCATACCAAACTAGTTACAATGTATTCATTTCACGTTTCCTAGTTTTGTTTAATTTACACCTCTTTCGGCGTCGGAGACAGCTCCGGCTCCGACTCCGGCTCCGAGTAAAATGTCCCGGCGGCTCCGGCTCCGGCTCCGGCTCCGCATCCCTGGTCCTAGTTAATCTTAGTTGACCCTGGTGACCTCGACAGATCCTTCTTGGCTGAAGGCATGCACTAAAAAATTGTTGGCGCTGACTCGAATTCAAGAGCCATTTTTGCACCGATATTAAAAGTTAGGAAGTCGAGGTGCTTAACACAAGCCCAGCTGAGTGGGACGGGATTTGTGAGAACCTCATATGGTGCATCGGCGATAGCCAAAAACAAACGAGTAATCGCAACGCGTTAACACTTTCCGCATCTTTTCCAACCTTCTTTTTGCACCACATCGGGGAGTGACGATCTTTGCTCATCTAAGTTCAGTGACATGGGACACTTGAAAGTTTGGACAATATTCAAGGTAATGTAATTTTAAGGGCCGTTGAAATAAAGTTGTTACTGGAGGTACATCTTATCCGGCCCAGAAAAAGCTGCTCATTTTCGATTTTCGGGAAGACGTTACCTTTGGCACACGATCTGGTTTATTTGCATATAAGCCTACAGCAGTAACACCATTTTGGCATTTAGACACTGAGCCCCTGGGCCTGTAGGCAATTAGTTCCTTAAGAAGGAATTGCCTTTAGTCTCATACACTAAATTAGGAGGTCAAAATATATCAGTGACCTTTCAGAGGTCAGCTGTGGCCAGTGACATTATTTGACCATTTTTATTTAAATGTCGACGTAGGATAATTTTTATCGTTGACTTGCATGTAACTGAATGCTTTCCAACATTCTGAAAAAAGATCATTTGAGTGATTTCATCAGAATGAAATGAAATGAACCGCGATTCACCATAGAAAATAATGGAAAAGATATGATCTTGACCAGAAACTAACACCCCATATGCGTTGGATTCGTGCTATACCGAAAAGCCTTTCCATTGCTTTCCAAACTGCACACGCGGCTCTATTTTTTTCAGATGCAGCCTTTGGAATGTTTTCGCCGCTCTCTTGGTTTTTAAAACTCTGACCGGACAGTGTTACTCTAGCATCATTTACACGAGACACAAGGAAACTAACGTACTAGTATGTTGCACACATTATGAAATTATTCATGTTTGGCAAATGTTACCGGCTGGAGCCTGCAACATGATTCATGTTGTGCTATTAATGCTTACCGAACATTCTTACTCCCTATTCTTTTAGGATTACGCTGGGGCTTCTCTACTCTTCTTTACAGTGGATCCTCGTCAATACCAAACCTTCCTTTTTAACGTTGATGTCAGAAACTATTCCGCGGAGATGCAGTGAGGGAAATGTCTAGAAGTGTAACGATGTTGCATGGCTGATGATCGATTTGGCTCATAGTACTTCACGGAGCAACAGGATTTCAAACATTTTGACAAGAAGCTACAAAGGCTACTTCGATGCCGCACTCGCTTTGTGCGATGCGGCCAAACCCACCCATGTCATACCGAGCTCTCAAATATCATAGACACTATCGTGGGAGAACCATCATAGCAGAAACAATATCATCGGATAACCTTGGAAATGTGTGTAATGGTAGATGGGTGTGTGTGCCTTTATGAACCCTGTTTTCATGCGTCTTGGTCGAACGGGTGCACGATTTTGTATGTGATTTTGTGACCCTGTGCACGATCCTTCCGGTAGGTAGATGTGGCATGCTCCTAACATTACATTCGTGATAATAGGTACTTAAATTGGTTATACTTATGCTGCAATAGGAGGTTACATAGTTTGGGAATGACTGCTCATTAATTTGGCGTATTTGTAAGAAATAGAAAGGATTCATTTTGAGCCTTTCCATGAAACGAAACAACACTGTGAGATGACGGGCGGACACATCACCAACTTTTAGCTAAACAAGCAGTTAGGGGCGTAAGGGCTCAACGGCCTTAACGGTTAAAGTTGATCACATCCAATGATCCATTCCCCGATCATGTACAACACGTCGCGAAATGTGCAATTCGGGTTTCTCAGAATTTGCGTTAGAGCCTTATTCAGCATGCTATCTTGAGATCCATGGCCTTCCAGTCATCGTATTCCCGCAGTCGGAAACTTTTCGCAAGTGCTCTAGAAATACTGGAGGGAACTGGGTGGGGATGCGAAGTCTCGTTTACTCGGTCAGTGGTCCCCAGTCGCCGGTGGGCATCCTCCCCCAGCCAATATTCCCTGGGAGATCAGGTTTGCGTGTCCTGAAATTATCCAGGTATAAACAACCTTTTCCTTTATTTCACCCCGAGACTTCATAGCAAACTGGCCAAAATATGTGTATCTGTGTGGGTGTGTGTACATAGAAGTTATACAGCTGTCTTTAGCAGCTCAGTGAAAGCTGTTATTAAAAAGGGCGCGCACTAATATTTCATCGGGCCAACTGCGTTGTCACCATGTAGTATATACTCCAAAATTCACTAATTTGACACATTCATTGCAGAAAACAATTTGATAATTAAAGGATCATTATCATTTACTGGGCATTTTCTCAAGCATATTCAAAGCGGCATTTCGCACTGGAAAGAACTTACCACGGTAATAAAATGTGCATTCAGGACCTCTGGCAGCAAGATGTCGGGTGCCTGATTTCATTTTTCGTTAGTCCACCTGGTATCAGCACTAGAACATACGATGGTGCAGCACTAGAACGGAAAGGAATGCAGGTGTACAGAGCAATCTGCCGATTGGAGATTATGCAAAACTGACGAAGAAAAGACTGAAAAGAAAAGAAAAGTCATCAAAAATGGAAAAAATAAAAAATGTATATTTCGCGTTTTGTTGCATCCCTAAAGATAAGCACACTCTGAAAGTTTCCTTCAAACATTTGTGTCCGTCAAAGCGTGACAACTGGTTAAACTTCTTTTGGAGGTGACCTCACTTGACCTAGGCTAACTCTGTGACCCTAGATGACCTTCTTTCAAAAGTTTGACGTTTCATGCCAAGTTGATATGGGAAAAGGTATGCCAAATTTCGGCGCTCTACCACGCGCCATTCTTTCACTATCCGCGAAAAACCTGACGGGGGGGGTTGAAGACCCCCCGAGACGGCGCGGGTTGTAACTGATGATGCTATGTTTTAGTAATCCGATTTGGCCTTATTCCATACACGCAGAGAATATATGATGTGAAAAACATGGTTCTTGTTGACTTCGATGGCCCAGTGGCGTCGGAATCTGTTCGAAAAAATGAGGGTGCTGTAGCACTGGTGCACAGTTGTGAGAGACGTGCTGATCCCAAGCCAGTGCTCTGCCTAAATAATGCCTAATATTTTGATTGGATCGGCAAAATTGAGAGAGCTTGAATAATTTTTGTTTCAAGTTGGATGACTTTTCGCCGACCGTTAAGCGACAGGTGCCTGAAGTCGGCTTCTGTTGTGTTCATATTCTGATATTATTTTTTTTGCACCATCTATGCACCGATGCCAGTAACTCATCAATGGAAATTCTTGGTTGGAGTAAGTTACCACTATGTGGATATGAACAGTGAAGAAGGTGAGTGTCATTTGCGCCTCAGAGCAGTCGACTGAGCTGATAGAAGCTAGCGATGTCGGTAGCGGCAAAACTGAATACAATGGGCCGATTATGGGGCACTGTGTGGCTCGAAATCCGACCGTGTGGATCTCCGAATTATGATCACCACTCCATGGCCACAGAGGTCGCCACTAAACCCGAGCTGTGATCGTAACCATCACATAGTCACACAGGTAGCCACTAAGCCCGAGCCGTGATCGTTACCACTCCATGGCCACACGGGTAGCTACTAAACCATGCAGATGGAATTCGGTGCCATGCTAGCTTCAACAGGAGACCACCGCCGTCGACACTGCCAGACACCTTGTTTGTGCCGAGAGTTGTTACCGACGCGTGCATGCAGCCACCGGCGTCGTCATTTATCCACCAGACGGCATCAACAATAGCTTCATCCGCAGAATGACCGCGACTGGTGCACCTGCTGACAATCGGTGAGAATGTGATTACCAGCCGAACACGCTGTCAATCGGGTGCACACGATATGTTCAGCGATTTTTGACATCGATAGGATTGTAATAGGCCTGTAGTTGGTTGTCCTATTACGGTTCTTAGCTTTGCACAGCGGGATGACATAAGCCGCTGTCCATGTGGTTGGAAGTTACCGCTAACAATTAAGGAATTAACAACGTGCTGCAACAGCAGTCCAATTGCATCAAAACCGGGACTCACAGCGAACATTCGTGCTCCATCGATGCCAACAGCACGTGAGCCGTACCGCTGCTGATAGTTCAGGGAGGGCCGCCGGCTTCAGTTCAAAACTGGCGGCACACATCATTGGGGTCCTCCAGTGACGAGTCCCGACTGAGATGCGATCAGTTGCGACAGATCTCCGTCCGCATGTCCGGCTGTAGTTCGGCGGCGATCTCCGCATGTCCGGCATCGACACGGACAAAATGTCCGCTCAGCTCGTTAGCTGACACATCACTTGGTCGTGTTCGGCGAGCCTGTGCATCACGCAGAGCCAATTTAGCCAACTGGGCGATTCAACGCCAGATCCAACGACAATCCATATTAGTCGGCTGGCCACACAAAAATCTCCTCCGCGCACGAACGAGCCGACTTCTCATGCGTGAAGCCGTCGGCAGGTGTCGCGGTTGTCGCTAGCTTTGAAGTTCATCCAGACGTTCTCTCGGGCCCGGTCTCGTCTCGCCACGAGCTCCTGCAGCTCCGCACAGTCGCGCAGCTACGGGTGGCCGCTGCGGCGATTTGAGCTCACCCGCGCCCTTGGACAGCTGCTCTCAGTGACGTCACCCCGGACTCTCGTGGACGCGTGCAGCTTTCCTTCGACGTGCACTGCCTCATGAACCGGCCACCATTCCGCCTGCAGGAACTCGAGATGCTCCAAATCCACCAAGCCGAATCTCATGACATCAGCGGACTTCCCCAAACGATGCACTGCGGTCGATTTGTGTGAGATTATTCAGTATGGTGGGTCCCACCCTAATGCGGAGCTGTCAACAAACGCCTACAGTGGGCACGATCATTTTTGACAGTGTTGCCACGCGAATGGTCATGCACGGCTGGAGGGAATTTCGTGACACCTTTGCCAATCGAAGCACCACAGCGATGCAATTGGAGATTTGAATGTGGTGACATTGAATTTTCTTAGCATCACCAACAATGCATTAAACTACTTCCAGGAGCTGTTGACACGCCCAAGCCCAGAAACTACTGAAGCTAAATTCATCCTTCAACAATCGACGCAGCATATTCGATACACCCGGGCTTTCTGAATGTCGTGACAATGGTTTTAGTGTAAGAACAGCTACAAGTGCATGCATCTGTTCTTGGGGGTTGTTGCTGCGCCCATACAAAACTACTGACTTGAAATACATGACCATTCACCGACGGACGCAACATAACTGAGCGTGCAGTGGTGCGCCATCGACACCAACCGCTCTCGACGAAGACATGTCACGTATGGCTCTCAATAGTTCGGGAGGGGTCACCGGGTGTAGCCGGAGGCCGGTGGTGGTCACACAAGGTGGTCGCGGAGGAATGTTGGGAACGCCGCAGCTGCCAGCCGCACGATCAGTGGCAATGCGTGGGCCCACGGAGGAAAGATGACGATTATATTCGTCCGCCACCGTTGCTGCCAGACCCCTAGCGGCCTCCTCACCTCCCTGGCCGGCCGGAGCGCAAAGTCCCGGATGTAGCTCCAGAAACTGGCACGGTCCGTCAGCATTTGCGCACACACGAAGTCACGCCTGGCTTTGGGAAAACAGATTTCGTACGGTTTCGCATCCTCCGGTAAACTACCAAGTCATATTCGGTGCGATAGTTAGGCCAAGGACCGAAAAGCCCGGTCGCGTTCAGGCATGAGCTGCAGCAGGTCCGGACTGCCACCCACCCACCGGCACCATGCCCGGCGGGGGTGGACGCTCTTGAGCGGACCGTGCACGCTCACCGCCACCTGCCACAAGTGCATACAATCCTTCAGTTTCGCGTCCACCTCTGCTGCCCGGACATATTGTTCCAGTCCGCCTGACAGACAGACATGCATTAAGGCCGTCCACAATTAACTTGTGGCTATCACAGCCTCATGTCATACAAATACAAAGAGGTCGGCAGAATTATCATTAATTCAGATACTATCTACAATCAGTCATAAAAGCAGACACATATAGGGCGCCAAGTGCCTCCACAGTCTAGGTTTCTGTGCAGGTGACGCTTTAGGTGCGTTCCAAACAGGAAGAATGGGTAGCCGCGTCAGATTGGGCGGCAATACATTGTATTGTCTAGACGCGCGACTACAAAAACTTCGCTTGCCCATGTCGGTTCGCAATCTGGGCACGTGCAGATCGCTGTCTTGCCTGGTGGCCCTGTCACGTGTCTGTGGTACCTGAGCAAATTCGCAGGCTAGTGACTCTGGCTCACCCAGGCGAGGCACCTTGTGCAGCAAGATTAGCATGTGGTACTGAACGTGGTCCCGCGCGCTCAGACAGCCCAATTATTCCAGCAGATCCGATACATTATCCTTTTTTTGCGGCATAAAATTACTTTTGTCGCATAGTTAGTGATGTTTTGGATGTGAGAAAGATTCTTTTGCGTTCTATTGCCGTACACCGAAATACAATACCGGATCTGCGAGACTACCAAGGCATTGACTAAAGCAGAGATGACAGTGGGAGGCAGGTAACTCCTCAGATGCGACAGACCACGTGAAGAACCGAAGCAGCGCCTAGGAATGGTGGAGACGTGGGAGTCCCAGCTGAGATAGCGGTCAAAGACTAATCCGATATTTTTAGCTTCCGAGTTGGGAGTCAGATCGTGATCGCGAAATTTTACTGTAATTTCGTGGATATGACGCATATTGTGCTGACCTCCTAGCAGCATCAACTGAGCCTTTCCGGCATTTATTTTGGGGCCGTTTCCACGAAACCAGGTGTCAAGAGAGGATGAAACATATTCCATTCCCATGACGATGTTTCGAAATCCGATTTATTGCCACTAACCAAAATTTTAGTGCTATCCGCACATTGAACTACCACTGCACCTTCAGCGAACAGACTGAGGTCGTTGGCGAAGATGCAGTAGAGGAGCAGGCCGAGGGCAGATCCCTGAAAGGCACCAATGCCGTTGGGAAGCGGAGCAGAGTCTTCGAAACTGCCCAGGTTGTCAGTGAAGCTGAAACCCTGGGCATGATCACAAAGGTATGCAAAGAACCAAGAAGTGTCGATTTCGTGGATGTTTAATTTAGTCAAGAGCCTGGAGCGATCAATCACATCAAAGCACTAGCTCAAGTCCAGCAGGCAAAGAAGGGATAACTCACCTCGTTTATTAACGTATATAATATGTCCGAACATAGAAGTCAGTGCGGTTTCTGTCGAGTGACGTGGACGGAAACCGTGCTGGATTGAGTGACGGCAGTGGTTTTGGGACATGTAATTGTAGAGTTGTTGGTGAATGGCACGTTCTATAATTTTGGAAATGCCATGAACTATGGAAATAGGACGAAAGTTTGAAGGGCCGGTAAGATCTCCCGACTTAAAGATAGGATGAACGAGGGAGTGCTTCCAGGATTGAGGAACATCAGAAAAGGAAATGCTGGAGTTGACCAAATGCAAAGGTACCTTCCTAGAATCTTGTGATTATTTCCTTATGTTTTGGGTATTATTGCATTTTAACATGCACCCTGGAGGATGGAGGGCGAAATCCGCCCATCCATCCAGTTTCTCGTATATAACTCCAGATTTTACCGGCCGATATACGCCATAGTTTGCGTGCATGCTTCAAAATGACCGGCGCGTTGCTTAGCACACGAAAACCAAGATCGTTCGAACATTTTTCACGTTAGGGGCCGTTAAAGTAAAAGAAAAATGACCGCCAGACTAACAAAATCGGCGCTGATGCCCTTCCTGTATATTGGCAAAAGGGAAGTGTTCTTGGCAAAACTAACAACTTGTTTGATGCATGTTGTTATGCTATGTAGTTACAAAGTCATGTTAGGTCACCGAGGTCAAGTCAGGTCAAGTTAATGACAGGCTAATGGAACCAAACGTGGTCAACTGGAATTTTGTCATAAACGCAAATGACTGTCATGCGATTGATACCAATTTGCATGCTACTCCCTACACATCCTGAAAACTACTGTTTGTCATTGTGTAGCTAAACGATTCCATACTTTATGCATGTACTTTACTCCTTTTTTTGCGAAGCCGATTGCGCCGAGCCGCCAAACGGAGCAGTCGGGCGGGCGGCCCGGTTCCCGTAACTGTAGCAGGTAATGGCCTAATAAAGTGTTGTTATATAGGTGACCTGAGGTCAAATTCCAGGTCTAGCATCTGTATTGCATCAATAGTAATGTGCAAAACATCATTGATGCCCATTCTGGAGCACTTAAACACATCACAGCGATCCAGAACAATGGCAAGCTAAGACACGCAAAACCAGAACATTTATAAATTTTGACCTCATTTGACCTCGAAGATATTGATCTAAGGTCATGCAATGTGCACACAATAGAGCTCTCTACCGTACCCATCCATCCTGCGTATTTCGTTGCTCTAGTGTTAATAGGAGCCAACATCTTAGGGGGTGGGAAAGAATCCGCCACCCTCCAGAGCGCGAAATTTTCGGAGGCCCTCCAGAGCGCGTGTTAACCCCGCCCCGTCTCTCCGGTCAGATCCTCACACACCCTCTCTGGGGGGAGTGGGATCGAAACCCCCTTTAAAATACAAACTAAGCGTCGCACGAAAACGGAAGAGGCGTCATCGGAAAACGCTCGACGAGTAGGGCCTGGATCCACACCCCAAAAAATTTCCTGCAAAAAATGACGTCACTAGGGGGCTATATTTTCATGGCTTTTCATGATTTACCTTATGTTTTTAGCCCTGGGGACTTCATTTTCTGGGATATTTGAAACACTAAAAATTCTTTGGAATCAGAAAAGGACAGCGAAATCGACCAGGGCCACAACATCCCCCGAATTTGTCTTTGGGAAATTCCACAATTTTGAGTTTTCACTTTTTCTTTAATTCTCCTGTTTTAATGGGTAGAGCAGACCGATAAACGTTGTTGGAGGTCAGCTTGCTGTAATAAAAATGCTTACTCTAGCCAGAATCTTCGATTTGAACTCCAATACGCGAATATGCAAAATTTATAAATAGTAAAAAACGGAAAAAAGAAAACATTCCTATCGCACGTTTTGTTGCATCCCTAAAAATTATCAAACGCTGAAAGTTTAATTGAACTATCTGCATCCGTTAAAACGTGACGACTGGTTTAATTTTTTTTAGGGGGACCTCACTTGACCTAGATTAACTAGTTGACCCTAGATGATCTGACTTTCAAAGCTAGACATAACATGCCAATGTGATGTGGGAAAAGGTGCGCCAAACTTTGGCGCGCTGCCCCGCGCCGTCAGTTCACTATCCGCACAAAACCTGAGGGGGGGGGGGGGGGCTGAAGAACCCCCCGGTACGGCGCGAGTTAAGTTATCCACAAAACAAGTTTTACACATTTTACCTTCATAAAGGAAGCATATATGGTTAGGTTTGGTTCAGCTTGGTTAGATTAGGTGAGGTTAGGTTTTTCTTTTTAGTTGAAAAATTCTTAAAAATAAAAACATTAGAAATACATCATCCCAATAAATGCATTTTGTGCAAGAATAGATTAGGTTTGGCTAGGTTTTGGTCCATAGGCGAGACCATCGGTGGAACCATAGGCGAGACCATCGGCAGAACTATCGGCGGGACCATCGGTGGAACCATCGGCGGGACCATCGGTGGAACCATCGGCGGGACCATCGGTGGAACCATCGGTGGGGCCATCGGTGGAACTATCGGTGGAATCATCGGCGCTTCTGCTCCGATCGCATCCCGCAGCTTTATGCTTTTTGCTGCATGCCCATCTGCAGTTGATATCGGGGAGGTAATTTCACCATTTTATGGGATAAATTTCACATTGCACATGTTCCTCCAGAAGGATACAAAACACGACGCCTGCAATTAGATATACAAAGGGAGTTGGCATAGTCATTGTCAACTGGCATAGTCATTGTCAACCGTCATAGTCAACTGGATTTCATTGAAAGTGAGAAATATTTGATGGTGTTAATATGAGGTGATCAGAAAGTAGACAGCCACTATAACAGCCAGGAACATGACAATTGAGATGCTAGGTGTCATTAATAAGAGCTTGAAATACAAAAGTATTTATTTTATGCACAAATTGCACATTGCCTATTTGGGACCCGATGTATTCTAGAAAATGTGTAGCACGAAACTTATTACTTGATTACAGAACTTAGAAGATGGGAAACACTTATGGCATTGTATATATATTCACTCAAGCATAGGAGACCAAAAGTTAAGACGATGGAGATGCCTAAGATAATAAAAAGGTTAGATAATGTCAATATGAGTTATGCTCTTCTACTTAGGGTATCACATAGGGGTCGCCAATTCAGATTAGGAAAGTCAATGTGTAGGGCAGTTAGATACAAACAAGGTTTCAGTTAAAAGGTGGTTAATTAATGTAACAGGCTGCCTGGTGATGTAGTGGGGAGTACATCATTCAATGCATTTCTGAGTAGGGTGGATCAATTCCTTAGGTCCCATGATTGTATTATATGATTCAAAGTTGTGCTGTAAGGAGCTGAGAACTGGGGCTGATTGAGTGCGATTGATAATAGTAAGTCTTAGAGTATGCTCATCAATGGGGTATTATGCCAGTGACAAGTGCGCACGCCAGTGGATTTTCTACCTTGCTTTGGGTATGCGAGGATGATTAGACAGGGATTGGGAACACAGGGATAGCTAGTTCCTTTATAATTCAGGAAATGGTTTTGCTTGAGGCGTTTCAGCAGCTTTCTTCTAATCTCATGTCATCGTCCGTTTATATGTGTATCCCAGATGACCCATGTGGCTTATATTAAGCCTGCGGACTTGCTAGTTTTATGATTTTAAGGATACATTCATGAAATGAGTGCTACTGGCAGAACCACTAGAAATATAAAGTAGTACTTCCACACAGCATGGTGGCTGATGCTCAATATGCAAGGCTGGGCCTTGAACAGTTATGGGGTACCCAGGAACATTTCGGAATAGTATCGCTTTTTTCGTCTCATGTCAGCCATCCAGTGCAATATGTGTGCAAAGTCATTCATAAGTCAATCGTTGTCAGTGATTTCAGGTGACTTCGAAAGCACCAATTGCTAAAACTGCTTCATCCGACATATTTGAGATGTTTTAAGCCACACAATGTTATGAAATGCATATCATTTGAGCACACTACCATCGGTGAAACCACGAAAATTTACGCACATAATTCCACTGAACATGTCTCTGGAACTGACGTCACAGCCTTGCGACCGCACACGACCTGACGACCATGCAAAGCCATAAGTTTCTCAACAAATGTACGTCCCATGAGCCATCCTAATCGTTGGCTCGTTTCCGAGCGCCGTATTCCGGTGTTTGCAGAAGGACCGCCCGGGGACTGCGGGTAGGAAGGTCGCCCAGATGAAGCCTTGTTGTATATCCACGGGACTTTATTACTCGCTCAGACTTTATTTATTTATTTCACAATACATGCCCTCCACGTGCAGTGACTGTTATGGACAGTCTGGGTTTAACTCACAGATATTTACAAAGAAAGGATAGATTTGTGGTCCATAGTGGGAGCAGACGCGCAACAAACATTCGTACGCCAACATAATCCATATGACTTTCCGCACTATATACACCGTACTTGCAACACGAGCTATACACGAGTGGTTTGTAGAAGTGATAGGAAAGCGATGGCCTAAAGGTGACTTCATAGTGTACACATATCCATGGAGTAAGTTTTTTGTGTGACTAGCGTTGTTCGTGGAGATACGCTAGTGCATGTTTCTTGAAGTTTGACAGCCTCGATGGTCCACACTAGTGGTGATGCCTGCACAGTGATTGGTCAACAGTGATTGATTGTGACTGTGATAACATTGTCACGAAGCCACAGCCGTCTCTGGCTAGTCAACTGGGACAACATTGTCACGCAGCCACAGCCGTCTCTGGCTAGTCAACTGTGACAACATTGTCACGCGGCCACAGCTGTCCGACCAGTTTCAGCTGTTATGACATTGCCACACATCCACAACCATCTCTTGGTGGAGACAGCTGTTATGACATTGCCACACATCCACAACCATCTCTTGGTGGAGACAGCTGTGACAGCATTAGCACACAGCCACAGCCGTCGCTGGCTGGAGACAGCTGTGACAACATTGTCACAGCCGCAGCCGTCTCTGGCTGGAGACAGTTGTGACAACATTGTGACACAATCGCAGCTGTCTCCGACCAGTTTCAGTTGTTATAGCATTGTCACGTAGCCACAGCGGTCCCTGGCTGTAGTCATCAGTGATTGTGACAGCATTGTCACGTAGCCACAGCGGTCCCTGGCTGTAGTCAGCAGTGATTGTGACAGCATTGTCACGTAGCCACAACCGTCTCTGGCTGTAGTCAGCAGTGATTGTGACAGCATTGTCACGTAGCCACAGCGGTCCCTGGCTGTAGTCAGCAGTGATTGTGACAGCATTGTCACGTAGCCACAGCGGTCCCTGGCTGTAGTCATCAGTGATTGTGACAGCATTGTCACGCAGCCACAGCGGTCCCTGGCTGTAGTCAGCAGTGATTGTGACAGCATTGTCACGTAGCCACAGCGGTCCCTGGCTGTAGTCAGCAGTGATTGTGACAGCATTGTCACGTAGCCACAGCGGTCCCTGGCTGTAGTCAGCAGTGATTGTGACAGCATTGTCACGTAGCCACAGCGGTCCCTGGCTGTAGTCAGCAGTGATTGTGACAGCATTGTCACGTAGCCACAACCGTCTCTGGTTAGAGACAGCTGTGACTATCCTGCTTATTAGATGTAGTTTCCTTGTTCTGAAAGTTTTCGCACATCAGACTGTTCGGTGGCATTGTGCACATGTTCTTAACCGCAAACATCGGCCATAATTGCAGGAGAATCCATGTGCAGACAAGAACAACAGTATTTCCACAGAAGCAGTGAGACATGTCCCCCTTTTTTAATAGGCATTTGCCACCCTTAATATTTTCATGCAAAAACATTTGGGAAATGTTTGCTTTCTTAGACTTAGAGAAAGTAAAATGTGTTACTTGCAGATCCTACAAGACCAGCAGCGGAACTAAATGTTGTACAAGTTGGGACTGGGAGGGGTCAATGGACACAATCTGCCTTCTGTCTGGGAAGAGATGATTGACGTTACAGGGCATTTATTGTACGGATGTAGGCCTTGTCCTGTTGGCTCTCATGGAATAGGCTATTGACTGTTATCAAAGCACTTTCCATTTCCGAATTTAGGCCGACCTTGGCAGGGAAAATTTCTCCAATTTGTTATCTAGCGGCTGCCAGCCATGTTCTTCCCCATTATTATTTATATTGTGGGCACCGATAACCAGGCCCTGGCGCCAACGGCTCGATACTTTTGGGCGGCGCGGTGTCTGTCCTTGTTGAACCACCATCTTTGGATAAGCGATAGGAGCAGGAAAAGATCCGATCTAAAGTGAGCCACAGACGGAGCGCCACCAGACATGCGGCGCCATGGCGCCACGTGTACGCGGCTGCTTTGGAACACCCAGTTTCACACGACGATCGGGCGGTGTGTTTCCCACGTGCAGTGAATTGTGACGGGTGTGGTGACAACTGACTGGTGGCGTCACAAGGCCGCAGTCAGGCGGACACAGCTGTCCAAGGTCGGCAATGCTGTCCCCGTGCGGCCTGTGTTACGCGTCTGTCACAACTGTTGCTGCCATATCTTGCCCTAGGCCAATGCTGTCCGTGCGGCCTGAGTTACGCGTCTGTCACCATTGCCGCTGCGTCATCACTGTTGTTGCGATATCTTGCCCTAGGCCAATGCTGTCCATGCGGCCTGTGTTACGCGTCTGTCATCACTGTTGTTGCGATATCTTGCCCCAGGCCAATGCTGTCCGTGCTGCCTGTGTTACGCGTCTGTCATCACTGTTGCTGCGATATCTTGCCCTAGGCCAATGCTGTCCGTGCTGCCTGTGTTACGCGTCTGTCATCACTGTTGTTGCGATATCTTGCCCTAGGCCAATGCTGTCCATGCGGCCTGTGTTACGCGTCTGTCATCACTGTTGTTGCGATATCTTGCCCTAGGCCAATGCTGTCCGTGCTGCCTGTGTTACGCGTCTGTCATCACTGTTGCTGCGATATCTTGCCCTAGGCCAATGCTGTCCGTGCGGCCTGAGCTCCGCGCGTGTCGTCATTACTGCTGCGATATCTTGTCCTAGACCCAACGCACGCACATATAGGTCCAGCAATTTCTGGGTGAAGTTGAGCGGAGGCCAGGGACGGATTGGTTCCTATCCGCCGCATTGCTGTTGATGACATCCCTTCATTTCTCAAAAGACCTGAAGCGGTCGTGTGCCGGTGTCAGCGTGTTCTGCGCCGTGCCGGACCAGAAAGGTCGTTTGCACCACCTTTGATGCGAGTGTGGTTTGCAGGCAAAGTCAGAGCATGTGCACTATTCACGTTAATTGGAACACTACGGTATATTATGTGTGCCCGCCAAGGTGTTGGTGGCGGCAGAGAAAAGAACG
Source organism: Imbricaverruca yamaguchii (assembly GCA_034440575.1). Lineage (NCBI taxonomy): Eukaryota > Metazoa > Arthropoda > Thecostraca > Neoverrucidae > Imbricaverruca > Imbricaverruca yamaguchii. The sequence continues at coordinate 99,447 of JAOTOL010001171.1, forward strand.
TCTGGCAGCTGTTCAGACAGCTGGATAAATGTTAGTTTATTTTCTCAGGCGCAAAATAAACTATATTTTGGAAGGGTGTGGGAAAATTACACTAATTTTTCCATGATGCCGGCGCATGGTCCTTCCCTCTCCAAATGCATCCAGGGATCTTTACTGTGCGAACAAGGAGTATATGGGCAAGCTTCACGTTTTGGAGGTTTGATTGCTTAACCACTGGCACAATATTACATGGACACAGCTGCATTGTTTTTCCAACTTGATGAGCATTTACGACATAATGAATTAAATGCAGTTGAATGAGGTAATCATTTTTAGTGGTAGTGACGTCACAGATGACGAACATGACGAGCACGTGGCAAAGGACAGGCCGCACGGTAAATCCTGCATTACATTTTATGTCCAATTTTTCTTCTTGGACCCGTGTGATGGATGATGCGATGATGGCTCATGCTTGTGTCTTACAAGAATTAATGGAAATGCATGGTCTGGAAGGATGAGAGCATCTTATGTTGCTACTGCGGCGGTAAACGCTTCTTCTTTCAACTCGTACGCTTTGGTTGTTGAAGACATAGCGATGAGTTTATAGTATAGTTTAGTATAGTTTAGTAGTATAGTATAGTTTAGTATATAGTTTGGACCAAACCAATATGCATATCATGCTTTAGAAGGACAGGCACCCTGTCACTGGCAAAAGTTCGGGAGGGGGCAGTTGCATTCAGTGCTAAATTTATTCCTTTAATGCAATACCCGTATGCGTAATCTCGCATGCCAAATATAGAGCTTCTATGAAGTGTTTCACATTCCCTCGTTAAAGCAGAACCAGGTGGAGAAATAATGCATAGTTATGCATTTTTTACGTTTGGTTTACTTTGATTTTTCATCATTAATCATATTTTAATTTGCTTACCGTGAAAAGAGCCAGAAATAATAAGTGTACCCTATGAAAGCCAGAAAACGTCGAGGACACCTTTTCACCCTCCAGTATTGGCTGGTGTACTGGCACGGGTGCCTTCGAAATATTTCCCTTACAGTAAGTGTGTAACACAACTAAAAAAAACCAAAGAACAAGTGATGGCAAAATGAAGTTTCAGAACTGCTTTTCTGTCATTTTTCAGAAAACAAACGCTTAGATTATCAACTAGGGAGTATTTATCCAAATATTTAGCAGTAAGGTCCATATTGTTGAATACAGCTAAGACACCTTATTTGACCTCACTTGCAGAAGGGTTTCATGGCATCCAGTGTTATCAAAAAATTTAACTGATATGCCGCAATTTATTGTTGTAGATGATCACCAAATTATATAAATAATTCGCAGTGATGTGAAGATTCCAATGAAAGAAAATAAGATCGTACTGGGAATTTGTCAACTTGGTCATCACACCATGGCGTAACACCTTCATTCTTGGTATTATGGGCTGCATGAAAGTATTGGCGCAGTATGCACACCAAGGCGTGACACGTATTTGAGTGTTGTGGGCCGTATGACAATGAATACCACCCGTGGTGCAAGGAATGTGCATTGCGTGGGGAAAGGAACCGAATTCTCAATTTTTTAAGATCTTGAACTCGATGATTAATTAACCTTTGTCGTTTTCTGGCAATTCAGAGACGTAGTGAACACATACCAATGCTACCAAATATATTGAAATACTCTCATTATGAGAAGCCAATCACTTTATTGCAGCGCATTCGTCTATATATCAAAGTGGTATGGAACGAGATGTTATATTCACCGGAGAAAAGCACAAACGTTTCGACTTAGCTCCTTCATCAAGATACTCAGTAAGATGTCCAAAACAAATACATGAAACCGCTCATTTTATTTTTAGAGATTGGCATGTGGCACAAAATTAATATGTACCTTCTACATCTACACCACATTCTAAAATGCTGGTGAAAAACGTTCAGATAAAGTATACAATGGCATATGCACGCAGGTGCATATGCCATTCGTCAAAATACCGGTCGTTCGTGGTAATGGCGTCCTGCATCTCACCATCCGATCGTTGCAGGCACATAGACCCATCCAAATGGCATCGGCGTAGCATATATGCAAGGGTTATAGGCGCCCACATTACAAATAATAATATTAATGATAACGATCATCCCTGCAGCCTGGGGACATTCGGCGACGAGAACTTCCTAGGGGCTGCGTGACCGATCAATCCGACCAGGCGCTTCCGGACGCACAGCCCTCAGACCCCAGGTTTCCTAGGCGCAGTCTTCGCCCGGGGTGTCCAGCTCCCCAGAAAAATAATGTGTTTTTGTTTGTTATGTGTGCGTGTGTGCGTGTGTGTATGTGTATGTCGTATATATATCTATACATATATATACATTAATGTTTGCATATCGGGGTGTGTGCAGTGACTTGCACATTACTTCCGTCAGGGGGTAAACGTATCTGAATGGAGCTATCTTAGCCTTCTTTAAAAAAAAGAATTCACCGTATTTAGGCCACTATATTTCTAAGGAGCCATTTTTTCACTAAGATAATTACTTTTGGACACGATTTTCTTTCGACACGCAACGCGTCTTGGGGGTCTTTTCACGTAATTTCAAAGGCCACAGGGACTTTCCGGGTCGGAATTTATTTTTGGGGCCAGGTGTGACTTTTGAAGCCCCGGCGCAACCATTTGTGACCCATCATTATTTTCATGTCCGGTTTTAGAACATATGCAGCTGTACGAATGAATAATAAAATGTGGCATGCATAAAGAGAGGCCATGTAATGCAATTATGTTATACAGAATATATAGCCCGAAGAAGTTCATGTTTGTGACGCTATGGACGTCGCTATTGCCATGCTGATGGCGAACACGAACTAAAAGAGGTTTGTTAAAGGTGGATGGTCAAGTTCTATCGAATGAAATGGAAGGAAAAGCTCGCAACCTACCCTGTAAATGCTGCAAATTGCAAACGACGTGCCATCTAACGAGGAGATCCATACTTTTAAATATGCGTACTCAGCGAAGAATACAACGCCGATGCTATCTACTTGGGAAGTGAAGAAGATGGCTGACACTGACTGGATCGCTGGCTTCATGCGGTGACACTCTGACTAAGTTTGAGGACAGCACAAGTGACACGCCCGCCGAGGGTTTACAGCGTGCAACATGGAGACAGGCAGACGCCTCGTGCACAAACTGGGCGATATGAGAATGCGTCACAATTACCAACTGAAGATAGATGGAATGCTTGCGAGACGCGATTGTTTCAGTTCAGACACCGCAGGTGATGCATTCAGGAAGAGGGACAAGAAAGCTGATCGGTGTCACCTGGGCAGACAGGGATTAGCTTGTGGATAGTTATGGCTGTGGACGCCACCAGCAACACTCTACACTGCTCTGTATTCCCAATAGCGTATTTCAAGTCCCACTTCTTGAGTGGAAATCCAACAAGATCCGCTGAGAGTGTACATCCGTCTGATTGGATGGCAGACAGCACCTTCTTCCTGCTGTTCATTTATATTATTTCTAAGTATTTCGACGCGCACACAAGGTCCACAGTTGACGAACCCTGCCCCCCGACAATTGGTAATCACTCACCACACCCATGCATCGAGGTCATCGAGTTCCACCAGCAGAACGGGATCGCGCTTCTCACCCATCCACATCACTGCTCCCACAAACTTCAACCTATCGATGGTTCAGCCTACAGCCCACTGCAACTGTACCACAACCAGTTGGCTAGTTGGTTGGTTATTTGAGTTTTAGGGCGCATCGACCAGGTTTGGTCATTTAGCGCCCATAACTAAATACCACAACCAGTGATCCGACGGAGGGACGAGACATTACCCGGGCGCACGCTGAGTAGATTCGACATGTCGTCACTGCTCTTGACAGCCTTCAGTCATAGCGGTCCGCGACGTCACCGCCGGCTTCAGAGTCATCGGCATTCATCCCTACAGCCTGGAGGGATTCAGCGACGAGAACTTCCCAGGGGCTGCGTGACCGATCAATCCGACCGGGCGCTTCCGGACGCACAGCCCTCAGACGCCAAGTCTCCTAGACGCAGTCTTTGCCCGGGGCGTTCAGTTCCCGAACACGGAGTCCTCCGGCACGGAGCCCCCGGGTGTGCCGTCCTCGCTTGGGTGCGCAGTCCTCGCTTCGGGTGCGCGTCCTCGCCCAGGTGCGCAGTCCTGGCCTGTGTGCGCAGTCCTCGCCTGGGTGCTCAGTCCTCGTCTGGGTGCGCAGTCCTCGCCCTGGGTGCGCAGTCCTCGCTTCGGGTGCTCACCCCTCGCCTGGGTGCGCAGTCCTTGCCTGGGTGCTCACCCCTCGCCTGGGTGCGCAGTCCTCGCCTGGGTGCTCACCCCTCGCCTGGGTGCGCAGTCCTCGCCTGGGTGCTCACCCCTCGCCTTGGTGCTCACCCCTCGCCTGGGTGCTCAGTCCTTGCCTGGGTGCGCAGTCCTCGTCTGGGTGCTCACCCCTCGCCTGGGTGCGCAGTCCTTGCCTGTGTGCGCAGTCTTCGCCCTGGGTGCTCAGTCCTCGCCTGGGTGCTCACCCCTCGCCTTGGTGCTCACCCCTCGCCTGGGTGCTCAGTCCTCGCCTGGGTGCGCAGTCCTCGCCTGGGTGCTCACCCCTCGCCTGGGTGCGCAGTCCTTGCCTGTGTGCGCAGTCTTCGCCCTGGGTGCTCAGTTCTTGGGCGCCCAGCTCGAGGGTGTGTCGGACGTCCATGGCCCAACCACTCCTCAATGCATCCGAGCGGCCGTTGTTGAGATTCCTGTCAGATCAGGGACGGTCACGTGAAGTGTTCAGGCTGTTTCCAATGGCTATGTCCCAGAGAGGCAAGGCAAGTAAAGGAAAGAAAGACGCTCGCTGAAATCCTAACGGACAGTCCAGTACAGGAAAGGACATCCAAGGACACAGTGAAAACAAAAGGAAAAAGAGCACAAGCACGTTCTGTTCGAACTGCAGAATGCGGTTCAGTCTGTCCTGTGAAACTTGAATCAGATCTGATCGATGCAATGGATGGGCGAGCCTTGTAGGGGTACAAAAAACGTGGCTCATGTGTGTGTGTGTGTGTGTGTGATATTCATCGGTAATTATGCCGACTGGCTCCAGTGAGGAAGGAACAATGCGAGGCCATGCGCACCTTGGCAGTATGTTAGCAGCTGTCGGACACATTTTTGATGTTCTCTGCTTTTTTCTCAAGAAATACCGGTTGAACTGAGGCCCTGTGCTCATGAACCAGCATATTCATGAAGCAGCATACCGAAAGATGATTCGTTTGGACTAGTCTCACTGGTCGGCTATCCAAGGGCATCTCTTCCCACCCCCTTAATTGAAAATACCGTACTCAGGGGCGAGAAAATGGAATCAAAACTGAAGTCGGTGGCAGCCGAAGTGTGAATCTCGTGCCATTTTTAAAGCTGTTTCATGTCAGTGCTATGAGGAAGACACTGTTACCTAAAATTGCGTTCAGTTGAAGGAGAAATATATTCGTTGCGAAGAGATATAAGTAAGCTGATCGTTGTTTGGCCAGGATTCAACTTTATGCATCGCTTTGGATTGATTTAACTATATCCCGGATCAAGGCCCAAATACATCAAGAAATCAAGAAGGGAAAGAAGCGTAAGGTGAGTCAGAAACCGAAATACACGTAGTTTGTCTGCATTCCTCAGACCATGAATAGCCAGATGGTATTACACGTACAACCACAGACAATACAATCACACGATCATGCATCCCTACAACCATGCCAAAGATGACAGATGACTGCTTGCATAAGTCCAGTTGCCTTAAGGAAAAATAATTACAAACATACCCCTTTGCTAAGAACAACCTGCCCCACACCCTACACCGGGGTAAGAAGATACAATTAGACGCGGGAGCTGCGTCATAATGCGGTCTCTGGGAGAGACCACGTGACAGACAGTCAGGTACACAGACAGTCAGACATACTTTCATTGAGGTAATCCACAATGGACTTGTGGCTATTACAACCTCGATTTAATTAAATAAAAAGGCACAGCACAAAAGGCCAAAATCACATGAATGCAAAACCGGTGGACATACATGCCATAATAAAATATACACTAATAATTAAAAATGCAGCAGGTCGAGCAGCAAGTCAGTCCGGACTCCGGCACGGGCAGCATGTTAAAAAAGTGCAGCCGTAGGTGGCGACCACAGATCGGCACAGGAAGCCGCATCAGCTCGGGTGGTCACGAGTTGTACATAAGTGGTGCTTTGGAGCCAAATCGCCTCTTCCACATCTCAATGCGGGACCGGAAGACATACAAGTGATTGTCCTGGCGGATGGTCTGGTCACGAATCTCCGCCACGGTGCTGAGATTATGAGCTAGTGACTCTGGCTCACCAGGATGGCGCACCTCGTGCGTGAAGTACATGGTGTGGTATCTGGCCAGGTTCTCCGAGCTGAGCCAGTCCAGTCTCCTCTGCAGATCCGAAACATAGTCACACTTTTTGGGGCCGAACATTATTTTAGCGGAATAGTTCTTTTTTGTTTTGTTTGTGTGCGAGATAGGGTCTAATTGGTTCCATTACCATGAACAAAAATACAGTAGCGGATCTGCGAGAAGACCAGAGCATTGCTCAGCGCGGAGATGGCAGCTGAGCAATGAGTCCCAGCTGAGCCCCAGCTGAGCCCCAGCTGAGCGAGCGATCGAAAATAAGACCGATATTTGTGTATTTCGAAATGGTGGGTAGATAGTGGTCGCCAATTTTTACCGTGATATCCGGTAAGATTTTGTGGGCCGCCCTATATCATCAGCTGTGTTTTAGCAACGTGGATTTTCAGTCAATTTGCTCGAAACCGGATTTCGGGTGAGGAAAAACTGTTTCCACATCAGCGATGAGAATTTGAATTTCCAATTTATTACCACTGACCAAACTTTTGGTGTCGTCGACGTATTGGATAACCACCGCGCTTTCGGCAAACAGGCTAAGGTCGTTGGCGAAGACGCAGCAGAAGACAACTGTCTTCTACCGAGAGATGATCCTCGAAAAACGCCGATGCTGATGTGCAATGGAGGAGATTTTTTGACGACACCCAGACTGTTAGTTAGGCTGACACTCTGGGTGCGGTTCTGAAGATAAGTCGAAAATCAGGATGTACCGATGCTGTGGAAACATAATTTTGACAGGAGTTTTCAGTTATCTATCACATACATATGTTTACTCATTCTGGCAAACGGCAGGAAATGCTCGGCGTCGCTTCGAGACTCCTATTCGCGTCAGCCACGCAAGGGCCCACGGGGACAACAATCGGTTAAAGTCATCACCTGTCGCGTCGGGCAACTTACGAATAGCCTGCTTGCCGCTGACGAATGACCTGATATGGCGTCACATTGACCTCCCATTTTCACGGATGCGCCGTTGAAAATCGTCGCGGCTATCACGCCTAATCGCCCATCGTACGGCTCGGTTGGCGTCCCTGTACGACCAGTGTCTATAAACAGCCAGCGCACCACGGCGGCGACATATTAAGGCTTTCGTTATATCCGATGTAACCGGAGCACTAGAGTTTATGATTTTAACAGTCATGATGGGAGCATGGATGTCAATGATGGGTAAAAATATGGTCAGAAAACAGTCTCACTTGATCGTGACGAAGAGAGAATTAAAAACAGAACTCCAGCCAGCCCCCCCCCACCTCCCACTCCCAAAAAAGGAACAAAATAGTCGGATCCGTACGGCGAAAGCACCGAGAGCGAACAGTGGCGCCGATCGGTCTAGATCTAGGCACATTAACAGACACACGAGCAAATCTATGCGGGCTAATGTTACATAATTTTGTATGGCAGTGCTGCGCAATGTCAGGACAGTTGGTGACAACCACGCCAAGAAGAGAGCTAGTCGAATACGTGGGCGAGGTCACACTTGGAAATAACGAGTAATCTAAAAAAATGATCAGATAGCACACGCCTGCCTGGGTATTAGTCTGGTTTACGCAAGTCACAATTTAATATCCGCAATTAAAAGTTTGGACTTGAAATAGTCTACAATCACAGCTGAAATTGTGCTTCCAGGTCTGCAAAGTTCGCTTTCAGGTCTGTCACATTCCGTCTCGGTGGACGGTATGCGGTGCACATAATGAATTGGCGCTTACTGTCTGGTTTAACCAACATCCACGACGTCTCCAGCTTGCTGTTAGGATCGTTGACAGCCGTTGTTATTTTCATGGAGTCGCGCTGATACCGTTCCTGGCGGCCAGGGCCACTCCTCCATACCCTCGCCCGTCGGGGCGATCGGCCAGGCACAGCTTGTATCCAGGTGTGCTATCCAAGTTGCGACGTGCTGCATTGCAAAACATTTGTTATGTGTGTGCGTATTTTCGAAGGATCTAGCATTATGTTGATACTACAGCAATCTCACAACATTTTTTAAATACAAACATACTCCACCTTTCCTTATATTTTGCTTTATCATGAATGCAAATTCAAGTACTCATGTCTCCTGAAGCAGGTATTTAAATGAAAAACATGACACTGGGCATAATTTGAGGGACAGTGTTCATCACAGTCGCTGGCGTGGAAACCTTCATACGTAAGCGTTCAGTAAAACTGACAGTATTTCATTGTTGCGATAGCATAGGTTTCGTTTACGGAGCGAAGTGCGCTATACCGGCCCGTGTCCCCCTCCCATCAGTGTTGTCAGCCGAAGGGTGGTTGTTTTTGTTTTCATGTCGATACCTAGCTTGGAGTTGCATTATTTCACACGGATCACAAGCGGACGGTTTTTATAAACCGATTCAAAAGCCTTGCTACTTAAGGAATTTTGTTACGTTGTGGCACCTATAAATGTACCAAAATGCTAATTTGCTAATATGTATGAAATGCTAATATGACACGCCATTTCAAAACGGATCTCCGTTGTATTGGAACGGCGGAAAAAAGCGTGCACAAAAACCGGGCGCCCGTTGGAAAATATGCAGAATACCATTTTTTGAATGTTGGTGAAAGGGATAGTGACTGTTTTGGCCTATGACACGCCCAAACTCACCCCGCCGTACCCATACGGAAATGAAGTTGCAAAAGAAGACAAAATCATTCAAAAGTGCTTATCCTCGCATTAAAGTGAGGGTTCTCGCTCCACCCAACATCATGCAGGAAACGAGAAAAGGACATCGTTCTGCTTCCAAGAAAATGGCAATAAAAAACTTCACAAACTGAGGTAATTCCGAAGACAACAGCAGTGGGCGTTTCATCTGCAGCGTATGCTTTTCCGTACTCTATCATAAGTTATAAACAAGCGATTTTGGCGCAAAGTGAAGTGAATATTGCAAACACTTTGCCCTAGAGACTGGAAATAAGCAAGAACATATGATTTCCTGCGTTCGTAATTTGGAGGTGGTAGGTTGCGAGGCTTATTTCACATATATGCCATTATATTTCACCTATATGCCATTTTATGGGACAAATTTGTTTGTGTGAAACGTATCACTATGTGGCTCGAGAGCGAACTAAAATGGGAAATTCCCTTGCACATCACACTAAAAAAAGTTTTCGTTTCTCTTGTGAAGGCCGTATACCCTGCGCTGGTTGTGAAAAGAAAGCGCAATATTTGACGATTTCTGCCAAAGTCTTTCCTCATTAATTAACATTTTGCAACAGATGCAGAACTGTTTCAAATTGAATATGCAAATATAAATTTAAAGTGTCACTATACGTGCAATTACAAATAGCCCACGCTTTTGTCGCACGCAGTTTGAAGTTTGTAAATTTTCACACGATAACTGCATCGACTTTTACGAGAGAAAAAAATTACAAATTACATTCCAGCTCTACCTAGGTGAGGCACTGCCATAAGTTCCTTAATGGGCGGACCGTTCCTGCATATTGGAGAACATTCTGTTATCAGTTATTCGTCCCAACGCCATAGGTAATGTTGAAAGGACTCATAGTGGATTACAGTTCTCTACTCTGCTAACATCACTAGCTTTAAACGTTGGCATGACAACACCACTCTCAGAGATTACTCGGGGATTTTGCCAGAGATTACATATGTCCACGACAGTTTGCCAATATGAGCAACTATATTACAATATCCTGAATTGTTCATTTTAGCAATTTTACGAACGGGTAATCAGAGTCCTGTTCATGTATTCCTCACGGCCATAATTAGAGACATTATTTCACAAGCATTCGTGGATGCTACTGAGACTAGCTGCTGCCAAAGGGACCATGCGAAGAACGAGTGATATGTCAGGTGACGGAATCTTTGCATCAAGTTTAATACAGATTATCGAGAGCCTTTGAAAGCTCTCTATACATTGTGTGAACTCCATATAATTCATGCAAGATGTGTCCATCCTATTTACCTCATATCGTTACGTTCGGGAGGCCCCGAAAGCAGGGGTTCCTCCAAAAGGTGGAGGTGGAGGTAGAGTTCCTATATTCCTCATTCGATGCATTCGGAAGATACCGAAAGCAGTTCCTTCAAGAGGTGTCCCTCCTATGTACCCCATTCGACACCATCGGTAGGTGCCGAAAGCAAGAGACATCGCATCCTTTCGTGACATCGCAACTGACGTCCCATGTAACATTTGGCATCCATATAGTTTGCTGCTTCCAACTTTTGACGTGCGCCTGGCTATTTCGCAATATAATATACAAACATAATGTCTCCTAATGCCCATCGTTCGGCTGTATTGGCATATGGAAGTGGAGTTGAGCTCAGCCTTCCAGCGTTATAGCACCATTGGCTTTGGATGACGACTGGTTGATGTTTTTGGTGTTTTTTTTTCTTCAAGGAGCTCATATGGCGGAGTGTGATGCTTCGAACGGTGAGATACTGGGCATCGTTGGAACTACGTCATCCTATTGCATCTGACGGTGACTTATTGCGTCTTATAATGCGTCTTATGACGTAGTAGCCATCATTCATATGCTATATTTACCACATAATAGCTAGCAAACGGCAACTTAAAATAGCGTACTTTGAACGCGAGGTCATCACTCGGATAGCCGAGGTAACTACGTCGGAACATCGGAGGTGGGACGATTTTGAGATATTTGTCACGATTGCCAATGATCATGGGATCACCTGGATCGTCCTCTAAACGGGACAGGAGCGAGGAAATTTCACCTTTGCTGCATGCGTGCAGCATGGGCCGGGCGCGCCCAGTGCGCACGAGCCGACGTGCCGCCCGTCCACTGCCTGCCAGCTCACTTCGCCCTGAACCGCTTGGCCTCACCGCCAGCGCCTCACATTGGAAGGGAAAAACGTCCCAGCTGTGTCCTTGTACTCGTCGTATATGGACTCTATACAGGGAAAGAATGCGCCGGTACGGCAGTTTTACACGGCGCGGGTCCTTCGCTGGTGGCCGCGGCCGGCCGGCCGGTCCAGAACGTCTCAATGTTTTTATTGTCCGTGCGGTGCGGTCCAGAAACGGGACCCGTTCAGCATGCCGGCGCCAGACATTCGCGGGCCGATCCAAACTGTCGTTGCATGCCCACTGCGTTGGACTTGGTCTCAGCTATTGTGTGCCCCCCCCACCTCCCGGAGCCGCTTCAGATCAGCACCACCTACCAGCGCCACCTAATCAGGAGCAGGCGTGCGTGCTGCTGCTAATGTGCTCATGTCAGCATCATGATCACGCACGCCACCAGCTGCGCAATGGCGCGTGCAGTGCACCGGATCCCTATCACCAGGCCGAGCTGCGTTTTGCGCGGTCCTAGTTCAAGTGGGATGGAAGCACAGGAAGCCGTTGTGTGTTGTTCGTGATTGGGCTTTGGTTGTTCCGCCTGGAGTGATCAGCACAGCAAAACCCGATATTTTGCAAGTGTCAGTTAGGACTGCTACAGGGACACAGGCAGAGGAGACACTGGGGGCTTGTCCCCTACCCCTACCCCACCCAAAGGAAAGGTGGGACCCCTCTGGCCGGGATAGGCTCTCTTACAAGAAAGATTGAATGGCACCCTCCCCCACCGCTCAGCGTATTGTTTGGCCCATGGAATGTTTCTTTCGTTTATCCTTTTTTGTTTGTTTTGTTTTCTTGTTCAAAATTGCAGTGTTGTTTCGTTTGCTTTCCTTTGTTTTGTTGTAAAAATGGAAATATTTTCCAAATTAATTTCCTTGCAGAACTGAACCCCCTTCCTTACGAATGCTGGATCCGCCCAATCAGCTGTGTACGCTTCTGCAACGTCAGCGATGGGAGGACATGTGCCCGGCTGAAGCTGATGGAGTGCTGTTCACAGACGAGCGCAGCACAAACGTCTGGCAGTCTATGCCAGGGATCAACGAGGGGGTGCTAAATGGCGGTCACGCCACCAAGCGGCGTAGTCTCGAACCAATCGCCAGCCAGCGCTGAGGGAAGATCGGGCTACATTCATTACATTGATGTCCATGGGGAGAAGGGCACATGCTTCAATACCCCATAAAATAATTTGCGTGACCGCAAAAATATGCGTTGAGACTTTGATACAGCTATTGCGAGACTCACAATAGGCGCCAAGATATGCGACCTTGAGTCGATACCGAAACAACCCTTGCCAGCAAAAGATAGCGCTCTGTTGACAGACAGCGGCATCAGATCCAGTGAACGCCAACTATCCAATTGCCTATGTTGAATCTGGTAAATGCAAAGGTGTTTTTCGATAGCGATATAAAAGGCATACCGTTTCACAATGAACTAGTGACACAGCTATTATCACGAACGGATTCCGCCGCAGGGGGAGGGGGGGGCGAGGACGTGTACCCCGTTGCCGACCCTCGGTGGGCGATGGGACGGTCTTCTACTCTAACCTTCAGAGTGGAGGGCAATGCTTATGAAGGACCGTATGTTCTCCTTCTTCAAACACGCCTCGAGCGCGTTTCCGCTGGATTCTACCACAGCCACACGGCATGCCGTGAAGCGCATGATGCATTCCTTATGATCACGTTCTTACTCAGCTTGAAGTGCTGCTGTCAGCAAGTTTTGACTGAGCCAGTTGGCGAATACAAGGCGAGATGGCCGCCGGGTACAATCCACCGCCGTATGATCGGCTCAAGCTTGCTTCGAGCATCACCGTCCACCTGAGTTCGAATGCGCGCTATATTTTCCATCAGTGCATTTTCCCACTCTCCAAATCAATAAAACAGAGCCCAGATAAATCATATGCTCAAAGATTCCGAAAATGGCTCAAATTAATTACATTGGTAACATTCTGTACCCTATTCACCTCTTTTTCCATTCATCCAGAAACGCTGGTTCTGCAGAAATGCGGCGCAGATTCCTGAGGAGTCGAGATTAGATTCGAACTTATCCTTCATGCTAACCCTTACGTTGCCGCTGCGTGGTCATTGAGCAAGGGTTGTCTTCGTTCTGTAAGTTGTTGGCAACTTAACATCATTTGCACAAATGAATCTCGAGCGAACAGAAAAGGATGGAATTATCGTAGGCAAAGAAATATGTGGCTAAATTCGCTACCCTATAGTAGATCAAGCACGGTCTTCTAACATGTTATTCTCGTTTAGCTAGGTCCAAAATATGCGCCAATTGCTCCCATATTCAAATATATCTAAAAACTTCAATTCAATGATTTTATTCACCAACAGAACCACACTCAATCTACTGAAACACCCACTCGGCATCGGCAGGAAGCTATACTTATACCTTTATGCATTAGTACTCTGCAATAACTTTACAGGAGGTGCAGCAAAGTTGTCTGTGAATATGCCAAATAATTTCATGTGATCACACGAAGGAAGACTGTTGTCTCACTTCGCCCTCCTCCAAAAAACCGTGCCTGGAGCCGAACTTGATGGAGACCCGCTTAAATAATTATTGTACATAAAAGAAGCATCCTCAGATGTCCCATAAAGATTAACATAACACCGTAGCTGCTCGATATTACCAAAGGCGTGATCGTCGGCAATATTCTGTTCCTCCCTTGTTTGAAGTCGGTGTTCACCTGGCAGCCGCAGGGTTTGTGGCTTGAGTGGGAGTCCAGGGAAACCTCATCTGGATCGCGGTAACTTGGCCCGAAGGAACTGCCGCCGACTGCGCCGCCCGACTCCCGCCGTGAACTCCAGGCGACTGTCTGCTCAGCGCAGCGTGACAGCGTGACGCGAGTCGACAACTCCTCAGCAGCTCTCCGCAGTTGGACTTCGGCCGCGCACTGGCCGGCGTCCATCCCACGTGTTGGCAATACCACGTCACACCGGGGAGCAACGACGAGGGGCCGTCGGCCAGCTGTCGGCCAGCTGTCGGGTCATAGACGCCAGCTCAGCAGCTGCGCGCCATGCCAGCTGCCGTGAAGCCAACTTCGTTGTACTTTTTACCTTCCCAGAAAGTGCCTCTGACAAGTATTAGAACTACCAGTTCTGAAGTTGTGTGGTGAATTGCGTCGTAATACGCATTGCCAAGTTTCACGAAGAACGGTGACATTCTTTCGACGATGCAGTGCAAGTCAAGTGGGCTACGATGTGGCAAACAAAATTGTCCGCATGTGCCTTGGAAAACCCACTGCCACTCCTGATTTCAGACTGTCGCAAAAAATCGAATCCAAAAGGATCCTCGGCGTGCCAACTAACCAGGAAAAGTACCCACTTGCCGTATCAGGAGGCACCAAACGTTTTTCACCCTTGGATGTATCGTGGTTTGATTTCCATGTATGTTGTTTTTATCACTGACGACCAGAGTTCAGAATTCAAAACAAGCGCTGACAAGTGGTAACCAACAAACACAGTTATAACAAAAAGTAGTCAGCCCGACCAATCTGGGGATGCTGTGGTTTCACGTCGAGAATGTGGTGAGCAACCTCAGAAAACATGCAATGATGTACTAGATGGCATCGTTATATAAAACGACAGTTCCTGTGCCAATGCACGCTAGATATGTGATTGGCCTCGAGGGAAGTCAAAAACCAAGTTTTATTGTACGTATGCCTACAGCAGTAGTGCTGGTCCACTATTAACTTCACCAACAATGCAAATATGCGAAGCCATGGTACCATGACGCCGTCTGTTCTCTTTTGGCAGGCTTCAGGAGGAATGCACTGCCCATCAACACAAGTAAATTATGTTGGTATCTCAGAGGCGTGACACTATAACATTTCCTCATCGTCCAGACATTCAGCGCAATTTCCACCAACCAATTAAAACATGGCACTTCTCTGACCTTTCCTGTGACGGTTTGACCACCACCGTGCAGTCCTGTCCTCTACTCTGCTCGTTGTGGAACTGCCTCGCCACTTTACTTTATCTGTCCTTTAACATGCCCCCGTCCTTCCTTGTCATCGACCTTGTGCCTCTATTTGTGTTTCCGCCTTACCTCACTCTCCCTTCCGCCTCACATCGGATCGCATATGCCTTGCTATGCCATTTTCCATGTCAAAGGGGGAAGCGGTAGCTTAGTTGGTAGATCGTCGGACTCCTGATAGCAAGATTGCGGGTTCGAATCTCACAGCCGACGGCATTTGCCGAATCCACCCGCGACCAATCTGCGTGAGAGGTTGGCGACGCAAATGACCTAGCGGCCGAATACGTCGTAAAGGAACCCAAGGTTCTGCTTCTTCTCCCCTGTCAAATTTCCCACTTCACTCGTGTTTCATGGCGATGTGCTCTCACCCTCTGCATTGCTCTTCTCCCTGTCTTCATCCGCCCACTGATTTGCCGCGACTCACGTTTTGCCATGTCGGCTACTTGACCGGACCTTGCCCTTTGCGCTGTGCCTGTCTTCTGTCTGCCCCTGTTCTCACGGTGCACCTGCCTAGCCGTTTCAAGTGCCTCGTCATTCCCTGTCTCGCTGTAAACCCCGCCGTGTCATGTTCTCTACTCTGCCGTGCACTTCCTTCTGCCACGTAATCTCACCATAAGTAATGGTAGGCAGTAGGCTCCAATCATGTAATCCCATAACGGCTAACTGTTCGACGTGGAGACTTCTCAAGGCAAACCAACTCAACTTTTTTTCCCATGATTTCCTCGTCTTCCGTCCTTGGCTGACCAGGTTTTTTAGATATTGGTAAAAACATAAATGTCAGGTTCGCAGGCGGCCTTTAAGGCGTCTTTCCTGGGTAGCGCGCCTTATAGCATATGCAAGCGCCAATAGATGGCATTGCTGCTTACTACAGCTATGTCACTTGTCTGTGCAACAACTCTCGGCGAGTGACTGCTGCTTCGCTGTGTTCGCGTAAGAGCAATCGGAAGTAGCAGCGTATGAAAGCCTGCTGTGTACTGAGTAATGTATAGGAGGCGATTGTGCGCTATTAAATAGGAAAACACTGATTATGCTGAATCAGTTTAAATAGTTTAAGATTGCGTCTGGCATGACAAACTCGCCCCATTAATAATAATTATCCTATGCAGGTTTCCCTGCCAGGCTACGGTTAGCTTTCGCACCACAGGAAGTCTGTCTCAACTGCCAGTATTCTCAATTATATTTTTAGTTAGGTGTCCGATGTAAGAAAAATGTCAAGGAGGATAAAAATGTAAAATTCCTGTAATTACATGTAAAATTTGAGCACATGAAATGCTGAATCCAATTTGTGGCTCTTGAATTTGGAGGAAGTAACTACGTTGATGCGTGAATAAAGATAAATATAGACAAGACATTTTTGGATGCAATATGATGATTAATTGAAGTTTATGGGTGCGGCGAATACCGAGATCATTTTGCGCCAAGAACTGTATTACAAATAATCCGCAATGCTGTTACAGTGGTCAGTTCATATTCTCACGCGTGGCGATCTATCACATCGAAGCGTGCTTGCTGAAGGGAGGTAAAAATCCTCCCAGACGTCAGGACCTCGGAGTCGAGTCACGGCTCTACAAGGGCATGCAAAGAAGTGTCGGCGTTCAGCCGTCCTAAAAACTGATATCGTATCTGTTCCATCCGCAAGCAACCTACCAAAACGAGATGCACAGTAAGCGGGATAGAGCAATGTGGGCATACCGGTTGGTCACCGCCAATCAGAATGTAGCCATGTGTCGCGATGGCATAACCTATCCTCAATCGGCGGAACATTACCTCCTCCCGTCGTTGTGTTCGGTGTGAAGACCACAACAGCCCTAAAGCTGGCTTTAAAATCCTCAGCTTACTACACGGTTCGTTGGTTGAATAAGAAAATAGTACTCATAATGTCATTGAACTGTAGTCTTTAGTTATATTTGAATACAAGGATAATTTGCGATTACTTTGTAACTAAAACATTTTTTTTCCTTCGGCCCCAGACTGTCATAAGGAGACAAGCCTCTAGGACACAAGTCAATTTCTATGTATTAATGCAATTGTCATCAGTTACCTGGAATATAATTATAGATCGGGAATGCGAGTTGTTGCCTTAATACCTCCCTATGGGAAGTTCCAGGGAAGTCTAAAAAGAGTTGGGTAAATTTGTTCAAGCTATGTATTCAAGTGCAGACATTGAAGCATCTAACTATTTGCTGAGAATCTGGTTGAAAGCATTGTCATTTTTAAACGGCACTCATGTATCATAATTCAGCCAAGGGAGAATTCATTATGGGAAAGTTGCTAGGAAGAAACGCTTTGCTTCATTTAACCATTATTAGCCAGGCGCGGCGGTTTTTGTTGTTGCTGTTCGTTGGTTGTTGGTTTGTAGGGTCGAGGTTCGTTGTCGAACTGACCGCATACTTGACAATTTAGTTGGACATAGGTATCTTGCAAGGAGCCCTAAATGAACATCACGACCGTTACTGGCAGCGTACTTAGCAGATATGTCAGCAGCTTCATTCCCAGTAGGCCCGATATAGCTGGGAATTCAGGGGAAGACGATATTTCTGTCGATGTCATGTAAGGAATTGACGACTGGGATAGTCCTGCGGATAAGTCTGCTATCCTGGTGAAGGGCTTTCAATGTTCAGCAACTGTACCGAGAGTCTGTGAAAACCACGTGCTTGGTGGACTGGCCTTCCCGGATAAAATACAGGGCTTGCAGAATCGCAATAGTTTTGGTATCAAAACTGATGTGTGTATTGGTAAGCAAAAAGATCAAACACGGTGTCGAATAATATAAGCACGTTCAACATCAGAAACGGACTTAGAACCGTCTGGGTAAATCCGCGAGAAATCGTGAAATTCGTGTACATTTTATAATGCCAATTCGCTGAGTTCCGCCAGGTTTGCATGTCCTTTCTTTGAACAGAATAAAGATTCGTCAATTTGTACTGGCATAATCTGCTCGGGGAAGAGTTCGTCATAATAGCACGTGACACACAACCTGACCTAATCTTACAGTGAAGGAGGGTTGAAACCATGTAAATTGAGAACGTTAATCCACGTTAATTATGGCCCCTTTGACGCTGGCTTGATGATCCCGATAATATCTACTGGTGGGCTGGAGTCTTCGATTTTGGCGACATTGTGTACTTATCACGCCCCCGATAATATACGGCGTAGCGCAAGGGTAGCTCGTCTGCCTCCGTCATTACATTATCAACCGGAGAAGTACGGAATGCTGTAGAAGAAGAAGAACCTTGGGTTCTTTTACGACGGATCAAACCGCTAGATCATATAGCATCACCAACCTCTTATGCCGATTCGTCGCATGTGGACTTAGTAACCCAGCCAGTTGCTGGATGCGAACCCACAATCTTGCGATCGAGAGTCCGACACCCTGCCGACTGAGCTACCGCGGCCCTCTGAAATGCTCCGGTGGCAATACGAAGAGCTGCACTGTGGATCACACAAGACGACGCTTCGTTTTCGCCGCCATTAGAATATGCTCCGTCATAAATAGAACAATCATAGCCAAATTTAGCACACCGACCACCTCGCGCCATCGCGTCCTGAGTCCGACCTCCGCTCCTCCGCCAAGGCGACCGAGGTCACCACCGAATGGTCCCGGGCGCGCCACCGCAGAGACGCACCCAGTGCAGCAGCACGCGCACACACGACGTGGCGCATGCTGCACCGCCGGCCGCACCCACACCGCTGATCCTGCCCTTGTGCGAGCCTGGTCCTCATGCTGCATACCGCCGGGCACGGGCAGAGGTAGGCGCGCCACATCCCCCTTACATATTTGCGCCATTCGAACATCTGGAGACAGTACTCATCACTTGCGGCCTCTGCGCATTTCCGCGCAAGGTCGTTGTTGTGGGTGCTGCATGCCAATCGGCGGTCAATCTAGACACCGAGAAACTTGACAGCTGGATTGAATGGTATACGGTTTCCCTTCATCATAATAACCGGCTCTTTACAAGAGCGTTTGCGCAAAGTGCACAGCGATGGTCTTCGATGTGGACACAACTACACCTGCTTAGTCACGCCAATCCTACACCTTCCGGACAGCCAGCTGGAGTTGTCTCTCTAGCGCGTGCACAGTGCGCGAAGCACACCACACGGCACAATCATCCACGAATAACGCTCTGTCTACAGAGGTTGGCAATGAGGAACCTATATAGCTGATGACAATAGAAAACAATACAACTCTCAGTTACCTGCTTTATTTGAATTGCACATAGGAACTACGATTGCTTTCCGCCACGAAGATGGAAATGTGCCCTTTATGCAGTTTGCCGCCAGGTGTCAAGGTGAGAGGACGTCCGTTGGAGCTCCAGGTTTCCAGATAAGTCGTTGCAGAACAGGGCAGTACTTTAATCTAAGCTGTGGATAGGTGTTTAGCAATTACTTCTGTGATTATATTTCATTAGTTTTTATCTGATAAGCATTTTCGTAGAACCCAAACTATACTATATTAACCTAGCGACGCCGCCGTGCGCCATCTTCGTGTTAGGCGAGGCCTCGTGGCTTTCGGCGTGTTTTCGACGCTTCGATTTCTGTAGTAGGAGATATTACATTAAACATTAGAAGTACAATAGACAACATTCATACTATTCTAACATACTTTATTTATTTTTTGTTGTGCATAGTGTGTTTGGTGTTGAAGTTTAAGAAAGAGTTTAATTGGCAATAAGTTTAATTGGCAATATCCTTAAGTGCTGTGTGACTGTTCATTTTTCTGTCTAGCCATAAGTGATCAAAAGGGATATTCATATAGTTGTCTACTTGTGTGGAAGACTATTATATTAGACATTTTGTTTATTTATTTTAAAAAAACATAAAAAACCAAACAATTCTTTGATAGTTTCTGCTTTTCTTGAGGTACTCAGATAATTAACTGACAGTATAGGAGGTAGCGATTTATAGTGAATGATAGTTGGTTTTTTTGTCGGTTGTTTAGCGAGTTAATTTGAATCTAAATCTAGGCATAAGCTGCAGCGTTTAGGATGGTTTCGACCAGGATGCAGGCACTAGAGGAAGAGATTAGGACCCTTAAGGCAGAGATTTCCAAGCTCAAGGCTACCCTTGTTGCACAGGATAGGCAAGATAAAGCAACAAGGGGTCACTCCGTAGCAGGGACATCATATGCCCAGGTGGTCGCAGGCCACCAGGTAGCTGAGGATTCCCCTACTGTGGAGGTGGCTGGGATCTCTCGAGAGGGGAGTGTTAATAGTGAACAGAGGAGGGGTAGTTCTGGTAGGTCACAGGAGGGGAAGTGGCATGAGGCCAGGGGGTGGAGGATTTGGAGACGCGAACATAAGGAAAGGGCCAGTGAGTGGCAGGTGGCAGGTGGTAGGAGCGGGAGGAAGTCTAGCCGACCGGCCCGGCGGGCAGGCATATTAACATTAAATATGTTCCAGGCATTGGATGACTGCCCCCAGGATAGTAGTAGTAAGGAGTCAGTGCTGGTCCAAGGAGACTCTTGTGTGCGACATTTAGAGCGGGTATTTTGTAAAGGTGGGGGGACAGGAGGTGCATCACCAGGCCTGGTGCCAAGGTGAAGGACCTGGTACCTGTGGTGGCACAGGTCACCAGTGATCACCAGTTTAATACAGTCATAGTGCATGTAGGGGTAAATAACATAGGTCCTACTAGGAGTGAGGAGCTTCTGCGGGAGTACAGGGCCCTTCTGGCCACCCTGAAGGGTACCAATAGATTCATTGTAACAGCTATTTTGCCTAGGGCTAGAGCCTCCCCTGAGTGGAGCTCTAGGGCACTGGCAGCTAACGCCAGGGTAGGAAAGCTCTGCCATGAGCTAGGTTTTACATTTGTAGACGAGTGGAGCAGGTTTTATGCATCGTGGGACCTCTATCAGAGGGATGGCCTGCACTTCTCTGAGGAGGGGGTCCATGTGTTAGGCAAAGTGTACGAGCATGTCCTTCAGGGAAACTAGGAAATGGGGTGGGGAGGGATGAAATTGCATTGCCAACTCAGGAATATTCCAATAGTATCAGCCAAGGCAATAGAACCTCAAAGTCTGCAAATAGGGGCAGCAGCAATTCAAGGGGACAGAGTAATAGTTCATCTAGTGATAAAAGAACTCCTCAGTATGAAAAATCCAAAGGTGGTTATGGAGCATTTGTTAAGTGTATGATGTTTAATGCTCAGAGTATCCGTTCCATTATGTTGATGAGGAGGAACTATATTTTGTTTGCATTACGGAGGCATGGGTCAGTGAAGGGTATTTTGGAGATAACTTACAGGACTATGAGATCCAGGGATACAATATGTTTTCGTGCAATAGGGGTCTAGCAATGAAAGGGGGTGGTGTAATGCTCTATATGAATAGCTTATTCAGTTCTCAAAGAGTAGCAGGTGGAGATAAAATGTGTCTGTGGAGTCCATTTGGCTTGATGTCACTGTGGGAAAAGGAAACAGCAATACTCTTAGGATAGGAGCTTTCTACCGATCAGGAACCCTGCCACATTCTCAGCAACTGGAGCTTGACAAGGTGATTTGTGAGGAAATCAGTAGAAACGTTAAGAGGAAGTGCCTTATTCTTGGTGACTTTAATCTAAAGGGATATGAAAATGCTGGTGTTGGCTCCCCATCATGCAAAATGTTTAGGAAATGCCTTGAAGAGGACCTGTTCTTACACCGGTTTGTATCGGAACCTACCAGGCATGGTTCATTCTTGGACCTTGTATTCTCGGATTTAAGTGATTTGGTTAAGACTTGACTGTAAGCGAAACTCTGGGGAAAAGTGACCATAACATAGTTAGATTCAAGGCATATGTAGGGGAAATTATCAAGGATAATTTGGTAAAGCTTCCAAATTTCAACAGAGCAGACATTGACTCCATGAGAGCGGCTTTAAGTGCCATCAGATGGGAAGAATAATTATCCAATTTAAATGCCTGTGAAATGTGGGAAAAGTTCAAATCTTACTTGAAGGAAACTCAGATTAGACATGTCCCCCAAAAGCAAAGACGGAAAAGAAGGGTAGGAAAGCCAGCATGGCTTACACCAGACTTGGTAAAAGCAACTAAGGCTAATAAAACTGCATTTAGAGTCTTTAAAAAAGCCTCAAATGTCGTTAATCTAAAGGCGTATCGAAAAGCTAGAGACACTGTGAAGCAAAAAACCAGAGCAGCAAAGCGAGCAAAGGAACTGGATTTAGCTAGAAACTGTAATGGGGACAGTAAAATTTCTTTAGTTTCTACAACCTGAGTCAAGTTTCTAGCACAATTGGTCCACTGGAAGTAAACGGGACTACATTGGGTGAGGATAGTGAGATGGTTGAGGAGCTGAGAAAGCAGTTTAAATCAGTGTTTACATTGGAAGATATGACCAATCTGCCGACCGTATACCATAGTTCAGTGACATGGGATCTGACAAATGATGTTGATTTCATTTATAGTGATGTTGTTTACAATCATATCAGGAAAATAAAGCCAAACAAGGCAGCAGGACCTGATGATATTTATGCTAGTGTGTTGCGGGAAACTGAAAAGGAACTGGGATTTCCACTTAGTATAATATTTTGTAGATTTGTTTCACAAAATGAAATTCCAACCGATTGGAAAAGGGCAAAGGTAGTTCCTATTTTCAAGAAAGGAGAAAGAGGAAAAGTTGGAAACTATAGGCCAGTAAGTCTCACATCCCTAGTCTGCAAGGTACTCGAATCAATTATCAAGGATAGAATAGTTAGTTATCTGGAAGGTAGCAGATTGATTCAAGATACTCAACATGGGTTTAGAAAAGGACGATCGTGTCTCACAAACCTCTTGGACTTTTTTAACTTTGCCACAGAACAATTTGATCAGGGAAATCAGGTTGATGTAGCATACCTTGGCTTTAGTAAGGCCTTTGACAAGGTACCCCATAAACGGTTAATGATACAGCTTCAGTCCCATGGTATTGCAGGTAGCATCTTAAAGTGGATAGAGTTGTGGCTTTCAGATATACAGCAAAGAGTGATGCTAAATGGTACAAAGTCATCATGGCAAAATGTTCTTAGTGGATTCCCCCAGGGGTCAGTACTGGGGCCACTACTCTTCATTATATTTGTAAATAACATTGAAAGTGGCCTAAGCAGTACAGTTTTGAAATGTGCGGATGATTTGAAGGCCTTTAGGCAATAACAGGTCAAGATGAGCATATCTCGCTGGAAAAAGACTTAGACGAACTTGTGAAGTGGTCCGAAGAATGGCAAATGAAATTTAATTTTGATAAGTGCAAAATCATGCATGTAGGTAAGCAGCATATGAAGGCTCCATACTTGATGGGTGGAAAAGTGCTATCAGTGACTCAACAGGAGAAGGATTTAGGTGTTATTCTAAACACAAAACTGGGGCCATCAGAACAGACCAAGCAAGCCAGGAAGAAGCACTGAGAATGCTCGGGGCAATAAATAGGAATGTATCATACAGAAGTGAGGAAGTGATCAGGAAGCTTTACTGTGCATACGTCAGGCCACATTTGGAATACTGCATCCAAGCTTGGTTTCCTAGCTATGAAAAAGATTGTTGGCTTTTAGAGAGAGTACAAAAGAGGGCTACACAAATGGTTAATGGCATAAGCAACCTGGCATATGAAGAAAGATTGAAGAAATTGAATATGTTTTCATTTAGATATAGAAGGCTGAGATCTCATCGAGGTCTTTAAATTTGTTCATGGTCTGGAGAGGGGATACCTTGGGGAAATGTTTGAATTGAGCAGAAATGATGGAATTAGAGGTCATAAATTCAAAATTAAAGTTAACCACAGCAGAACAAGGTTAAGGCAAACTTTCTTCACCAACAGGGCAGTAGAACACTGGAACCAGCTGCCAGAAAACATTGTCAGTAGCAGCACATTGAACATCTTTAAAAACAGCATAGACATTCATTATAAGAATAGAGGGCTTGCTTTTCAGTATTACAGGGAGGGCTGATTGACAGATTTGGTGGGCAACTGGTTCAGTGTACAGAGTGCAACCAAGAAGGGCCCTTGTGGCTCATAGTTGCACTAATATTTTATGTCTTTATGTCTGTATGTCCATATGGTCCACATATCTGCCTCTGGTGCAGCATCTGCACCAGAGGCAGATACAAGGCAGGGGCACTGAGGGCAATGTACCGACTTCCCTTCATGATGATGTGGTGCCCAATCGGGAATCCTCGTGTTCACCCCTCCCCCATCGCTCAACGGATTTCGTTTCAGCCAAAAGCGCATATCAAGGAGGAAAGTTGCCTCTTCAGTCGAGCAGACAGGAGTTGGTCCGGGGAAGGAAACGTCTGAAGCGGGTAACTGTCTACTTAGGCTCCGATCACTTCTTTTGAAACACCTCGGAGTTCTGCCACAATACTTTCAAATGGCTCCTCTCTTTATATGACCATGTATATTTATATATATATATATATATATATATATATATATATATATATATATATATATATCGGCGAACATGCTTAGATACGTTGGAAAATAGGGCACTCCACAATGGCGTGAATAATGCAAGACCTGCCATCAAGGTCAAACAATTCGGTAAAGACCGGAAAAAGCAAACTGCTTAGCTGCCGACAACAACCAAGAAAAAAAAATCTACAACGGAAAATAAAGGGATATTAACTAGTGAAAGCATGTATGTTTATTGGCTTGAGTGAAATACAATTGTTCATGTAAAAATGTATTGTAACAATGAGGGTATTAATGATTGCCCACATACTTGCGGAGCCTTTTCAAGCCCATAATCAGTTCTCAAAATGAGGCGTGAACACAGTGAGGAAAAAATAAATGCAACATTTGTGGACAGGGGAAGAACTAGCAACATGTCTGGTCAGTTATGCTCAGCACAGAGCATCCTGCAAATAATTTTTCCTTGCTTTTTGCTCAAAGGACGTCACTCAGGTCCAAGGTCAAGCAATCGGCAACGCTGAAGCGGCCATCGTCACAGTTATCGCTGTGCGTTTTGTTTCGCCATCGCTGAAGCAACCGAATATCTCATCTCTTTCTGGAGCAACTACTAAAACGATATCCGATATCCACCATCAATATAAATGCGCCCGACGCTGCTGGGTGCCGCTGTTCATCTTCTGCTGTAACTGTTCACATAGACAGAAAACTTAGAGAGCCGAGGATGGGAAATAGATAGAAAAGAATGGAAAAGGATGACAAAGGGGGAGAGAAAGAGAAAGACAAAGAGAAAGAGAAAGAGAAAGAGAAAGAGAAAGAGAAAGAGAAAGAGAAAGAGAAAGAGAAAGAGAAAGAGAAAGAGAAAGAGAAAGAGAAAGAGAAAGAGAAAGAGAAAGAGAAAGAGAAAGAGAAAGAGAAAGAGAAAGAGAAAGAGAAAGAGAAAGAGAAAGAGAAAGAGAAAGAGAAAGAGAAAGGGAAAGAGAAAGAGAAAGAGAAAGAGGAAGAGGAAGAGGAAGAGGAAGAGGAAGAGAAATAGAAAGAGAAAGAGAAAGAGAAAGATAAAGATGGATAGAGAAAAGAGAGAGATATATAGAGAGAGGAGAGAGAGGGGGTGAGCGGGAGAGAGAGACAGAGACGGAGACAGAAGAGACGGAGACAGAAATAAGGGGGAGGAAGAGAGAATAGATAGATAGCCATGGGCTATTCTAATGTGTTGGACCAGCACATGTCCTCCAAGTAAAATACCGTAATAGAATGCTATATACAAAATCGAGTTCGAAACTAGCTTTTCAGCTATCTTGAAATAGTCCCACTCCTACATGTGCATACCATTTGCACCAATCTTGGAACATGCATTGTCCGTTTCATTAGCGACCATGAGTCAATGTGCTTAAAGATTATTTTTTAGATGCACTGAATTTGTCCTTGCACCAAAGTGAAAGCCTTTCCAGGAACAGTTGACGTCTACCAAATGCAGTGCATTCGCGTGACAAGCTGCGCGAATAGCTCGAAAAGGGCTTGGTTTCATTTCACTTGGAATTGCTACCATTGCTTTCTTTTCATAATGATGCCACGAGAGTAGATAATGCCATTTTCATTTTATTTACAGCATACGCTTCATGTATGTACATTATACAAATACTGGATGAATGATCATGTTGGTGACATGGGAATGTGCAATGATTACGAGCATAACAAAAATGAACATGGTAACTTTAAACATCTGTCGTTTGCATGGCAGTCCAGACCGACAATATCCTGGCATCGACTCGGCTGTCGACAGCCAGCTTCAGCGTTTCGATGTGACTGTCGTCATCGTATGGTAACATTAATACCATCAATAAATGTTTCACATACACGCATCGCTAACAGCTCACAGCACGGACATTCACACATGACTTGCCAGTATGCCCATGTTGCTCAGATAGCAGACACCAGAACTGTGTCTTGCTATCCATGTCCTGATACAAAAGTGCAGCGGCGTTTCTGCCTATATCACGTGGGCAGTCGGCCGGCGCCAACACAGACCACAGTTGACGACTCATCCAATGCTGATATGTTTGGTGATAATGCGGCCGAGGTGGTTCTGGACGGGCCTATAGTTGTTCACCAGCAGCTCGCTCTCATCGTCGTCTTCGAAGATTAAGGTGCACAGATTCGTAAGGAACGAGTCGCTGATGGGGGTCCCGCTGGCGGACACTATCCAGGTGACGACAGGGTTGCAGGGCGGTGTGGTGAGGCTGCCGTGGTAGCTGTAGAACTTGCTGACGGCACGCCGCAGCAGGCCTTGGATGCCGGTCAGGTCGGTCTTGAGCCTGATCTTCTTGCCTGGCTGTGCCAGCTCCCACATTCGCTTTTCAAGTCCTAGTGTAGGGAACATGAAAGGCTTTTTGGTCTCGGACCCGTGCAGCATCACACCAATGACTAGCAGGCCGTCGAAGTTGCGCACCGCCTCCTTGAAGTTGCCGTAGCGCTGGTTGAAGAAGACGAAGTGCGCTTCGGCGTCGGCGAACTTCTCTCCGAAGGCGTGCTCAGATCCGCGTGCTTTGCGGTGGTCGCCCCAGTGGAAGTGCATCTGGGCGAATGTGTAGACGCCCAGCAGGGGCTTGCTGAACGAGGTGAGCTGCACCAGCGGCTCGGTGCTGTTACGCGGCCGCAGCTTCAGCTTGATCTCGCGGCCCGTGTTGACCGCCTCGACCTCGCCCATGTCCAGGCCGCCGGCGAACGTCAGCTTGGGGGTTCGGCTGAGCGCCAGTCGGTTGGGCTTCAGCGCGATCGGCGACTGCATCGGGCCTCCGCACATCGGGAACTGATCCTTCCACCTGTTGGTGTTGGTGTAGTCGTACGAGTCCTTAGACACCTTCGTGGAGTACCGGAGGAAGATGAGCAGCAGCCACCACGGCATCATCTTGGACCTGCTGTCGACTGGCAGCAGCAGCGAACACCTTCTCCGAGTGTCTTCACCTTCCCGGTCGGTCTGTTGCACTGTCTGAGTGGACGCTTTGCAGCCGCCTTTATGGACGGCCGGCTCAGCCAACGGCTGACTGCACGCAACGTCACGTGACAATCGTGCTCAGTGTCGTGGAACTGAAGACAACGCACAGAAAAGTAGGCGACACTTTCCTTTTTGTCCGTCCGTTTATAGGTAAGGCTTGCAGTCGACCACATGATTCTTTAACAACGGGCATACGGTGTGAACGATGGGGCGTCCGCGCGGCCTTGCCGAGCGGCGGACTGCAATATTTCCCCGCCTCCGACAATTGCTTGCCTGATGTGAACAGCCCGGGACCTATGCACATATTGATCCTTTGCTATATCCAACAAATGTGAATGTTCCTGGAAATGTATGAATGCTATGCACATATATATGTATATACATATATATCCATGTGTTGATTGATTGATTATTTGGGCTTAAGGGCGCATATATCCATGTGTGTATGTGTATGTGTATGTATGTGTGTGTGTGTGTGGGTATGGGTGTGTGTGTGTGTGTGTGTGTGTGTGTGTGTGTGTGTGTGTGTGTGTTTGTGTGTGTGTGTGCGTTTGTGTGTGTATTTTATCGAAGATCACAGCATGCTACTCGTTGATCTCCCTTGACGCGAGACCTTGAAGCTACTGGATAGCCCCCTTATCATGAAGTGAAGCAATGAAGCATCGCGCCTATGTTGGGATACATTGGGTAATGTTTCGTTGGGTCTACCAGCATCATCATAGATGCGAAAGTACAGACATGTATGCCAAATACAGAACATTCGTGGCGTGCGGCTCGCGCAATGGTCATGTTTAGCCCGCCCCATCTCATAGGAGGAGGGGACGGGTCGGTATGCGGATAAGGCGGATATTTTCCGCTGATAATGAAAAGACGACACCCGACAGCCCGCCAAAATTTGACATGCCTTCGTACATTAATTTGGCATATTGTGTGAACATTTTAGGGTCAGCTCATCTAAGGTCAACGAGTTAGTCAAGTTCAATTTAGGTCACCTCCAGAAAAGTTCAACCAGTCGTCATGCTTTTAACGGATATATATATATATATATATATATATATATATATATATATATATATATATATATATATATATATATATATATGTATATATTTGAACGAAATTTTCAGCATTTGCTCATCTTTAGGGATGGAGCAAACGGCGCCGAAAGAATGCGGTTCTTTGTGTTTGATGACTTATTATTATTTTTCGATATTTACTCCATGAGGACCAAAATCGAAGATTCTGGGTCAAGTAGCCTTTTTCATGAAAGCAAGTTCATTTGAAACAACGTTTTGCGGTCCGTTCGACCCATTAGAAACTGAAGAATTAAAGAAAAATGAAAACTCAAAATGTTGAAAATGAAAAGCAACAATGTGATTTCTTGGGTGGGCTAAAATTGTATGGCCATGATCGATTTCGCCTTCTGTTTCTGAGTCTAAATATGTTTGTTTTCTTCAAATCTCAAAATGAACTCCCCGGAGCCAAAAACATGTCAGCCTTGATTACACAAACCCCCTAGTGAAGTCACTTTGGAGGATACAATTCTGGGGTCGGTTTCTGGCCCTACTCGTCGAGCGCTTTCCAAGAACACTTCTTTCGTTTTTGTGCGAAGTTGACTTTTATTGGAGCTTAAAGAGGGGTATACATCAACTTCCCACTGAGAAGTAGTGTGGGGATCTGACCGGAAAGACCGGAAAGGGTTAAGATGCCATACTTACAAAGCGCTTGTTTGTTCTTTGTGTATTTTTCAGCTGCTTACCCGCATGCTTCACCCTCAGATGCCGTAATAATATCCGTCATTGATAAAATCAACACTCGTTCAGACTCACATATGCTGATTGAATACGATTCCAGGATGAAAAGAATACGCAAGGTAGGTACAAACAGCTGCTCGTATGACAGATCGTAAGCAAATGTTTGCATGTGCACTAGCACGTATGGTAGCTATAGGTACGTCAGCGCAGATGTTCACAAGCGTGAAAGTTCGCATGACAAATGAACATATGGAAGATGTGCGTATGAGCAAATGTATGAATGACAAATGTATGTAAACGCAAATGTACGTAAGGTAATGTCTGGTTCCGCCGTGATTTTCAGGAACCCCGGCACGACTTTTTGTGGGCTGTCAGCGTGATTTTCATGGGCCCAGCCGCGAACTTTTGATGTTCCCAGCGTGACTGTTTAGGGACCCCCGGCCAGACTTCTTGGGAGCCTAGCATTTTGTTTGTCAAAGGCCCCTGCCGGATATTCTGGGCCCCCAATGTGATTTTCAAGGGTCCAACCCGTGTTTGGTGCCAAATGTGATTTTCAAGGACCCCGGCAAGACGCTTTGTTCTTCAGCGTAATTTCAGAGGCCCCGACTCGACCTTTTGGGGCCCAGTGTGATCTTCGAGGAGACCGGCACGCCTTATTGGGGACCACAGCGCTATTTTCAGGGTCTCCAGTCGTACTTTTTGAGCTCTCAGAGTCATTCTTAAGAGATCCCTGAGCGATGTTTGGGGATCTCAATGTGATTTTCAGGTGCCTTGGTGCGATTTGGGGTGCCCCAGCGTCATTTCCTAAGGCCCCTGTGCGTGCGTCTTTATGAGGCCACCGGTCGTCACTGGAGGAAAACAAAAGGTCATAAAAGTACGTAAGCGCAGATGTCGGTGACCGGACAAATGCACGAAGGTGCAAAGGTATACGAGCATAAATATGCACCAGTGCAAATGTAACAACCGATATTGTCACACGCTGGCAGGGGCAAATCACTCATCTTTACAAATGGTAGCGCAATGTGCCTTATCTAAAACGTATGTAACCAAACGCTTATACATACAGTTTTTCGGGTTTTTCACGCTGCATCGGTCAGACGCTGCGCACGGTACGCTCGCTATCAAAACGCTTGAAAGCCACAAGAGGATTGGCAATCAAGGTTTCAGGGAGGAGAAGAAGGAAGGAGACGAGCGGACGAAGATACGGGCCGAAGTCGGAGGAGTCGACGCCTGCCACCTGCCACCTGCCACCCACCACCTACACCACCTACACCAACACATACATATACCTCCTACAGCCAACGCACACAAACACCGCTCCAAATCCAACCTTCACATACAAACACTACCTCCCCGCTCCGCTAACCTATTTTCAGCTAGCTTCAACTTCAAGCTTCTGGATCTACTCCTCAGTGTCTTCTCTACCACATCGCCGCCACAACACCTCTACGAGCCTCTATCTGCATCTACGTGTTCTACAACAGCCTCTACATCTACATCTCCAAGACCTATCTTCTGTGATACAGTGCAGTGCTTTCGTCTTTACTTCAGTTTCATCTACCTACTACAAGCCACCACTACTACAAGGTCAGTCAGCCGTGCTGCCACTCCCCCCACCCAGGAACCCCCCCAACCCCCACCAGATCTTCCCTCTAGTGCCCTCTGCACGATCTTTATCTGATCTATATATTCGTGCTCTCTTCAAGCACAGTTTCTTATTTCTTTGTGTATTCTTCGTCTTTATCTGCCCCCACTGTTACACCTGTCGGGCTTTCTTCACGCCCTTCTGAACCCCTCCGCCAACTTGTAAATACTGTACTTTACTCACTGTGTAACACTACTCCACACACCTGCCATACCACCCTTTAAACAACACCATTAACAAACCAAATGCATTCAACACCACAAAATATGAACACCGCACAACCAACTGGCGAGTTCTTCCTGTGCCGCCGGGGGGACGGGGAGCCTATGGGCTCCCTGGACCCCTGGATGGATGGAGGGAGAAATCGCCAAGTACACGGGGGTGCCCCTGATCGCAAAACAACTTAGATCGGGGAACTCCTAATCCAAGCTCACTTAAACATAGACGGACTGATATTCCCCACCATACACAAGATACACAACACACCCGTTTCGATCACACCAGCAACAAAACTCAATACCTCCCAGGGCACCATACACGCACGGGAGTTGGCCGGTATCGCGGTGGAAGACCCTTGTCTCTAGGATGGAGAGACAGGGTGTCTCCGCCGCATACCGACCGGCCACCAGACCAGGACAACAACCATCCCACATCATCATACTGACCTTCAGCACCAGGACACCACCAACACATAAAAGCGGGGTACCTCCGGTACTCCGTCACACCACGCGCACCCCTCCCGTGGCCCTGTAAGAGGTGCCAGCGCTAGGGCCACTCCGCGGGGTGGGGGGGGGGGTTGCCACGCCAACACCCACACATGCAACCGCTGCGCCCAATCGCACAGTACCGAAACATGTGACAGCGGCGAGGCCTGCTGCGCCGCCTGCGGGGGGAGCACAAGGCTGGGGACAGGACCTGCCCTCGGTGGATGGTGGAGAAGGAAATTCTCCGCCTGGTCCACCTGGAGGGCATGGACTTGTCCCTGGCCAGGAGGGTGGTGTCCGACCCGCTGGCGGCGTGGCCGACCCGCCGGACAGGGCCGGGAACATACACAGCACCACCACCAGGACGCGACTACACCGAATACCCGGCTCTGCCAACACCCACAACCACGCGACACCAACACAACACGGACACCTACCCAAGAACTCCCACCAACAGCACACGTAGGACACGCACACCAACACCAGCAAACATAGGCCAGCGAACTGTACACAAACCACCACCACCACCACCACGAACCCGCCAACCGACTCCATCCCCACCCTCCGAACCCCCACCGCCACCAACGCAGCAACCAACAACCTCCCCCTACCCACAGACCTTACCCTCAACAGAGGAGTCCCCAACAAACACAATCCGCACATACACTGACCGGGACACAGACATAGAGGAGCACACTGACACCGAACACTCATCAACAGACACATACCGGACCATCTCCCCACACCAATTACCACCCCCCGCCCATCAACAGCCATCCCTTACTCACCAACAACAAAAGCCAGGTAAAAACACCAAAAGACAAAACTCATTGAAAAAACACACACGCGCGCCAACACCCAAAAACAATGAACTCAATTATACAATGGAACACACACGGACTTATCACACTGGCCAGAATTTAAACACTATGCACTAGAAACAAATCCTATAAAACTATGCATTCAAGAAACACACTTCAAACCCAGCGACCCATACCACTTTCACATCCCTCACTACACACTACACAGACACGACACACACAACCTACACAGATCAGGCGGTGTATGCACATACATTAGGAACACGACCCCTCACCGCCTGATACACTTCCACACCACGGCAGATATACTACTAACTGAAATTCATGTACGCAACATAGCTTACACACTCATCAACATTTACCACCCACCCTCGCGAAACACAGAAACACTCTCGGAATTAAATAAAGCACTTAAGCAAATCCGCACACCTATCATTCACACCGGAGACTTCAACTCGCATCACCCCCTATGGGACACTCGCACAACACAACCTGATCACAGAGAACACACACTCACCGCAATAGCCACACAGCATAATCTCACAATACTCAACACCGGCTCACCAACCTACCTAGTACCAATCAGCTCCCTCCTCCCTTAAAACCCCAGACGTCACACTTGGCTCCTCACGCATAGCCCTCACCCTGTCCTCGACATCCGACTCTGACCCACACTTCAGCGACCACGCACCCATCACCATTACTTTTCACCAAATCCCGACCACTGGCCCACCCAACCCCCAGCCAGGCCGGTGGAACCTCAAAAAAGCATCCTGGATCCCATTTTCAGATTCCTTAGCCGCACAAACAGCACACACTCCACAGCACGCACCAGAACAGTTTGCAGACATAATCCTCACCACAGCACACGAACACATACCACGAACAAAACCAAGACACCAACACAAACCTCGCGCGGCTCCCTGGTGGGACGAAGAGTGCCACCGGGCGATCCGCGCGAGGAACCACTCACGCCACAGACATGAAAGACACCACACACCAGAAACACTATCAGCTTACAAACGTCAGAGAGCACTATGCAGACGCACCATTAAACAAGCAAAAAAGACCTCCTGGAATAAATTTTGCACCAAATTTAACAGATTCACACCTCTCGGCGAAATTTGGACACTACTCAGAACATTTCAACACAGACAAAGACCGCCATGCAAAGCAATCACACTTAGACACAACAACAACACTGTCACAGACACACAAACAATAGCAAACATTTTCGCACACCACTACCATCTCAGATCGTCTACACTTCCACGAACACCCCCACCTCCAATCAGACACACACGCCCACACCTATACAACAGCAGATTTACACTTACAGAACTACAATTAGCAATCACACAGACAGGAAACACAAGTGTAGGACCAGACAACATTCACTATGCCTTCTTCAAACACCTACCAATCTCAGCACTCCAAACATTGCTCGACACTTACAACACCGCATGGACCACACATACATACCCACAATCATGGTTACACGCTTCTCTCATACCTATACCCAAACCAAACACGGACTCAACTCTCTGCACTTCCTATCGCCCTATCGCCCTCACCAGCTGCTTCCACAAACTATTCGAACGTCTTGTCAAAAAACGCCTTCTCTATATCATCCAAACACAAAAACTAATCTCTCCTATTCAATCGGGTTTTCTTCCTAATCGCTCATGCCTAGATAACCTCACTTACCTTGTCACACACATCCAGGAAGCGGCGGCAGGGAAACGCTCCACTGTCGCCGTCTTCCTGGACCTCAAACAAGCTTACGACACCATCAACATAACAGCACTACTACAACACCTACACAACATAGATATACAGGGCAGCCTACAACACTATCTTCACTTCTATCTTCTAAATCGCTCATTTCAAGTCAAAATTGGATCCCATATGTCAGACACAAAATTCCCCACAACCGGTCTGATGCAAGGTTCAGTACTCAGCCCCCTACTCTTTATTTTAGGTCTAAATTCAGTTATCCCAGACAACCTTCCGGCCAAAATTGCAATATACGCTGACGACATAGTCATATGGACATCACACGAAACACCACAAAACGCACTAGGAATACTACAAACCACATTAATACAACTACGTAGCAAACTCGCCTCCCTAAGCTTACACATTGCACCACACAAATCAAAATGCATGGTTTTCGGCTACCACAAATACACAGACTTACCACCACTAAAAATAGACTACACTCCCATCCCATTCGTCACCACAACAACAATTTCTAGGCATCACTTTAGACCCAAAACTCACTTTCCGGCCACATATCTTAGACATCCAAAAACGCGCATCAAAAAGAATAAACATCCTTCGAGCACTATCCGGCACAAACTGGGGATCCGACAGAAACACACTTTTAGCTCTTTACAAATCAATCATTCGGCCAATTTTGGAATACGGATCCCCACTCTTCGAAAATGCGACTAAATCAACCCTCAAAATTCTAGATTCTCTTCAACGCCAATCTTTACAAATAGCCACAGGAGCATACACCACTTCGCCTTCTTTCGCTCTTCACATATATAACCACATACCAGAACTGAAGCACAGACGCACAGAAACACTATTAAGATATCACTACAAAACACAACTCATCGCACAACACCCATGCACCCAGGCATTAAAACTCCGCACCAAACGCATACACCAACTCATGAACGCAACACGACTCAAAACTACAATAGGCTGCCGCATCCACCAACACGCAAATAGACTACACATCACACTCCCCACAGCAAAAGCACTCCCACCACCCACTGCATGGTGGAAACACCAATCACCCAAAACACACCTCCTCATAGACAAGCCAAAGCACACCTACACAGACGCAGAAATACACCAACTATTCCTCCACTTCAAAGCTCAACATCCAAAACCACAACATCATCTACACGGACGGCTCAAAATCACACACACAGCAGACGGGCACAGCGGCGGTGCTGTACCCCAACGCAGCACCACCGCGGGTCATCCTTCGTGCCCGTCTGCATGACACAGCATCCACATACACAGCAGAATTATTCGCAATCTTCTCGGCATACTGCACCATCTACAACACCAAAATTGAACACAACATCATAGCCACAGACGCAAAATCAGCATTACAGAGCATAACACCCCACACCAAATACAAACACCCCCTCATACCCAAAATACTACACATCCACAAACAACTCACTCTACCACAACGACCAACACTACTCTGGATCCCAAGTCACACAAACATACACGGCAACGAACACGCAGACACCGAAGCCAACATAGCCACAACACTACAACAAACCACACCCTGCCCACTTTCACAATCAGACTACTACCCCACAATACGCCAGGCAATCAACAAAGACATTCAACAAACATGGGACACAACAATCACGCAACTACACGAAATACACCCAAAACACGAACTCTGGCACACCATCAACCAAAACACTAGACAAAAAGAACGCTCACTAACACGATTACGTCTCGGACACACTGCACTCACGTACTCCTACCTCTTACAACAACTCCCACGACCACAATGCACAACATGTCAACGAACACTCACAATTAAACACATACTCATACACTGCACCAAATACAACACAGAAAGACAACCCATCACAAATTACTGCAACATGAACAACATCCCACTAAACATCACGACACTTCTCAACGATGACCATCCAACATTACACGAGCACCTCTTCCACTTTCTCTTTATCACAAGCCTGATCCACGAACTATGAGAAAAGAAAAGAAAAATGAAAAGATATGTTAAAAAAGAAAACAGAAAATCAACAAAAAGGAGAAAAGAAAAGAAAAATGAAAAGATATGTTAAAAAGAAAAACAGAAAATCAATAAAAAGAAAAAGAAACAAAAAACTAACCCCACGTGATATTTACTAACTACTAACGTTCTTGCAATGTAAAGTCAATACTGGCGATGACCCGACCCCAACCCTCCAACTACACCCCGCCCCATGGCACCGACCGGACTGGCAAACTCTATTTTCCTGCACCAGCTCAGCTTCGACTACTACCTCATCTGCCTGCAAGACGTCTCAACTTCTACTCCCTCTACGCGCCATTCTTCAAGTCGTCTCAACTCTCTCACAACTCGCCTCTACAAGACAACTATAATCTTCTTCGCTTCCTCTCATCCCCACCACATTACTCCTCATACCCTTTCACCCCTAACAAACAACAACACAAAATACTGACACCACAAACGCCCCCCGGAAACAGCCGACATCACCACGAGGTGGCAGGCTGGCCAAACACACATACACACACACACACACACGCTTACACTTTGTACAATTGCGTACGTGTGCATTCGCGCTTACCTACTTTTGAGCTTGCGTGCATTTGCGTTTACGTACATTTGTGTTTTCGAACATTTGCACTTATGTACATTTGTGCATTCCTACATTTTAGCGTACGTACATCTGTGCATGCACACATTTTCGCATCGGGGAGACCGGGTCTAGTTGATACAATTTTGGCGTAGCTCAAAATAACTCATCACTTTGGAAGGGTAACAAGGCGATAGTTACATCTACGTCAAGCCAAGGCCTTCTGATACCATTCCATATTTTTTTTGTGTCATCATCTGGACTTTCCAAACAGAGAGTAAACATCGCGCAGCTATCGGTTCATCAACCTGTCCCGCTATAGGGGTAAGATGCTTTGGACGAAGGGGTACGTTCATAAAATGTCAGTTAAGTAATATATATGATCTATAGGTGGCATAAACTTACGCCATCTAAAATGTTCATATTTCCATTTTACGGTAACAATACTGACTTGAGTCCTAGCTGACCATACCTCATGGTTTATACCATTTATGGAATAAGCAAACGTTAATTCCGTAACTGTGCCTCATCATTTATTCTGTCCTCTCTCTCGGATGGAAAATAACCGTACAAAACATTGAATAAGATTATCTTTACAGCTTTAGCAAATATCTTAATAAAAATAAACAATTCTGTGGTTATTTTATTTCACTACCAGTCCACAAAACGTTGATACAAGGCTGATGTTGATATAGGCTGATTTAGCTCATGCAGGCTGTATCAATTTACCCCGCAAGGTTTCGGGTGCATGTTGCAACATATTATGCAATATTGTGAACACAGTGTAGCGGCAAACGATGCAACCGATGCATCGTCGCAAGGTTGAGAGAACCTGGTAATTATAATCGACGCCTAAAAGTTGGCAATTGGGCGAGGAATAGGAAATGAATGGCGAAGCACAGATATTACAATTTTGCTGTAACTCCAAGAATGTGTTATATGGTCGCCATTCCGCAGCCACCGGTCGAAAAGCTTGCGCTTGTTTTTGCCACGAGAAGAGGGTGCCAGTAGAACATCTGTGGTAGCCATGCCAATCGGCCACGGCCCACCTTGCCACCATAAACCATTCCTTCCACTGCCTCCTCCAGGGCCTCGGCCCCTGCCACATCCATCCGACCGGCCCAAACCAAGGCCTAGCACTAGGGCTACCACATCCACCCACACCACCCGCAAGTCCACGGCCACCATCTCCTGCCAAACCGAACCCCCCACCACCTCCTGCACCTCCCCCAAGCCTACCACAAAACCTCGTCTGAGGCTTACACTCAGACTGAACCTATCACTCTTGCCAAGCCCGTCGAACCCACAACTCCAGACCAACGAATCCAACCCGAACCCACCGCACCTTCCAAGCCCAAATCCCACCGCCACTATACCCAATCACCTCCCAAGGACCCGTGCGACCAGGTCCAGGTTACCACCCCTGTCTGGGTCACCTCCCAGCCCTCTCCCCGTTCACCGGTTCGTCCTCTCTCCTCAGCTCAACCCGACACCACCCCAGGATAGGAACACCAACAAACGCTAAAAGCGTTCGGCAATGGGACGTTTTCTGCAGTGGAACACCGGTGGTCTTCCATGCAAATTCATTGAACTCAAATCTGAATTCTTGGAACGAAAAACATTGCTAGATGCGCTCCAAGAAACTCACTTTTGAGATTCTGACTCCAGAACCCCCAAAGTGAATAAGATATCTAAAGCAAAGCCATAGACAGAGAATCCTTGGCTTTCCAGTCCAATTCCTGAGCTTCAGCCATATCGCACGGGGAGACATTTGCGAATAACACCTCAATCCTACCCTGAGCAATCGTAAATAATATATTTTATGAGAAATCGAAAACT
This sequence comes from Imbricaverruca yamaguchii, assembly GCA_034440575.1. Lineage (NCBI taxonomy): Eukaryota > Metazoa > Arthropoda > Thecostraca > Neoverrucidae > Imbricaverruca > Imbricaverruca yamaguchii. The sequence goes on from JAOTOL010001171.1 coordinate 138,097, forward strand.
GGCGGTTACTGATGTCATGACAAACGCACCAAAATTTGACGGAACGCCGCAAGTCACTCAGCTAACATCACGGAAGGCCGAAATTTGCACGGAACTGAAACAAAAATACGATTCTGGAAAAGGGGCCAAAGTCTTCCCAATCTCAATCCTGATATTTAATTCTAGAAAAAGTTGTGAAATTGGCATCATACACCGAAATCCTCCCAGAGCAATCAAGCACCACCTAATGATGAAGAAATCGGAAACGGAACGTATCTCATACCGAGTATCACTGATTACGCGCTTCACTACAGATCGATCCTTTTATCAAAGAACGACGTCATGTACAGATCGATATTTCAGCATCGGCTGTACTGCGGGGCCTGCTGGCTGGTCGTCTCCAGTGTACTGTTGTATACACTGTACAATGCTGGCCAATTACCATGGCTGCGGCGCCTTCCACACCCACGTTGGCGTCGCCTTACATGTTCAAAAATGGAGGATCCGCGCGCTGTCATGCTCATAAAGACATAAAAGTTTAGTGTAACTATGAGCCACAAGGACCTTTCTTGGTTGCACTCTGTGCACTCAACCAGTTGCCCACCAAATCCGTCGATCAGCTCTCCCCGTAATGCTGAAAAGCAAGCCCTCTATTCTTATAATGATTGTCTATGCTGTTTTTAAAGATGTTCAATGTGCTGCTACTGACAATGTTTTCTGGTAGCTGGTTCCAGTGTTCTACTACCCTGTTGGTTAAGAAAGTCTGCCTTAACCTTGTTCTGCTGTGGTTACCTTTAATTTTGAATTCATGACCTCTAATTGCATCATTTCTGTTAAATTCAAACATTTCCCCAAGGTATCCCCTCTCCTGACCATGGACAAATTTAAAGACCTCGATGAGATCTCCTTTCAGCCTTCTATATCTAAGTGAAAACATATTCAATTTCTTCAGTCTTTCCTCATATGCCAGATTGCTTATACCATTAACCATTTTTGTAGCCCTCTTTTGTACTCTCTCTAAAAGCCAACAATCCGTTTCATAGCTAGGAGACCAAGCTTGGAAGCAGTTTTCAAAATGTGGCCTGGCATATGCACAGTAAAGTTTCCTGATGACTTCCTCACTCCTGTATGATACATTCCTATTTATTTCCCCAAGCATTCTCAGTGCCTTCTTCCTGGCTTCCTTGATCTGTTCTGATGCCCCCAATTTTGTGTTTAGAATAACACCTAAATCCTTCTCCTGCTGAGTCACTGATAGTTCTTGGCCACCCATCAAGCATGGATCCTTCATATGCTGCTTCCCTACATGCATGATTTTGCACTTATCGAAATTAAATTTCATTTGCCATTCTTCGGACCACTTCACAAGTTCGTCTAAGTCTTTTTGCAGCGAGACATGCTCATTTTGACCTGTTATAGCCCTGAAGACCTTCAAATCATCCGCAAATTTTAAAACCTTACTGCCTAGGCCACTTTCAATGTTATTTACAAATATAATGAACAGTAGTGGCCCCAGTACTGACACCTGGGGGACTCCACTAAGAACATATTGCCATGATGACTTTGTACCATTTAGCATCGCTCTTTGTTGTCTATCTGAAAGCCACAACTCTATCCATTTTAAGATACTACCTGCAATACCATGGGCCTGAAGCTGTATCATTAACCGTGTATGGGATACCTTGTCAAAGGCCTTGCTAAAGTCAAGATATGCTACATCAACCTGACTTCCCTGATCAAATTGTTCTGTGGCGATGTTCAAAAAGTCCAAGAGATTTGTGAGGCATGATCGCCCTTTCCTAAACCCATGTTGAGTATCTTGAATCAATCTGTTTCCTTCCAGATAACTAACTATTCTATCCTTGATAATTGATTTGAGTACCTTGCAGACTAGGGATGTGAGACTTACTGATCTATAGTTTTCAACTTTCCCTCTTTCTCCTTTCTTGAAAATAGGAACTACATTTGCCCTTTTCCAATCTGTTGGAATTCCATTTTGTGAAACAGATCTACAAAATATTATGCTAAGTGGAAATGTCAGTTCCTTTTGAGCTTCCCGCAATACCCTAGCATAAATTTCATCAGGTCCTGCTGCCTTGTTTGGCTTTATTTTCCTCACATGATTGAAAACAACATCACTATCAATGAAATAAACATCATTTATCCGATCACATGTCACTGAACTATGGTGTACGGTCGGCAGATTGGTCATATCTTCCAATGTAAACATTGATTTAAACTGCTTGCTCAGCTCCTCAACCATCTCGGTATCCTCACCCAATATAGTCCCATTTACTTTCAGTGGACCAATTGTGCTAGAAACTTTACTCAGCTTGTAGAAACTGAAAAACTTTTTGCTGTCCCCATTACAGTTCCCAGCTAAATCCAATTCTTTTGCTCGCTTTGCTGCTCTGGTTTTTTTTGCTTCACAGTGTCCCTAGCTTTTCGATACGCCTTTAGATTTACGATATTTGAAGCTTCCTTAAGCACTCTAAGTGCAGCTTTCTTAGCCTTAATTGCTTTTATCAAGTCTGGTGTAAGCCATGCTGGCTTTCCTATCTTTCTTTTGCGCCTTTGCTTTTGGGGGGCATGTCTAATCTGAATTTCCTTTAAGTAAGATTTGAACTTTTCCCACATTTCACAGGCATTTAAATTGGAGAATTCTTCTTCCCATCTTATTGCACTTAAAGCCGCTCTCATGCAGTCAAAGTCTGCTCTGTTAAAATTTGGAACCTTTACCAAATTATCCTCAATAATTTCCACTACATGTGCCTTGAATCTAACTATGTTATTGTCACTTCTTCCCGGAGTTTCTCCTACATTCAAGTCTTGAACCAAGTCACTTAAATCTGAGAATACAAGGCCCAAGAATGAGCCATGCCTGGTAGGTTCCGTTACAAATTGGTGTAAGAACAGGCCCTCTTCCTCAACATTTTGCATGATGGGGAGCCAACACCAACATTTTCATATCTTTTTAGATTAAAGTCACCAAGAATAAGGCACTTCCTCCGAAAGTTTCTACTGATTTCCTCACAAATCACCCTGTCAAGCTCCAGTTGCTGAGAATGTGGCAGGGTTCCTGATCGGTAGAAAGCTCCTATTCTCAGAGTATTGCTGTTGCCTTTTCCTACAGTGACATGAAGCCAAATGGACTCAACAGACACATTTTTATCCCCATCTGCTACTTTTTGAGAACTAAATAAGCTATTCACATAGAGCATTACTCCACCCCCTTTCACTGCTGGACCCCTATTGGATGAAAACATGTTGTATCCATGGATCTCATAGTCCTGCAGGTTATCTCCAAAATACCCCTCACTGACCCATGCCTCCGTAATGCAAACAAAATCTGGTTCCTCCTCAGCAACATAACACTTGAACTCATCAAATTTGGATCGGATACTCTGAGCATAAGCATCATACACTTAACATACGCTCTATAACCACCTTTGCTTTTTCATGCTGAGGAGTTCTTTTATCACTGGATGAACTACCACTCTGCCTCCTTGAACTACTGCTGTCCCTATTTGCTGACTTTGAGGTCCTATTGCCTTGTCTGACACTATTGGAATATCCTTGAGATGGCAATGCAATTTCATCCCTCCCCACCCCATTTCCTAGCTTCCCTGAAGGATATGCTCATACACTTTGTCTAACACATGAACCCCCTTCTCTGATAAATGCAGGCCATCCCTCTGATAGAGGTCCCAGGATCCATAAAACCTGCACCACTTATCAACAAATGTGAAACCTAATTCATGGCAGAGCTTACCAACCCTGGCATTGGCTGCCAGTGCCCTAAAGGTCCACTCATGGGGAGGCTCCAGCCCTAGGCAAAATTGCAGTTACAATGACTCCCCTATTGCTATCCTTCAGGGTGGCCAGAAGGGGCCTATAGTCCTGCAGCAGCTCTTCACTCCTAGCAGGACCTATGTTATTCACCCGTACCTGTAATATAACTGTACTAAACTGGTGATCACTGGTGGCCTGTGCCACCACTGGCACCAGGTCCTTAACCTTGGCACCAGGCCTGGTGATGCACCTCCTGCACATGCACTCACCATGTACATGTACGCCTGTGTTATGCCCAAGAACTTGAGAGCCTGTCCCGTATTATGACATAAAATTACCCTTGAAAGTAAATAATTAAATATATATTCCAGAAGGCGAAACTAATATCTTTCTTGCAGAAGTCGACGTTCTGTACATAACAACTATTAGCTGTTCTTTGGGAAGAACATTCAGCATTCTGTGAGCCCTCTTTTCGCATGAAAAACTTTGCACATTACTATGGCGAACTTTAATTACTTCGGCTGATTTATATAAAAGGGTGCTTGTTAAAAAAAAATTAAAAGCATTTCGTAGTGCATGCAAACCCGCCAATACAGACAAATGTTTTGATACAATATTCATGTGCAATCCATGTTTTGCGGGTGGACGTGTCTTTCCAACTTGATGTGAATTTGGTATTTGACCTTATTTAGGCAGAACATACCAATGCCACCATGTTTGAAAGACGTGCATTTTTACTCATATTTTGACCGGGCTTCAGTTCATCTTTAACGGGTCCAATCGGGCTTCATCACGGCAGTCCGAAGGCCGGCCCCGAGCTTCGGTCCCAAATTCCCAGTATCTGCCGCTTCTAGTCTACACCAATGGTATTTATTAAATTATCATTCATGGATCATCCAATATCATCCAACGCTGAAAACATGTCTCGGAAAGAAAGGCTAAGAAAGAAACGACTTTTCTTTTAGTCGTCACCGGCCGTTAGCGGTGTTTCCCTCTCATTTAATTAAGTTTGAATTTCACCTGGCGGCCGAACTAAACTAACTAGATGATGTTAGCTGGCATTGTGTAGACACCATTGCGACTGTTGGCAACCTCAGAGTTTCTTGTGGCTTGAGTGATATCTAGACAGATCTTGTCTGGATCGCTGAGAACCAAGTTCAACAGAGTTGCTGTTGCAGCGTTGTATTGTTAGACTTCAAATGGTATCGGGCGGCAGCCGGACCTGATACACACTCACAGTGACTCCCTGCTCAGAGTCCACACTCTCCGCCGGCTGTTCGCCGCCCATCGGTCGCGACTGACCGCTGCCGACGGCGAGCCGCAAGTCTAGCAGCGGACTGCTCGCCTCCACAGGCCCCACCACAGCTAACCCCGGGCAGACGAGTCACATCACCCATGCCTCAGAGCTAGGGGCGCGATAGGCGGCTTCCGGCTGCGAAGTCACTACATGTGCCAGCAGTTGCATGGCATCATGCGTTGCATGGCAGAAGCTGCAATGGTTCAAAGCAGCAGACTGTCCCTGGAGCTGATACGAGGTAAAGAGCACCATGCTACCATCGAGAGCGCTCTGTCACCACCATACCGCCTAAGAGTTCCACCTGAGAGATCCTCCGCTCTCACGCCCAACATAACATATCGTGATGCTAACTCAACTAGTCGAACCGCAAGTCAGCCCAGCCAGTAGAGGAAATATGTTGGGTAAAGCCAGCTATGTGACCTTCGTGCCCGAGGACAGAAGCACCGTATGGCAAGCGGAAAAGCGGCATCGCCCTGGAATCCCGTCGCGCCATGTGCAGTCTCACGGTTCGAACAGCGTCGTCAGGGCCACTGAAATTGTCAGTGGTGACTCATCACATTTGGGGAATTCGGAGGATGCCATGTCAGGGCAAATGCTGCAGAATGTTCGCCTTGTTCAAGGTGGGAAGGACACTGCGCATGCTATTTTTGTGTCCTGCACGAAGAGCTGTCATGCTACATTTCTAGATCATACCTAATAGCACATAGCACAGCATACCTGCAAATGCTACGCATTTGGCTTCGTTCGATTTTGAACAAGCAACCCAACACCGATATGCGGCTGACGCGGTGAGTTGACTTAGTCAACTTATAAATGTGCAAGCAGATGCTAGAAAGGACGATATGGTCTAGCTCTCGGAGAGCTCGGTCAATGGTGGGAGTATGGCCTGCGTGTAGATGAACTGCAGCATTGACCAGCATGTCCTCCAATGACACCCGAGAACATCTTTGGCGGAGCTGGTGGCCCTAAAAAAGAGCCGAAGACCTTTCGCTCCGGCTCATTTAGGGCCCCATCGGAGAAACTTCTGGGGCTCTTTTCAGAGCCACCAGCTCTCTCAGGATTTTCATCAGATGTCATTGGAGCACGCATTTGCCCAGTATTTGGTGTATCTTTCCAGCGTCTTACTATCCACAGGCCGATGTAATATTTTAAATTTGATATCATAATTCTGGAACAGTTTATATTTGTAGGTCCCATTACAAAGTCTTTAACTTCTTATGAGGCTCAACATCTCGTAGGACGAATTTTTAATTTCCTGACAGCCAGACACTGGAGTATCTAGCCCACCAGTTAGAGTAGGGGCCTACTTTTTGTCCCGACCCAAACCTACCGCCAGTGGCGGACCTAGGATTTGAGATATGGGGAGTAAACTGATTTGGGGTGCCAAGCGTATCCCCATTTTGTTTTAAAGCCGCCGGATTTCGACCACTATATTTTTCTTCAAGGTGGCCCATATTTTTAGGTTAGGATAATTCATTCCATCACTAGTGTAAGTTGCACACGTGCCCGAGAAGTTACTCATCCACCCGCGCGCGCATCCATCCACCCGCGCGGCATCCATTCACCCGCGCGCGCATCCATCCACCCGCGCGCGCATCCATCCACCCGCGCGCGCATCCATCCACCCGCGCGGCATCCATTCACCCGCGCGCGCATCCATCCACCCGCGCGCGCATCCATCCACCCGCGCGCGCATCCATCCACCCGCGCGCGCATCCATCCACCCGCGCGCGTACTAATCCACCCGAAATGTTAGCAGCGATCGAACATGTTGTCAACGATTGATACGCAAAATCAATCACCCGCACAGCTCACTTCTCATATTCCATGCATCGCCATAGCATTAATCTTAAACTTCCATGACAAGGGTGGTGTGGGGGTGGCCATGGCCTCTGCTTGATTGGCCTCGACTGATTGGAGGAAGTGACATCAAGCTTTCGCTAGGTCGGATTGAAAAGGGTAACGAATCCGGTTACAGACATCACTATTCCCCTACCACTAGCAGTGTGATTGTCATACACTGAATATCCCTTGTCCCTAACATTTTTGTTCACTTGAAATATATTTGCCCGCGTACGCACCCATGCACCCGCGTACGTGCATGCATACCCATGCACAGCCCACGTGCAGTTTACGTGATCACACACATGCGGTCACACATGCGGTCACATGTGCGGTCACATGTGCGATCACCTGTCACAACAAGACAGGGGAACCCGCGTGAGCTTTGCACATTTCAGGTAGCTGTCCGTGTGAGGTAGCTATCCACCTGGGTGAGGTATCCGTTCGAGGGTTACAAGGTTCAATGCTGCTGACATGTATTATATTATAACATACCATATTACGCTATGTTATATTATGTTGTATTATATTACTTTGGCATATATTATGTTCAATTACGATATATGATATAATACTGTATTGCACTATATTATATTATATTATGTTATATTATATTATATTATGCCAAATCATATTATATCATAATATATCACATAATCTTGTATTATATTATATTATATTATAATTAGATTATTTTACATTAGGTTAGGGCAGGTCAGGTTAGACATTAATATTTCCTTCTTCCTCATATAGTCATCTGTACTTCTTGAAATTGTTCAAATTCAAGTAGAAATGTTGGCAGACACGGGAATGCTATGTACCCGAGTTTCCAAAGTGCGCCGCATTAGTGCGACGGTGACGTTTGCCAGTTCTTGTTATGCTGGAATGCCTCACGAAATTATTCAACTTTATTTTTGGAACACTTATGGTAGTTTTGTTTCTCAGAAACCACCATGTCCTTCCCAGCATAATTATTTGCCCCAACTATGGAATATGAATGAAGCATGCGTCGCCGTCCCGAGCATGTACACATAAAGTTCAAGCTATCGCCGGTGAAGGGAAGTGATAATAATTTGTGTGTAATTTGTGCGAAATGTGTGTGTGTGTGTGTGTGTGTGTGTGTGTGTGTGTGTGTGTGTGTGTGTGTGTGTGTGTGTGTGTGTGTGTGTGTGTGTGTGTGTGTTGTGTGTTGTGTGTTGTGTGTCTGTGTTTTTGTAGGCAAGGGTGTAAACGCGGATTCAAAATTGGGGGTGGGGGACAAATCCGGGACGCAGTAAGTTTGAACAGGATAGAGGGACCTAACCCCGCCTTCCCTCCCCGGAAAAAAATCCTTGGATTTCAGCCGCCCATTTTCGCTGTCATTTTCAGACACTTCACTTCAATGTTCAATATTTTTAATTTTTTAGATTTACCATTGTTAAAAATGATATTTTGGGAACAAAGTTTCACCAAAATTATCAGTTTCACTACTTATCACTACGTATGAACATCTAGCATTATGTCGTATGTGCTGGACCCGATTTCATGATGTCATGGAGCAATCTGTAAGTATGTTAAGCGTGCCCTCTTGTAACAGGAAAAACATAGATATTGGACGATGGTTTTGTGGTAGCAAATATGAACATGCAATTACATTTCCCATGCTTTCCTGTTTTACGGGATGATACGACACATTTCGATGCAATGGCAACCAGGGCGGATAAAAGGTCTGGCACTGAGGGTATGTACCCCAATGTGGAAGGTGGCGTCCTCAGGCCGGGAAAGGAGTCCCTTTGAAAGGTTCCAGTGACCCGTAAAATGCTTAGCCGGAGGCACCTCTATGAAATAAAAGGCACCACTTAGAAGGAAAGGCGCCCTTCTGGAAGGGCCGAGTGCAGCCGTCCTTCGAATCTTGCGCCAGAGACGTCCCTCCAGGTGCTTTCGCAGTGGTGCTGCTCCAAAGAAGTAGCGCCCTTCTGGACAAGCGCCGCCCCCATGACAATTCCTGGATCTAAGCCTGATTACAACATTGCTTTTCCGCGGTTGTAAACCAGGCCAATTATAAATGGTGCACATGGATTGTAGCTTTTGTGGTAAATTTGATAACTTTCGTTGAGCCACTAAGAGAAAAGCGAACAACTTAAAACGTAATATATTTGATATGTTCGGAACAGCAATGTGCCAGTGTAAATTAAAAACCAGCGATGAGAGCACCTCTGATCAGGCCATGACATATTTCTTGGGGAACCCGTAGTAATATAGGATACGAGTGCTTGCTACCACAATTGCTGCAAACAAAATAGATTTGACCCTCCTATTCCTATTACATTCAATCATTGTAAACAAGCCGAACATTCGACACCTTTGGAATTATTTCGATATCTCAACATGCTGACACCGTAAGGCAAGCCACGTCGAATAACACCCATCTAATGCAGCTTGAAGCCATAGCCATGAAGCGCGAGTACTCTGAAAATGAAACTAACCATTGACCTTGAGGCTTGACCTGACATGTCTCGGGTTGAAATGTTACTCGGAGTTCCCCACGGACTATCTCTTGATACCAAGCATGGGTAGCTTCGGGAGGAAACGAAGAAACTTGGGGTGACCGAAGAAATGAGTTCGGCCTTTGACTTCGAATGTGATACCTGAACAGTTTGCTAATACGACACGGTACGTCGAATGACTCCACTTGGTGAAAATGGAAGACAGAAGCGACGAGGCGCGAGGACTACGAGCAAATTAAAGATCCTTCGGTCTTGTGGTTTGACATTAACATGTCCCGGTTTGAAATGTTACTCGAGATGTACCATGGGCTATTGCTTAGTATTAAATGTGGGTATGTTAGGGCGAAGATAGAAATGTGGGGGACCAAAGAAATCGGTTTGACATTTGACCTTAGAAATTAGTTATATTCGTTAACATTAAAATACGGAACAAGATACATAGAGTGACACCCACTTGGTGCAACTTGAACCCATAGCGACGAATCTCGAGGATTTCGAAAAATTAAAACTGGCCTTTGCCCTTTAAGTTTGACCTTGACATATCCCGGTTTAAAAATGTTACTCGAGGGTTCACCATGGGCTGATAGTGGAGCTGGGTAGGCTTGGGCGAAACCACAAAAAGGTGAGGTGAGCGAGAAGTCAGTTTGAGTTTGTATCCGTCAGATTATTTCGAACTATCAACTTTCTGACAGTGCACAAGACAACACGAATGACACAACACGAATGACAACCAGCAACCTAAGAACAACCTAAGAAACCAGCTTGCGTTGGACCTTGACCATTGTAGTGGTAATGGGAGACCTCGGTAGTTCCTTCCAGCGTCTTCAGTACAGGCAGAAGCATTTGTAGTAATTGATTCGAACGATCATAAACCCGTCGCTGAATGCTGATGCCAATACAAATATGGCTTTGGCGAACTAGTCGCTGGATACGAATACGGATGCGACGTTAACTTGACGTGCGTGTTTGTTCAGGCTGCCCATGACATCTCTCAATAGTCTTGCGATGCCCAAGGACACCCAGGCCACATTTGCTCAAGATATATCAATATGTGAGCAGGAAATGCAACCTAAGATGCATAAAGCGATGCGATGTGTTGCCTAGCGAGTACAATTTCCACACAAGCGAAAACAGAAGATGGTCAAGGTTCATGTTATTCAAGAATTGGCTGAGCAGAATTTCTACTTTTGCGATTTACCATTCGTATATGTTTTGACAACAGGTAGCCTGTGAAGCCCGTCGATTGGTTGGATGGGCTTGTATTAATTTTGGTGATTCCCTTGCGTATATATTTTCACAGTATATATGATTACGTATAATTTTGCGGCGATGATGCCCAAGTAGCTGAGGCTTGGGGGACACGGAAAAATGAGTGGGACAAGTCGTCACTGTTCAGAAATTTGTGGGTGGCCATGTCTCCCAGCTCCCCCCCCAGTGGTTGCACTCATATGTGTAGGTGCGTTTGTGTGGGTGGGTGTGTTGTTTGCGTGTGTGTGTGTGTGTGTGTGTGTGTGTGTGTGTGTGTGTGTGTGTGTGTGTGTGTGTGTGTGTGTGTGTGTGTGTGTGTGTGTGTGTGTGTGTGTGTGTGTGTGTGTGTGTGTGTGTGTGTGTGTGTGTGTGTGTGTGTGTGTGTATGTGTGTGTGTGTGTGCGTGTGCGTGTACGTGTACGTTTGCATGTGCGTGGGCGTGCGCGTGTGCGTGCATGTGTGCGTGTGTGCGCGCGCGCGTGCGTGAGTGGGTGTATAATTGTGGATGTAAAGTTCGGTGAGTTTTTGCAGGCTGGGCAAACTCACCCCCACACACACACAGTGCTGTACCGCCACTGCGGTGTGGGCCGCGAACCTCATCGTGACGGTACACCGATCAATTTAGCATATTTAAATTATATGTATCGGTGGGTAAGAACCAGGATTCCTGAACTGTCGTTACTCTTCACCCGCGATCAATCGGCGTGAGAAATTGGCGACGTCACATGACTGAGCGGTCGATGTGTCATGGAACCAACCAAGCAGTATTCCTGGAGTGCGATGAGAATAGGCGTGAGTAGACCAAAGAATGCTTCATTTCGTCCCATTTAGAGATTATGCTTCATAATTTATATTGTAGGAAAACAGGCATTGCGGCAAAAACAAAACAGGCGAGCAAGGATGAGCACGGACGGCTGCGGTGGAACCGCCTGAGCCATCCGGCCGATCGGTGACCTAGGAAAGGTCATGGCGACCTGTCACAGCCGCGGGTGATGCTCGCCGGCTGGGAACATTCGGTGGTGTCACGTGGGCGTCGGCCAGCGCTGGACGCACTGGGCTCGATAGGCGGCTTACCGAACTGGGACGCATTTCCCCCAAAAGCGAGTGGCTCTGCGGCGATACTGGCCGCCTGGGCGTTGGCTTTTGAAGAGGGGGAGGTGGCCTCAACGGTCCGATGAGCCTGGGGGTAGGAGACCCCGGCCGTCGTCCTAATGGCGCGGAACTTCTCCTTGCGCCAAACCGGACAGGGGTTGATATGGTCAGGTGATCGGTGGTGTGACAGTTAAAGAAGTGGGCTTGATTAGAGCAGGTGGATTCTGAATGAGGTGTCTCCCCACACTCGAAGCATGGGGCGGGTTAGCAGCATGCTTTACGGTATAGACAAAGCCCTGGCAGCTGAAACAACGGAGATAATTTGGAATGAAAATGCGGACTTGGTAGCGAAAGTAGCCGGCAAGGATGGTTTTGAAAATAATGGTAGAATTGAAAGTGGGGATTAGGAGACTCGCATCACCGTTAGGCGTTAGACGCAATGCTAATGCGGACATCGAGGGATCTCCGGTAAAGAAAGAAAACATGTATGTTCCTGCCCCCACGACAAGCATTGCAATTTATGAGACTCGCCCATAAAATATGATTCTAGTTCATTTATGAAAGTTAGCTTGCCTTTAGACGTCTATTTCATCGACACTTTTAGTGACATATTGCGCATATTATTGCTTTGCGTATTTACTTTTGAAACTATTTTGCACCATAGACGGCGTGCCGCCGGCGCGGCGGCGACGCCCGCGGCCCGCGGCCCGTCCCCGACAGCCCGCCATTCATAATATGGCGGGCCGCGCAACCATACCCTGAATGTTGATGATCTCCAACGCCAATGCTGCATGTGCTATATTTTGGGTGCTGAAGGCGAGGGCTGTGTTGGAGACATTTCCTTGATGTTTAAATTATGTTAATTCTATTTTATTCCTCCACAAAATAATTTGTAGTTTGGGTGGATGAAGGGGTGTTTTGAGGGCGGTTAGATGTTGATTTTGCCAGTGTGCCGGCTTTAGCCTACTCTTATCGAAGAGCGTCGAGGGATCTTTAACCGTGCGAACAAGGAGGTAGTTGTCCACACCGCCTATCACGCCCGCCGTCGCGTGTCAATTGTTAGTAGCGGGTTAGTCTATGCATGCCATGCGGGGTTGGCGGTTGGGTTAGCACGGTGTTTTGAAATTCGGCTCTTCTACGCCCGCTGTACCTCTGGATAGCCGTTTTCGTTATGGGTTGCAAGGCAAGTCTGCTCATTTACGTCCGATGGCTTTTCTGGGAAGTCGTTTTACACTAAGCTAATTTTTTCTACTATTTTCCTAAAGGAAGTCGGTTCATCTACTTCCGACTGCACCACTAGGTAGCCATTTATTTCTAATTGGGAAGCAAATCGGCTCATGTACGTCCGACGCCATGAGGGGATAGCTATTTACGTAATTCCTACAAGTGTTTCGCGGTCATGCATTGCGGGTTCGCGTGAGTGTGGGTGGTGTGGTGCCTGCTAGTTTTGTGGAAGACAAATATTCAAATAGGAATTGAAGGAGTTCTGGGTGCATGTCTCCGAGAAGCGATGGAAGCGATGAGGTAATGCCCTCTCTGACAGAATGCACTAAGTGGTTGGCTTTGAGAGCCAAAGCTACCACAGTCTAACAGTATGTGGCTTAAGCTTAACGTGGTGTCGCAGGTGCTGCAGTGAAGTGCTGTATATTGGTCATCCTCTAATTGAGGCTTTGTTAGTTGTGTGCAACCAGTTCTAGGTTTGGTGAGGATGACCTCCTTTCATTCGTGAGATTTGTTCGATGTGTTCCATGTGCATACCGTTGGTTTTATTGCGTGGGTGTGGGTGGATTTGTGTTGTGTTGAGTTGTGTTGTGTACATGTGCTCTGTTGATGTTTACGTTATGGGCCAATATTTGTTGGATTCTGTCAATGAAGTAATGTTGGCAGTCGTGGGTGTTGCTAATTGACTGGAGGCCGGATTTGGAGTGTGAGCAAATCACTACGTTTCTAGGTCTACGCCTCATGAGTTAGTTAATTGGGCTTTGAAGCGCTTCGACCAGAGTTGACCATTCGCGCCCATTACGCCTCATGAGAAAGAGACAGTGGCCAGAATGGTCATTGCTTCAGCTGAGTAGATGGATAAGTTATCCAGTAGACGCTTGGAAAATCTGAGACCTTGTTCGGTGATGCCGATGCCTACCTTAGCCTCGTGTTTCGACCCATCTGTGAATACCAGTGATTTGTGATTGCTGTCATTGTCGAACTTGTGTGCGCTTCCGAAGTGTAGTGGCAAGACTCGACCTTTGGCTGTCCAATCCAAAATGGCCAGAATTGCCTAGTGGGCGGTCGAGGTGCAGTGGATGCCATTGCGAGGTCAACATCTGAAAGAGCCGTGCCAATTTGAATGCTATATGGTGGCAGTTTGCGCGTAAATCGGTTCTTGTCTTATCTATCGGGCGTAAAGCAGCGCTGTGCCAGATTATTTTCAATGGATTTTATATTGATGTGGTAGCGGCATAGCTATTGTGCTCACCTGTGTTTGAGTGGAGGCGTATTTGAGTCCACTAGAAGACTGGTTATCGGTGTGGTGCGGAGGGCACCTGCGACTGCTCTGATGCAGCTGTTTTGGATGATTTCTAATTTTTGGTTCTGGCTTTCTGAAATGGTGGCAAAAATGATGTATTCTGGGATTGGTCGCAGGATTGATGTGTACAATCACAGTAGTGTTTGGAACTTGAAACTTTTGACTTATTCGATGGCTTCGCCATCGATTTTGAGTAGTGTCCTTGGTGTGAAACGGAGACGACTATAAGTGACGGTGGTCGATTTTTCTGCGCACTTGGTGAAGTCCGAGGTTTTGCACCACGTTGCAATGTGGTCTAGTCCTGCTTGAATATTTTTTTTATCAGCTTCAAGGAAGCATTGTCATGTTCTCCAAATGGCTATGTTGTCCGCGAAAAGTGAGTATTGAAGCGAAGTGTTCGTGTGGTCAGCAAGCATGTTGTTCATGATAATGAAGAGGCTCGGTGAGAGAACGCTCCCCCAGACCCTGTTTCTGAGTTGTGGTGTTTTATGTGACACTGCCACATCGGACCTTAAGCTATCCGAGGAAGTTGCTAATGAAGTGCGCCATGTATCCACGCAGGCCTATCTTGTGGAGTTTGTGTGTTAGTGTGGACTTGTGTACTCGGTCGAATGTGGCAGTGACGTATCATTAGGCAGATATTGTGCGTTTAACCCTCTCGGGGGGTCTTCAACCGCCCACTCAGGTTTTTCTCGGATAGCGGACGAACGGCGCGAGGTAGCGCAGCCAAATTTGGCATACCTTTTTCCACATTAATTTGACATGCTGATTCAAAATTTCTAGGTCAGGACATCAAGGGTCAACGAGTTATTCGAGGTCAAGTGAGGTCACCTACAAAAAGGTTCAACCAGTCGTCACGCTTTAACGGATACAGATATTTTAACGAATCTTTCAGCGTTTGCTTATCTTTACGGATCCAACAAAACGTAATAGTTGAATTTTTTTCGTTTTTGACTATATATAAATTTTGCGTATTTGCCATATTGCAGTTCAAGCACAGGATTCTGGCTAAAGTAAGCATTTTTTATTAGGGCAAGTTGACTTCCAACAACGTTTTGCGGTCTTCTCTACCAATTGGAAAAGGAGAATTAAAGAAAACTTGAAAACACAAAATTTTGAAATTTCAAACCAAAAAAATGCTTATTTTTGGGGGGCCAAAAAATTATAGCCCTGGTCGATTTCGCTGTCCTTTTCTCATTCCAAATAATTTTTTTCTTCATATATCCCCAGAATGAACTCCCCAGAGTGAGAAACAGAATGTAAGTCGTGAAAAGTCGTGAAAATCTAGCCTCCCTGGTGACGTCACTTTTGGGGGAATTTTTTTTTAGGGGTGGACCCGGGCTCTACTTGTCGTGCGCTTTCCGATGACACCTCTTTCGTTTTCGTGCGCTGCTTAGTTTTGATTTTAGAGGGGGGTCTTCACCCCCCCCCCCCACCGAGACGGGGTGTGGGGATTTTACCGGAAAGACGGGTTAATGTGTAGACCACTTTTATGTCATGCACTAATCTTATGACCTTGTCTGTAGTTGATATTTGACGTCAGAATCCGCACTGAAATTCGCCGAGCAGGTCATTGTGTTCCAGAATTTTCCTCAATCATGTGTTGCGCTCGGCAACCTGGCTAGCATAGCTAGTACGTAAACTGGGTCTATACCTTTTTATGGCGGAGTGATCTTTGTGCGGCTTTGGCAATGCAACGACTACGCTCTCCCGCCAGGATGCGGGAAACGTGTCGCTGTGGTACAGTTCAGTTATGGCCGCTAGTAGGTACGCTATGGAATTTTTGCTAAGACGTTTAAGAAACTGGTAATGGAGACCAGGTCTGGGTGTCATGGGTATTGGAGGATGGATGGTGCGGGGTGGATATGGGAGGCCGTGTCTCAGGTGGGATGATGGTGGGTATCGGCCTGGTCTGAGATTGGGTGGGAAGGGAAGGAGGTCCAGTTCTCGGTGGGGTGGACGTAAGAAGTAGGGTGGATTGAATGCAACTTTTTTTCGCAAATCAACTTCCGCGGGCTCAAAACACGTGCGCGTGCATCGGTAGAGACAAGACAACACGATTGCAAAAATATATAATATGTTCTAGATACCGCGCACGAATCGTTTTCAAAAACATTTCTTCGCCGCCAGGCGTCGAAGTCTCCATTGATTGAAGCATGGCACGTAAAAAGATAGCACCACGCGCGTCGCACTCCGCAGCTGGCGCGGACCCCTCTAACGTGTCGCAACTAACCCCTCTAACGTGACAAAAAGGGCGTGCAGCAGAGTTCAGAGGCGAAGCAGCTCAGTGACATGGACGCAGACGTGGAAGAGAGCAGTGAGGACTCTGAAATGGATGGTGTGGAGGAGGCTGGTGCTAGCTATTCTGATTCGCTAAGCTCTGATGACGACGTCTGTGGTAGTGGAGGACAAAACCGCCGACAGCTTCCCAACTTCTCTCGAATGTGTGATCGGTATGGTACCTCTGACCGCTCCGGTGCCGGCTTGCTGAACGCAGCTCTAGTAGATTATGGGATAATCACACACAACAGCAAGGCTGAGCTGGTTGACCGCAATAAAATCCGGCGACAGAGAGACAAATGGGGTAAGAAGGAAGTGGATGAGAGCTCAAAGGAAAACCGACGTGATCGCCTGGTGGGATTTTATTATGATGGTAGGGAAGATATAACGCTGAATAGAGTGGGTAACAAGAACAAGATGGTCAAAGAACTGCATGAAGTAGTCGTTGCTGAACCAGGCCACCGGTACGTCGACCATGTGTCTCCACAGAGCGCCGGTGCTGCGGACATAGCCAAAGAGATGTTGGCTGTCATTCAGGAAAATGATGCCCATCCAGTGGTGATAGGGTCGGACGGCACATCGGTGAATACAGGCCGCAATAGCGGTGTTAACAGGAGGATTGAATTGGGTGTTGGTCGTCCTCTCCAGGAAGCTATTTGCGGCATACACACCAACGAACTGACGCTCAGACACGTGTTCAAGGACGCTGATGGCGAGACGAGTGGCCCGTCCTCCTTCAAAGGGCCGATTGGTAAGGCCATTCAGGGTGATTTGACTGCACTGCCCCTTGCTCAGTTTAAGCCTGTGAGGGGTCAAGTGCCTCCCATTCCAGCCGATGTTCTGAAGGAGATGAACAAAGACCAGCAGTACCTGTGCAACATGTGCATGGCAGTCCAAGCAGGACCAGGACAAGTCCTCCAGCGTGTGCTGTCTGCAGACCCTGGTCCAATCCATCAGGCCCGCTGGGTGACTCTGGCGAACAGGATCCTCCGCCTGTACGTGTCGACGGGGGCCCCCAACGCCGAAGCAGGGGGGGGGGGGTTCAATAAAACCCCCCCCAAAACCCCCCGGGGGGGTTTAAAAAAAGAGCTCACACACAAAAAAGGGAGAAAAAAAAAAAATGTTAAAAAAAGACGCGGCAGGGGGGGGGAAAAAAAAAAGAAAAAAAAAAAAAAAAAAAAAAAAAAAAAAAAAAACGGGCGGGGTGCAAAAAAAAAAAAAACACCACCCCCCCCCAAACCCCCCCACACCCCAAAAGGGGGGGGGGGGGGCGCCGGGGGGGGGAAGGGGAGGCCCCGCCCAAAAAAACGAGAAGAAAAACACCCAAACAAAAAAAAAAAAAAACAGACAGCGTTTCGGCCCCCAAACCAACTCCCAAGACAAAAAAAAAAAAAAAAAAAAAAAAAAGAAAAAAAAAAACCCACCACCCACCAACAACGAAAAAAAAGAAAAAAAAAACAAACGGGAAGGGTAAAAAAAAAAACCACACGCACTCAAATTCCACCAACCCCACCAACCAAGGGGGGGAGGGGGGAGAGAGGAGGAGAAGGAAGAAGCACAAAGGAAGGGCGGGGCCCCGCCCCCCACTCCCCCCAAAAAAAGCAACCACAGAAGCCAGCCCCGGGGCTGGGGAAAAAAAAAAAAAAAAAAGCCACCTTGGGGTGGGGGGTCCGGGGGTCAGGTTTGCCTTCTGCAGTGCCCTGGTGACCAGCCCTCAGAACATAATTATAATAACAAATAGTTGAAAGTGGAAGTTAAAAAAAAAAACAAAACAAAAAAAAAAAACCACAGTTATTAAAGAAGATAATTATTTAATAAAAGGGGTTGATAGTTTAGTTGGTTAAAAGTAAGGGAAGAAACAAAATTATATAGCTAAATAGATGTTGGTGTACAAAAAATAAAGAAAAAAAAAAAACCAAAAAAAAAAAAAAAAAAAAAAACAAAAAAACCTATATATAAAAATAAAAAAAAAAACAAAAAAAAAAAAAAAAAAAAAAAAAAAACTAAAAATCAAATAATATAAATCAAATAATAATTAAATTAAAAAAACTTAATTAAAATAAAAAAGTAAAGACTTATAAAAAAAAGAAAAGAAATAAAAATGGGGAAGGGAAGAGAAGAAAAAAAAAAAGAAGTTATAAAATAAAAATAAAGATAAAAAAAAAAAAAAAAACTAAAAGAAAAAAGGACCCCAAAACAAAGAAAACGAAAAAAAAAGCGTAAAAAATGAGAAAAAAAAAAAAAAAAAAAATAAAATTTAATAAACAAATATCCAACAACTAACAACCAACCCCAAAAAGAATGAAAATAATTTGGAATATAATAATTTTAAAAATATTTATAGAAGCCGGGCCCGCGGTGGAAAGGGTGTGGGAGGAGGCCAGGTCGAGGGTGAAGGGGATGTGGATAAGGGCCCGGTCTGAAGTGGAGTGGATGTGGGAGTAGGCCAGGTCCTGGGTGTAGAGGGGTGGGAAGGAATGATGATCGGTGATGTCGAGGGGCGATGGGCTGAGTAGGTCGGGGATCAGTGGGGCGGTTGAGGCGAGGGTCGGTGGAGCATTGAGGAGGGATGTGTGCCGGGCTCCAGGAGCCGGATGCTGGTGGGATGGTAGGGCGGGTGGGAACTGGTGTTGGAGGGGTGTGGGTATAGGTGTGGAGAGCGTCGCTGCGTAGCTTCGACCGGCGGTAGATGCTGTGTGGGGAGGTGCAATTGTGGCTGTGCGAGTGTCGGTGGTGGTGTGGCGTAGGTGCTGCCGTGCTGTTGCATGTGGCACACGGTGAGTTGCCGCATACCGGCACACCTCCCTTTCGTATGCCCACCTGGGGCAATCTGTGTCGGTGGCGGGGGTGCAGCTCATCACAGAATGCACACCTCCTTTCGGAGGAGTTGCAGTCGGATGCCGTGTGGTGACCGGCGCACTGACTGTATCTTGGAGCTGGCGATGCTAATGCGCGTTCGCAAGGAGAGGCGATGCTAAGTCCATAATGCAAGGAGAGCCATATGTGGCATCATAGTGGCAAAGGCACGTAGAGGCGTTCGTCGTAGGCCTTGGTGTGTATGTGGACGTTTGATGGCAGGTATTGTGAGTCGAATGTCAGCACTAGAAGTTCGTGAGTCGAACGTGCCTTCAGTTTAATCTGGCTGATTGTAGCTGTAGCATCCAGGAGGGCTGAGGCGTAGAACAGAGCGGCGATGCTGTCAAGTGGTAAGCTATCCAGCTCTGTGGCGCAAATGTAGTGTCGGCTGGTGTTCAGAGCGCGGTGTAACGTGGAGCAGCGCTGGTTGTTAACTCGTCCCGTCTCGGTGGGTGGGGGGGGGGTCTTCAACCGCTCCCTCAGGTTTTTTACGGATAGAGGACGAACGTCGCGCGGTAGCACGCCCAAATTTGGCATACCTTTTCCCACATCAATTTGGCATGCTGATTATAAATTTTGAGGTCAGGTCATTCAGGGTCAACGTGTTAGTCAAGGTCAAGTAAAGTCACCTCCAAAAAAAGCTCAACCAGTCGTCACGCTTTAACGGATACAGATATTTTAATGAAACTTTCAGCGTTTCCTTATCTTTAGGGATGCAACAAAACGTACTAGTGGATTTTTTTCTTTCGTTTTCGACTACATATAAATTTTGCGTATTTGCAAATTGCAGTTCAAATAGGGGATTCTGCCTAAAGTAAACATTTTTTTATTAGGGCGAGTTGACTTCCAACAACGTTTCTCGGTCTGCTCTACCCATTGGAAAAGGAAAATTAAAGAAAACTGAAAATTTTGAAATTTTGAAGAAAAAAAAACTTTTAGTTTTGGTGGACCAAAAAATTAAAGCCATGGTCGATCTCGCTGTCCTTTTCTCATTCAAAATCAATTTTGTTTTTCATATATCCCCAAAATGCACTCCCCAAAGCCAAAAACATAATGTAAGTCGTGAAAAGTCGTGAAAATCTAGCCCCCCTGGTGACGTCACTTTTGGGGAAAATTGTTTTGGGTGTGAGGATCTGACCGGAAAGACGCCGCGGGTCAAAGGTGGTTGTGTTTAGTAGGTTTGTGTGTCGGCGCTGCTCTGTGTTTGGACGATGATGCGCGTGGTGTGCATGTGGAACTCGAAGTGTGTTGAATTAGGAATGGGTGGGAATGTCCTCTCGAGAGTGAAAGGATACCCCTGTGTGATGTTGCATCCTGTCCCTGTGTACGTACCTATTAGGCAGGTGCCTTGTGTGGTGCTGGCGGCGGGCGCCATGTTGAGTAAGGGTTCGGTCCCGCCCCCAGACCCTGCAAGTGTCCCCGCTGAACCCGGATTCGTTGCAGCCTGGACCGAGCTTTCGCTCTTTGGTCCCTGCCCGGCCGCAATGGCCCAAGACAATGGGCTAAGGCAGTAGGCAAGACAGTGGGCAAGACACGGTTAGGTTTCATCCGGGGGTAAAGGCTAGATAGGAGACAGAGAGAAGTTGGTGATTTGGTGTGGGAGGTTTTCCTTCTAGAGTCTCGGGAGTACTTCTCTAGGGTCCCTGAAGCTCTTCGTGTCTTCCCTTCTTCTGCTGCTATAGGCTTGTCTTCTGCTCAAACATTGGCTCTTTCTGCTGCTCTTCTGGCCTGCGGACTGCGGGCGTCGATCGAGCTCTGAGAAGACAATGTCGGGTTACGTGTTATGACAATGTCGGGCCGTTTTGCCTATAGTTTCTCATGCCGGCCGATTGGCGGCGCTAGTTTCGTCGCCCAACGGCCGGCGGCTAATGTCCGCGCTTGACGCGCTAAGCGTTTCTGCCCATTTTTAAAGGATGTTATGCGACGGACGATGGTCACCACCTCTGGCCTGAGCTCCGCCTGAATAACTTCCTCAGACATGCAGCGAAGCTCCGATGCGAAGATGTTGCCCTTGGTGGTGGTGCGTTTGGAATGGCGAATGGTTGTAACGGATTTCCCACAAAATGTGGCGGTGTGGAGAATGGCTTTGGTCCGGGCTTGGGTTTGGGTTTTGATGGCGAAGATTCCGTTGGCCAGGGCTTTGATGCCATGGTTGGCTAAGGAGCAGCTAGCGAGGAGTTGTTTAGTTGGCCAGAAAGCGTTTGCAATACGGAAGGGAAGGGTTTCCTCGACAGGCTTGATGGCTATGTAAGAGCCGAGGTGGGATTCGGTGGGCTGGATTGGATCAGTTTGGGAGGACGTGGTCTGGTACGAGCATGTGTCAGCAGCATGAAGCATGGTGGCTTGGTCCGGATCACGAGACGTGGTCGTAGTCTTGGAACGAACAGGGGTCGGTGAGGTACAAAGGGCTTCCATAGCGTCATCCCAGAGAACAGTGCCCCGTGGATCGTCAACGGTGGTATCTAAATAGGGATACCACCGTTAGGAAACCCCTGGCTACACTACCGTGCAATATAAAGGCATAATTATTACCTGACAAATTTTGCATGCCTTTGAGCCAGCCGATAGGAGATACAGCCTCCATCCATCCAACGATGGAAAGGAACTCATTCTTTCCAGGAGCAACGCCCATGGACCAAAGAATTGCAAGGAATAGGCGTGCTTCTGAACAGCATCACGGCACAAGTCTGAGCAGCAGCGCCATGGTGGTGTTCCGATTAACTAGTAGTGATCCAGGTGGCGCTGTATGTGGCGTGTGCGGGCGATGTACGAGCATGTGACAAATGGTCTGGAAGTCGCATTAGGCAACAACGATGCACCCCACCTATGTTTATTCTGCGACCGTGAATCGCTTTTTACTCACTACTTCGTAGTAGAGGTTGTGAAAGACTCTCGAACTGCTAGAAAGGTGCATGCTTCGACTGGTGTTGTCAAGCCTTGAGGAATCGTTGGTGAAGTTCTATGAAAAACTATGCTTAATATATACAAGAATCCAGATAAATTCGGTAATCTGTCAGAAACGAAAGATTTGCCTCGATATAATTATTTCTCAGAACCACGGGCGTGGTGCATTCCAAACTAAAGTAGCGAATTTCACAGGAAATTAAATGTGGAGTTTGAAAACCAAATCCAAGAAGGGAAATCAGTTTCTGTGAGGATTGTGGAGTGGGGTAAGGATTGGATGTCTGGGGAAGAATAGAGGAGAACTTGGAGAAAAAGACATAGATGATGAGACTAGGGATGAGGAAGGGGCTCGGCACAATCTGGGACGCTGAGAAACTGTCACGGTTCTCCCATCACTGCAACTGAGGCCTGACCAATGGCCGATTCAGGGTTACTGGATCGGCTTGGCTCGCGCTGATGGAGAGAGCCTCATAGCTGACAGCGGGCCTCAGGCCAACAAAGATACCACTGAGCTATGGAGACGATCCGGGCTGAAGTAGAGGGATCCCGGTGCTACGTAAAGGGCCTGGAAGGCCATGGAGGGGTCTCGGGCTGTTAAAAAGCAATGGCGTTTCCAATTGGTGAGGGGGCGCCCTCTCCTGTCGAGTCCGATGGGGTCCTCGAGGCGAACGTCCTGTGAGGGGGGGGGGGGAGAAATAATACTGAGAATAGAGTTAACAAAACGCATTCATCAGCTTATGTAGAAAGGACCTATGCGACATAAAACGTCCAACAACATAAAAAATAAGCATAAAAACATAAAAAGCGTTCATTCTGAGGGTTGGCACGGGCCGTGAAGACACGCGAGGGACCGCCTGAGAACTGAAATGCCCAAACCAGCTGGGAAGAGCAGTCTCAGGCTGAATGGGCCCCAAACGGCTAAGGAATGAACAGGGCGCCTGATGGCCAGAGAGAGCTGGAATCCTCCTGGTGTTCGAAACGATTGTCAGTTGCAGTATTTTATCTTAATCAATAGCTGTCTGTTTTTTATGTGTAATGGCTCTATGTCAGCATTATGCCATCAAATACAATATGTAATCTATCTGGCCTTCACAGATCATAATGAAAATTAAGCTGCAATTATGTTTGCTGTTCTGTTAGTAACCAACTGAAGAAAGAAACAGGCAAATATAAACTGGAAAAATTGTTCACCATGGAACCACTGCTCTGATTTCTATTTTGCACGTGCTGCATAGTGATTAGGTAACTAAATATTAACAGCCTTATTTACAAAATAGTCTATTTTGTATCCGTGTTTTAGGCATTGTCACTTCTCAGCTTAGACGCTGCCTGAGGATTAAAAAATGTCACATTGTGCCGTTGCACATTGCAGGACTCCACGCAAATATCAATTTTTTTTATTTTTTTTTCGCTAAAAATAACAAAGAATGCAAGATGCTTGGATATGTTGATATAGCTACTTTGCAGATCCAATCAATAATGTGAACATCGCGTGTTTGTGTTGAAATAATGTCACACGAACCGACAATGGTGGGGCATATTTAGTGAATGAAAGCCTGATGCCAAACGTTCGTCCCATTCTCGCGAAAAGTGGAGTTCCGTCTTTTCGTCTGCCATCAACAGCAGTATATATCGAGGGACGGGCGTTGGTGGCCGAGTGATTAACCGTGATCGTGAGTAAAATGCATCGTAAGCCAACCAATAAACAAATCTGTGTATGATAGGGAAATCTGAGTGTGGGCCAAACTTTTTTATGCTTTCGGAAAACGTTTTTCCATTGCTGGAGTAAAAGAAGACAACGCAAGTCATATCATAATAGATTCGCCCATGTGATCTACAAAATATCTTGCAATTGTGCCGATTCCTAGCTATGACCCTGTCTGCAGCTTTCTGGGGCATTCCAGTACAAATCGATTGGTAAAATGTTACTTTGACAGTTTTATATGTAAAGTAAAATGAGCTAATAAGGTTCATTTCGGCTTCCAATCCAGCTGCAAAAGTTTGAGCTCCATCAGGCCAATGGTTTGGGGGTTATAATCTCAGGAATTTTTGACAAGCTCGCAAGGGTGTCTTGAAATTGTCGTATCTACATAACAAAACATCGTGCCTACAATTCTACCTACAATGCAAGCCGTACAATCGTGAGCTTGGAATTGTCATCGAAATCCATTGGTTGCGTTTCATCCCTCCTTTAATTCAGTTTGACCAAATGACCACATAACCTGAGGTTTTTTTAACCTATTATGACCCGTTGTACATTGAAAATGGCACATTTGACCGGATAGTATGGAAGGTCCATCATGTATCTACTAAAATCAACAATATAATACGGGGCGAGGATGGCGGAGTGGTTAAGGTGTCGGGCTATGGGTACCAAAGTTCCCGGGTTCGGCTCTAGCGCCATTCGGGACATTTCCCAATCCCGCGGCCCACCGGCGAAACAGTGTGGGCTGCACCACTAGCCGTGAATGTGCATGAAGTGTGTCGTGAACCAAGCAATAAAAAAGACGAGAAAAAAAAAACGATATAATACATTGTTCTGGTTAACAATTGGAGTTTTCTCAGGCTTACTGTAGTCGATTTAGCTACTGTTGGTATACTATGACTGGCAGTCCATGCGGTCATTGCACAGCTGTTCAGGGTCAGTTTAGTCATGCAATAGATGCCCACGTGTTGCCAACATGTGATTCGACATGACATAGATTCGCCATCATGATGACCAAGATCGCAATAATCGGTTAACCTCATTCGATCTCGGAATATGAATGCTGCGGGAAGTGCATAGCTGCTTGCTCGAAACCGCACGTTAGCATATATATATATATATATATATATATATATATATATATATATATATATATATATATATATATATATCTAATTTAAGAACACATTTGATGCATATTTATTACAAAATTAAGCCATCTTGTCCAGCATATTAACAACTCTCGCCGGGCCGGCCCGTAAATCCGCCTACGCTGGGAAGGTGGGGGGTCGTGAATCTCCCACCGCCACTAATTTTCCATCTAAGTCAGCTAGAATATAAATACAGAACAACGTTGGGAAGCCCTCGCCATGGAGAGCCCAAAAAATACCTTACATTTCCATTCAGTCCGATTCCATTTCACTTAATAACTGAGGAATATTAGCTTCCTTTCCTACCCGATAAATTATTAATTTATGTGCGATTAAACATGTTACTTTCAATGTGGTAGAGGTCGCGCCATGGCACATGACCTTAGGCCACGGTGTCTTTTTGCCAAAATCAGTACAAAGTAAAAAATATAATGCAACAACCCGTTGTTTCGGGAGGACTGAAATAGCCTTTCTTTGGCGCGATGAGAGATACGACAAGCCGAAGCGTTCACCACCAAACGTTGATCGGCTCACGAAGGAGGAGGTAAAGAAGCTGAAGAAAATGATATCCGGGCTGCAAAAGCAAGTGAGCATAGTCAAGCGGGTGTGATATGGCGAAATATCACCCGCTTCAGACAGGAGCGATGCTAACACAGGTCATTCAAGTCGCATACTTCATGTTACATGTGACATTTGTTTACATAAAGGTAAGCAAATGTCACATCCATCCCGGGCAAAATGTTCTCAGTGACCAGCAACTGACACGAGTCGTGTCTAGCAGGCGAATGTGCTGGAAGCCTAACATTGTGGCGATTGCTGTTGCCTCCGTTGCATGCCACGCAAATACTACGCGCATGCGCTCACGAACATTCCACCAACTACGTCATCCACTCTCTCGCGCTGGACCAGAGGCTTTCGCGTGAGCGAAGGTATGGTCGAGGCCTCCGTGGAAGTCATGCAATATGGCATACCCGGCCTGGAACTCGTGGCTGTCGTGTGGTTCAATGAGATGTCACCTAACGGGAGACAGTGCTACGACTCTGCAGCCGGTCAGAGTGCGCGGGCTTGAAGGATTTCAGCTCCTGATGGTACGCAGCCTCACGGGAAAGTGGAAGCAGTCACGGGAAAATCTGGAAACAGTCTACGTACCAGATGAAGCCATGACACCGGACAAGCTGGGACTGATGGTCTGCGAGCTGGAATCACTAGGGCTTGAGATCGCGGCGACCGCGAATAACATGGGCTCTTCTAATGAGACCATGCGGAGGAAATCATACGTCACGGGAGGAAATCCATTCATTCCACGCCTTACTGATCCTCAAAGGCTACCCGCTATCCACAATGCCATACTGTAGAAATTATCAGCAAAATTTGCGTCATTTTTAATCCACGTTGCATTTCGACTTCATTGCGTTTACCAACATTATTCGATGTTTTGCTCGTCGTGTGTCCAATTTTGTATGTTTCTAACATTGCCATCCCAGCATTATTGTACTTACCGTCGTACACACTAGGTTGAACCACCTGCACGTAGTTTATCCCATTCTGCTCACCTATTATATGACATCTTTCATGACAGGCATCTGCGAGTATTCGCCGACTCATTCCATCCGATTAAGCTACTTCAGACACATGGCATCGCCAAGGATGACGCATTACTCTGATCCAATGCATCCTCAAATACCAGCAGATTCGAGGCGTAGCATCCCCCACCTCAGCACTGCTGTCAAAAACTGTTTCATTCGACCAAATCATTGTCCAAAGTGGTGTTTGGATTATCGGCTAGTGGACAGTGGCCAACGAGTCCGTCCGTTCGCCCAGCTGCTCAGCCGCCCAGCGAGCAGTGGTATGGCTAAATCAAGTGAAGACACTGGGCGTGAAGAAGAGGCGCTGGACCTGGCGCCAGGTGCCGCTGAGCTGCATCAGGTCGCTGCTAGTCACCCGTCAGGAAAGGTCGGTCCTGAGCGGGCAGGTCTGGCCTTAGTCGAGGCTATGTGGCGGCCGAGCGTCGCGATGTGCATTAGTCGCTGGAGATCATAAGCAGCCTGACCTGTGCCGGGGAGCTGGAGAGGCACAGTCACCGGCGGCAGACTGTGCGTGCCGTCGGACAACTGGCTGAAGGCAATTTTTAAATTCGAGGTGCTGTTTTGCGCCGTTGTGGAGCCCCCGTGAGGCAGGCCACCAGGAATCCTCCAGCGCCTCCCGGACCTGCAGCCGGACACATTCCTCAACTGAGGTAGGCACATGGCCGGAAGGCTGGTCCGCCGCCCAGTGTTCCCCGGGTCGCGGTGGCCTAGCCAGTTCAGGGTGGAGGTCGCCGCACAGCGACTACATGCGAAGCAGCTCCGTCAGCACGCCCGCAATTTGACATAGCGTGGGTTGTCTGCAATGGCGTCGTATGTTGTTAATATAGTTGTAACGAGTGTGATGACTTCGTCGCTTGGCTTAGCTCCTGTTCCTACTCATCGCCCGCGACCAATCTCAGTGAGATATTGGCGACTCTGTATGACCTAAAACAGTCGAAGAGTTGTAAGGCAAATAGCTACCACGGAGGCTGTCGTAGGATGTCGTAGGTATGCATATCGTAGATATCTGTAAATGGCACTGGGCTGTGTTGCGCTGGCTATGTATGCACATAGCTGCTCCATTTTAGCCCATAGAATGCCACATTGTTCGCGTGTGTGCATTCAAATTGTACGCAAATATAATGTCAACCTTTTTAAAAAACAATGAGTAGGTGCTTACCTGTCATTAGTGCTTATCTATAGTGAGTTGACCAATAGCATTCACGAGTGGTGAACTCATGAGGTGCAGAAATATGGATTTGAAACGTGGGCCTGGAACTGGTTTTGGACTCTGATTTGACAGTCACCTCCTATGTAATGACGCAAGGATCATTGGAACCGGGAGATTTTCCAAATAGACAATAATTGTAGCAGCCTTTCCACACAGGATCCCCCAAGCATAATTCCTTGGAGACACATCCGGGCAGAAACATTAGAGAAAGTATTAATCTGCAAGGATGGTAAAGCAATAGGAATTTGCGGCAGTGACTGTGAAGGCCTGTTACCAAGGACACATACTACTTCGCACTCTCCCCATCCTTAATTTCCTGGCTACTTCATTGGTTGTTGTGCATTGCATGTATGGACATCACTCGGTACTTTGGACAATTAAGGACGATTTATTTCCAACCATGGACAAGCTTCCTGATGTAGAATGCAAGTACAGACTCAAGTGGTGTTGATCAATTCCCACCCCCCCCCCCATTTTTCCCCTCATGACTTTGCAATTGGAAAGCATAGACCTAGAAGTGTAGATCAGGCAGAATTCGCTTGCATTATTATAGTTTCAAGTCGATCCGGTATATTCTGAGATATCAGTGTGTGTCTGTGGGGGGGGGGATCATTAAGTTTAAAGGAGCCCCAACGAATAGAGCTCATGGACCAAGAAATGGTGTTGGAAAGAAGTCGCCAGTTTCCTATCGCGACGCACGTGAGCTGCGCGCCTGTAGCGGGAGCTACTAGTATGGCTACGGAGCTAATAATACGTCACATGGAGTAAGCTGCCTTCATTCAGTCAGTTCGCCTGCTGCAGAAGAGAATACGGAGGACACTGGCAGAATGTGCCTCTCCCTCCCCCACATTGAAAGTGGAGCCCCTCTGGCTAGGAAAAGGCTGGCCAGAGGACTTTTCAGCCAGAGACACTCCTCGGAGAGGAATTGGCCCTCCCTTTCACAGAAAAGGCCTGTAATCCTCACATCGAAAACCATCCCTCAATTTTGTTTCAGCCATAGCTGCTCATCGGGGAGGAATAGACACTTCAGATCAGACAGACGCTTGAGTATGGGAGGAAAAGGCACACCTCAGTGTGCTTCTGCAGTGGCGCCCCTCCATACAAGTACGCCATGGCAATTCCTGGACCTCCTGGCCTGCTGCGGTCATTTCCATACCCCCATTAACATAATTCACTTGCATTGGGCGAAGCTGGGATTCATGCATCAAATATTTCCCGCGGCAGCCCTCTGCGGCGAGCCCGACAGCCGCGAGTAACTATAATTATCAATAGCTGGAACTGATTAAAAAGCAATGCCATTGACACAAATATTGGTCCAATAACGTCATAGGGTAGACAACTTTTCCGGACCAGGGGACTTTGCCTGTTAGCTTAGAGTCTTGACCCCATCCTAATATGTTTCAACCCTAACTTTTGATAGCATTGTTTTTTAGCGTGTATTGAGTGATATCACATGAAATATATATTCAAAATTGAGGAATTCCCAACGAGCTTTCGAGCTAGGAAAGATATAAAAATGCTTGTCCCGGCCAACAAAAACACGGTAATATTCACGAAAATGCAAATGATGCGTTTTTGCATATGATCTTGTTCTCCTGAAAACAAATATGATCTTTCAGTGATCTCATAACTTCATGTTCTCAATGCCAGTTTTTGTCTGCCGGACTATGTTCTTGGAAGGAGTCACTAAATAGATAACCAAATAAAACCGTCGCTAAGTTTACAAAAGCCACTGGTATTTTAACATGAGCCTTGGAGGGCCTCTGAAAATTACGCGCACTGGAGGGGGGGGCGGATTACGCCCCTTCCTAAGATCTCGGCTTCTATCAAAGCTGGAGCAATGAAATTCACAGGGTGGATGGGTACGGTAGCGAACTCTATTTTGTGCAAATTTCATGACCTTATGTCAATATCTTCGAGGTAAAGTGAGGCCAAAATGACAAAATTATTTGGTTTTGCGTGGCTTGGCTTATCATTGTTATGGATCGCTGTGATTGTGTTTAAATGCTCCAAAATGGTCATTAATGATGCTTTTGACACTACTAATGATGCGATACAGATGTTAGACTACAAATTTGAGCTCAGGTCACATATATAACAGCACTTTATCAGGTCATCACCTGCTCCAGTTACCGAAACCGGGCCGTCCGCCCGACTACTCCGACAACAATGACAAACAATAGTTTTCATGATGTGTAGGAAGTAACATGCAAGATGACATCAATCGCATGACAGTCATTTGCATTTATGACAACATTCCAGTTGACCAAGTATGGTTGTATTAACCGGCCGTGAACTTGACCTGACTTGATCTCGGTGACCTAACATGACATTGAAACTATAAAGCATCACAATATACATCGAACAAGTCGCTAGTGTTGCCAAGACCACTTCCCTTTTGGCAATTTACGGGAAGCGCATCACCGCCGATTTTTGTCGTCTGGCGCTTAAAAATTCTTTTGACTTTAACAACCCCTAACTCGAAAGATTTTCCGCCGATTTTCGTTTGTCTTGCTTTAAGCAACGTGCCGGTCATTTCTAAGGAGGTACACAAACAATGGCGTATATCGCCCGGTAAAATCTGGAGTTATGTACGAAAAACCCGAGGGGTGGGCGGATTTCGCCCCCCTACAGGGTGCGTATTAAGCATTGCAATTTGTAAACGCATCCCCCCCATCCACACTGAACAATTTTTTTCGAACTTGAACTCTAATTTTTTTAGCGTACGCACTTCCATGACTGAGGCGAAGGAGATTACCTCAGCTAAGAGGCTCCTCCGGGCCTTTGCCCGCTCTTGTGACTTGGCCACCGCCTCGCGCTGACATGGGCTTTGTGTGCCATGGAGTCGACGGCAGGTCGTGGCTGTGCCGCTGCCACACAAGTTTCCCCTCCCTGTTTTCCCTCCCTAAATTGGAATTGAAAGGCGTTTTTAACTACTAAGGTCGCTGGACTGCCTGTTGGATCCGGCTTAAAACCGGACAGGCCTGTAAAAAACCATGCAAGAACGCCATTTAGCCTGAACTAAAGTGGGCATGACGGCTCTGCCCATATCCGACGACGGATCTAAAGATTCCTTTTGCCAAGCCCCATTTAACTGATGCAGTTCATCCGTGATTGAAAGTGCCGGCGTGAGAGCGTATCAAAACCTATTATATCATTTTTTTAGGTCGATTTCCTCAAGGATTCCACCGTAAGATTTACAGATGTTAAATATAACACAGATGCAGCCTTTATCGTCCTCTTCCTTCACTTGTCGATGACAAACCAGAATTCCATAACGTTCAGAGAAATGCATCATGGTTCTCATTTATACCAGAATTTATGCTTGAGTCGATGTATGACAATGAATGCCACAGTTACCCGAAGGAAAAGTTTCGAACACAAATAAACAAACTCCCACTCTCTTACATCTCTTTACAATGAATAATCAACGATGCATGCTGGCAACACCGCAAACACGCAATTCATAGGCAAGTCAAGACAACGAAACGGTCATCTGACTACAGCTCTACAAATAAAGGAACAGTTAATATTACTGTACGTCACACCAGAGACCAGCTGACTATTCAGCCTTATAATGTGGCGGCGACCACACCCGTTGTTCAGGCAGAGCCACCAGCGCTAGTGGTAGCGCGACAGATCCGTGCCGTCGCCGGCGTCATCGCTGTCATCGTCGTCAGCAACACCGGCCTGTTCCAGTCATGCTGTTGACAGCAGCCTGGGCAGAGGCATGCCGCGTCAGCGGCGTGGGCAGCGGCGCGCAGGTCTGGCGGCAGCCGCAGCAGCAGCCGCAGCAGCAGCAGCAGCAGTCGCAGCAGCAGCCGCAGCAGCAGCCGCAACAGCGCCGCAGCCGCAGCCGCGTTACGCCAGCCGGCCGCCGACGGTCAGCTGCTTCACCACCACGCGGCCCTTCTGCTCCTGCAGCGGCCGCCAGTTGTTCACCAGCGGCTTGGTCATCGCCTCGTCCTGGAAAATCTTGGTGACGAGGCCGCGCAGCAGGCGGCCGCTGACGGCCGTCTCGGTGGCCGACACCAGCCACGTGGCCACCGGGTTGCACGGCGGGCTGGTGAGGCCGCCGTAGTAGCTGAACACCTTGTTGACGGCGCCGCTGACGAGCGTGTGCAGCGGCGTGAGGTCGGCCGGCAGCGTGACGCTGCTGCCGGGCGCCGCCAGCTCGTCCAGCCGGTCCTCCAGGCCGAAGGTGGGCAGCAGCGGCTGGCTGGGCTTCTCGACGCCGCGCAACAGCACGGCCACCACGGCCAGACCGCCCGGGTGGCGCTTGGCGTGGCCCACGTGCTTGTAGAAGTTGTTGTAGAATACTAGCTGCGCCTCGGCCTGCAGGAACTTGCCGCCGATGGCGTGCTCGGAGCCGTGCGTGCCCAGCGCGTCGCCCCAGTGCAGCACCACCTCGGCCAGGTTGTAGACGCCGAACAGCGGCTTCTTGTAGGAGACCAGCTGCAGGGCGGGGGCGGAGCGGTTGGCGGGCCGCACGACCAGCTTGATGTGGCGGCCCGTGTTGGTGGCCTCCACCTCGCCGAGCTGCAGCCCGTCGGCGGCCACCACCTTGGGCGGCAGCGACGCCACCACGCGGTTCTTATCGAGCGCGATCGGCGACTGCAGCGGCCCGCTGCACAGCAGGAACGTCTTGTTCCACTGCGTCGTGTCGTCGTACGACCAGATCTCCGGCGGCGCGTCCATCGGCCAGAACTGCAGGATGATGAGCACGTACCACCACGGCAGCATGACGGCAGACTGGGGCGGCGCGCCTGGCGCGGTGCTCGCGGTACGTGCGGGTCTCACACGGGGCCTTCAGCACGAACGGCACCACCTGACACATGCCCGGCCGTGGCGGAACTGAACCCGCCTGACGGGCCGCCGCCGCTTAAGTACGCACGCCATCGGCACCGCCGCCAAGCAAACGTATGGTGGAGCTCCTGTCGCGGGGCGGACACAAAATCCGGCTCGGTGTATGTCGTTAGCTGGGCAAATCGTCAGCAACCGGTCGGAAATTGGCCGCATGGATGGCTCTCAAACAAAAACCAACGCCATGCATGACCACAAGGCACCTTTTGTCATGATGATGGTGCCGTAACAGCACCCACCACTTGGAAATGCACTGCGTTTCGGTTACCTGCAAGCTGTCACCTCAATCCTGACCAGGGTTGGATTAATTTCTTGGAATACTACATTTCGGTAGTAACATCGTGTGACATTCCAAGTCAGAGAATAATTCCCTCGCTTTGGAATCATGGATTTGAAGTATGAAATTGGGTATTGTTGTACCTTCGGGTACTGATGACAAACTATTTTGCAAACATTTTTACCATAAAAGAGACAGAGGTGTTCGGTTTGGTTAGGTTAAATCAGCTTAGGTTTGTCAATTAGAAAATGCTGAAGATACAAAATCATTTTGGGAATTTGTCAAGCATTTTTTTTTGTCTGTAAGCAGCTGCGGTTAGATTAAAATAGTCTGAAATTTCCTAACTTTGGCGGAATTTAGATTCTTAAAAGGTAGGTTATGTGAAGCTAAGCGTTGAGCTAAGCGATAATTTTGGAGTTCTAGGAATTTCTGTTCCCAATATAATGCTTACAAACATGGTTAACATGAGATGACTACCTATCCCTCTAAAAGGCTTGTTTTTCAGGTGACAGGCGAAATAACATGAACAAAAATAGCAAACAAATAACACGAGCAAATATATAGGTAATATAGTACTAAATATGTAGCTAAAAAGATAAAATATTGCATAACCTGACCAAACCTAGCCTAACCAGCCATATACGGAAAAC
Organism: Imbricaverruca yamaguchii; assembly: GCA_034440575.1. Taxonomy (NCBI): domain Eukaryota; kingdom Metazoa; phylum Arthropoda; class Thecostraca; family Neoverrucidae; genus Imbricaverruca; species Imbricaverruca yamaguchii. Next base: position 171,839 of record JAOTOL010001171.1, read on the forward strand.
CTAGATTGCAAAACTGGAATAAAAATTGATAAATTTAATTTCTAAAAATGTGTTCAACTTAAAAGAACCTATCATGGCGTAATTTAACCTAGCCTAGCCTGTCCTAGCCTAATATGACCTAATCGAATATGTCTGAATGCTATTTTAAATGCTAATATGTATATAAATAAAGAGTCAACGCTGTGAGGAATACTGAAGGCCGGCATCAGCGCTAGAATTCCCCTGAAACCACAAGAGCTGTTGATAACTGGGTGGGACCCCAATTACCTTGAGAGGGTTCTTGAGAGGTAACTAGTTCCCTAGTTACCTCTCGAGAGGAAAGGTAAAAGGTCATCAAAAGGTTCCCTGAAAGCTAAGGAGAGTCCCTACGGCTAACGATGGTTGCGATGAGTACCGAGGGTCCTCATCAGAGCTCGAAATCTCTAGCAGTCAGAAAGCCTGTCTAGGACTGGAAAGGGTATCTAACAGATTAAGAGGACCCCTAACGATTGAAGATGGCCAGTGAACGCTAGAGAGAACTGAATCGCGATGTCAAGAAACTTGGAACGGTTCTCCAGGCACCTTAGCTCCAATCAGAGCACCTGAGGGCTAGCGAGGAATGTGAGGAATGCTGGGGATTAGTTCCAATGCTAGGATTTCCTCTGTATCCCGAAGGGCTGCCGAAGAGTGGGAAGGGTCCGGGAGCTGGAGCAGACTGGACTGTGATTCTCCTGAGAATTCAAAGGAACATAGGCGTAATAGACAGAGCCACCTAACAGCTATGGAGAGTTCCTAAAACTGGCGACATTTGTTAGAAATTGTGGGACTTGTGTCAGAGTTGGATGTCCCCAAAGCCAGACAGGTTTGTTGGGGACCGAGAATGGCCCATGCAATTTGGAGAGGGCTATTGACAGATGGATAGCACTCCTGAGAGCCAGCGAGGACTGTATTGGTACGTCCCTGAGCTTTTAGATTGGCACCTGGGGGAACGGGGCCCTTGATAGCTAAGGAAGTGCCAAACTCGTGCCTTGATTATAATGTGTGAATGTTCGTTGTATTTTATGTACATTTGCTGTTCCAGTTGTCGTCGCCAGTGAAACGGGTTGTATTTTTTCTTCTGGCCATTACCGGGCTGTTTGACCTTTGGTTGCAAGGCATAGGGGAGACTGGGGTCAAATGTAACACGGGGCAATTGTACTGTGGGCCCGCATCAAAGCTGGGATATCCTTGATAGCCATACATGATACCTAGAACTCGGAGGGTTAAACAAAACAGAGAGGGCCATCAGGGAGGAAGGTAGCCAGAGTACCAGAGAGGTTTGCCAGCAAGTTGGAAAGCCGTAATAGGAGGAACAAAATAGGCAAGGTTCATCTGAGCACACTCTCCATGATACACATTCATCCTAACAAGTGCCGTGACTTGCTACAACACTAAAAACGCCATCTGCTGTTTCCTGATGACAAAGAAACACCGTAACTACGCGAATTCCAGGACATGGATAACGACCGTACCAGCGGCGATGACTGTTCCAACTGTCACAACCTCACCAGCGGAGATAACTGTTCCAGTTGTCACGACCGCCACAGCAGGTAGGGCCGCTCCAGCGGCGATGGCCGCCCCAGTGGTGATGGCCGCCCCAGCGGCGATGGCTGTCCAGTTGTCACGACCACCACAGCAGCTAGGGCCGCTCCAGTGGCGATGGCCGCCCCAGTGGTGATGGCCGCCCCAGCGGCGATGGCTGTCTATTTGTCACGATCGCCACAGTGTCTAGGGGCGCTCCAGCGGAGATGGCCGCCCCAGTGGTGATGGCCGCCCCAGCGGCGATGGCTGTCTAGTTGTCACGACCGCCACAGTGGCTAGGGTCGCTCCAGCGATGTCAGCCGTCCAAGCGACTACGGCCATCCCAGTGGCCTAGCCACAGCTGCCCGAGCAGCCACGGTCGCTCCAACAATGTCAAAAGACAAAGCCAATTGGTGGCTGTGATGCCTGAGGCTCCAGTAGCATTTACTTCGCCCTGGAGGGTGCTGTGTGTTTACATAGTTGGTCAGGCATACTACTAATCCTTCCTATATGCTCACATGTTGCATTCACTGTTCTTCACGGGTATTCATTCCTCATTTTGAGGAAGCATAATGGTGTTAAAAAGGCGCAGCGAGGTAGGCCACACCATCATTATGGAAACTATCCCGATTAAACTATTTTTGAACGCTGCGGATGACAGAAAGAAGCAATTGTGTCCACGTGGATGGCCAGTCGTATTTTTACCCAATTTTTACCCCAGCAAGGTAATACTCGTGCCTTAATTATAATGTGTTAATGTTCCTTGTATTTGATGTACATTTGCTGTTCCAGTTGTCGTCGTCAGTGAAACAGATTGTTTTTTCTTCTGGTCATTACCGGGCTATTTGACCTTGATTGTAGGTCCCGCATTAGCCACGCTAGAATAGTGTTCCCTATTTTCACACTGATGGCAAAAATATTTGCCTATATATATAAAGCAACACAACGAAAAAGATGCTCTCGTAAAATTTGGGCTCGGGCACTGTTTATATATGTACAAATGCTCCATTATACGGATGTCGAGGATTTAATTATTTAACGGGACAAGATTAAAAATTCGTCAATCGAGAAGTGTGTATAACACGCAAATGAATGTTTCGTGACTGGTGACGGGTCGAGGTTGCAGAGGACATGGTGAGTGCGGTCTGAGGTCTCTAAATGTTGTTGTACCCTACAGAATAGACTAAGCAGGTAGAGCCACGTACGGTGCCTCAGACGAGGAACAACTGAAGTGATGTACTACTGAGGATAAACAATATTTAGGAATATTGTACTTATATCGGAAAAAGGAGTCTACTGTGAAATAATTATGTAAGACGATCTTGGGGTCCATACAAGGGTAAGGGTTACACTGCAATCGAATAAGTTCGGACTTTAGATTATCAGACTACTGTTAAGAAGGAAGAAAAAAGTACTTGGGGAGCTTTGGAAATGTATGTATGGGAGTTTTGTTACTGAACTAGGAGTCCAGAAACTGTTTAATGTCAAAGTTTACCTATGTTGGTTGGGAACGCATTACAATTGAAAAAAAAGCTTTTTGAGAAATTACAGTTCAATGTCAATGTTCAATATAAGAGAAATTACAGCTCATATATTGAGCTTGGGTTGAACCCCCTGATAATGGAAGAGTAGATAATGCAGTTTAATGGAGCGATGAATGAGGCTAAGAAAGCTGTTTCCCGATCCCGGGAAGGTAGGCTTGCTATAAACAGAAGTAGAAAGGTGATCATGCACTTTTGTGATTAGGACGTCCAAGAAGGGTATAGATCCGTCGTGGTCTTCTTTTGTGAATCTGATGTTCTGGTGCTGACCGTTCAGGTAGTGCTGAAATTGAACAGCATGCTCCCGTTCACGAAAGAGTAGGAAGCAGTCATCGACACAGCGGCGGTAAAAATTGGCTTGATGGCGCAAATGTACGTAAGCGCAACTGTACGTATGCGTAAATGTACGTAAGCGCATATGCACGTAAGCGCAAATGTACGTAAACGCAAATATACGTAAACCCAAATGTACGTATGCGCACATGCATGTATGCACAAATGTACGTAAGGGCAAACGTACGTAGGGCATATGCACCTAACCAAATGTGCCTAAACGCAAAGGCGCGTACGCCTAAATGTGCGTGCATTGGCTGATACGTACATTTGCTCTTGCATTCTTTTATGTTTAGGCACTGTTGCACTTACGTACATTTGCGGTTACGTACTTTTGCGCGTACGTACATTTGCGTGTACGTACTTTTGCGCTGACATACATTTGCGCTCAGTGTGTGTGTGTGAGTGAATTTTGCCAGCCTGCCACCGTGTGGTGATATCGGCTGGTTCCGGTTGAGAGAAGATGTATAAGAGAGTGAGTAGCGTAGGGTAGGAGGATGAATCCGAGGTGGAGGTTTAGTAGAGTCGTCGAGCAGTGGTGAAGTAGCGTTGAGATGGTCTTGAAGAGTAGAGCTGAGGTAGTCCGGATCGATTGAAGATGTAGAGTTGGTGCAATAGAGTTGTTTGAGAGCCGGAGATGATGAAGTCGAGAGAGAGAGTTAGTCCGGTCGGTTCCACATTGGAGTATGGGGTGTAGTGGGGGGGGGGGGGGTCGGGTCATCGCCAAAAGTGAACATTGCAAAAACATACATATATATTTCTCTCTTTTTCCTTTTTTTTGGAGGGGGGTTTTCTTTTCTTTTGTAACGTATCTAAATTTTTTTTATTTTTTTTCCCGTTTTCCTGGTTTTGTTCATTTTCTCTTTCGTTTTTTAACATTTTTCTTTTTCTTTTTTACTTTTTCACAATTGTTCCATAATGCGTGTAGTCTTGAGAAAGTGGAAGAGGTGTTCGTGTAGTGCTGGATGGTCGTCGTTGAGGAACGTGGTGAGGTTCAGTGGGATGTTGTTCGTGGTGCAGTAGTTTGTGATATGTTGTCTTTGGTTGTTGTATTTGGTGCAGTATATGAGCATGTGTTTGACTGTGAGTGTGTGGCGGCAGGTAGTGCATTGTGGTCGTGGTTCATTGCGTAGGAGGTATGAGTGTGTGAGTGCTGTGTGTCCTATGCGTAGTCGTGTTATTGCCCGTTCTCCTAGTCTGGTGTTTTGTTTGATGGAGGGCCAGTGTTCGTGTTTGGGGTGTATTTCGTGTAGCTGTGTTGTTACTGTATCCCATGTTTGTTGTATGTGTTTGTTGATGGCCTGTCATATTGTGGGATAGTAGTCGGATTGTGAGTAGGGGCATTGTGTGATTTGTTGTAGTGTTGTGGCTATGTTTGCTCCTGTGTCTACGTGTTCGTTGCCGTGCATGTTTGTGTGACTTGGGATCCAGAGTAATGTTGGCCGTCGTGTTATGGTGAGTTGTTTGTGGATGCGTAGTATTTTGGGTATGAGGGGGTGTTTGTATTTGGTGTGGGGTGTTATGCTCTGTAATGCTGATTTTGCGTCTGTGGCTATGATGTTGTGTTCAATTTTGGTGTTGTAGATGGTGCAGTATGCCGAGAAGATTGCGAATAATTCTGCTGTGTATGTGGATGCTGTGTCGTGCAGACGGGTACGGAGGATGACGCGCGGCGACGCTGCGTTGGGGTACAGCACCGCCGCTGCGCCCGTCTGCTGTGTATGTGATTTGGAGCCGTCTGTATATATGATGCTGTAGGAATATCTGTTGTATTTCTGCGTGTGTGTATGTGTTTTTTGGTTTGTCAATGAGGAAGTGTGTGTTGGGTGTCGGCTGTTTCCACCATGCGATGGGTTGTGGGTGTGGTGTTGTCGTTGGGAGAGTTATGTCTAGTGTGTTAGCGCGTTGGTGTATGCGGCAGCCTATTGTGGTTTGTAGTCGTGAGGAGTTAATGAGTTGGTGTCTGCGTGCTGTGCGGAGTTTTAGTCCCTGTGTGCATGGGTGTTGCTTCGTGAGTTGTGTTTTGTAGTGGTATCTAAGTAGTGCTTCTGTACGTCTGTGCTGTAGTTCTGGGATGTGGTTGTATATGTGAAGAGCGTGAGAAGGTGAGGTGGTGTAAGCTCCTGTGACTATTTGAAGACATCGTCGTTGAATAGAAACTATAATTTTGAGGTTTGTTTCAGCTACGTTTTCGAAGAGTGGGGATCCGTATTCAAGAATTTACCGAATGAGTGTTTTGTAAAGGGTCAGAAGTGTGTTTCGGTCGGATCCCCAGTGGGTGGCAGAAAGTGCTTGTAGTATGTTGTTTCTTATTGAGGCGCGTTTTTGTATGTTTAGGAGGTGTGGCCGAAAAGTTAGTCGTTGGTCTAATGTGATACCTATAAATTTTGTTGTGGTGACAAAGGGAATGGATGAGTTGTTTATTTTTAGGGGTTGTAGGTTTGTGTCTCTGTTGTAGCCGAAAATCATGCATTTGGATTTGAGGGGTGCTATATGGAGGTTTAGTGTGTCAAGTTTGTTGTTGAGTTCTGTTAGTGCGTGTTGTAGTACTGTTAGTGCGTGTGCTGGTGCTTCTGTTGATGTCCATAATACTATGTCGTCGGCATAGACAGCAATTTTGGTCGAAAAGTTATCGGTGACGGCAGAATTTAGGGCTAAAATGAAGAGTAGGGGAATGAGAACTGAGCCTTGCATTAAACCGGTGGTGGAGAATTTGGTGTCTGAGGTGTGGGGCCCAATTTTTACTTGAAAAGTTCTGTTAAGTAGATAGAAAGGGAGGTAGTGCATCAGTCCGCCTTGTATGTCGATGTTGTGTAAGTGTTGTAGTAGTGCTGTTATGTTGATGGTGCCATAGGCTTGTTTTAGATCCAGGAAGACGGCGGTCGTGGAACGTCTCCTGGCCGCCGCTTCCTGGATGTTTGTGATGAGGTAGGTGAGGTTGTCTAAACATGATCGATTGGGAAGGAAGCCTGATTGAATAGGAAATATTAAGTGTTGTGTTTGAATGATATAGAGAAGGCGTTTTTTGACAAGACGTTCGAATAGTTTGTGGAAGCAGCTAGTTAGGGCAATAGGGTGATAGGAGGTGCAAAGAGTTGAGTTTGTGTTTGGTTCAGGTATGGGCAGGAGAGAAGCGTGTAGCCAGGATTGTGGGTATGTATGTGTGGTCCATGCGGTGTTGTAGGTGTTGAGTAGTGTGTGCAGTGCTGATGTTTGTAGGTGTTTGAAGAAAGAACAGTGAATGTCGTCCGGTCCTACACCGGACAGGTGTTACCTGTCTCTGTGATTGCTAATTGTAGTTCTGTAAGTGTAAATCTAGTGTTGTAGAGGTGTGTGCGTGTGTGTCTGATTGGGGTTGGGGGTTTCGTGCCAGTGTAGATGATATAAGATGGTAGTGGTCTGCGAATATGTTTGCTATTGTTTAGGGGTCTGTTGTGATGTTGTTGTGTCTAAGTGTGATGGCTTTGATTGGTGGTTGTTGTCGGTGTTGAAATGTTTTCAGAAGTGTCCAAATTTCGCCTAGAGGTGTAAATCTGTTAAATTGGGTGCTGAATGTATTCCAAGAAGTCTTTTTTTTTGCGTCTTTAATGATGGTCTTACATTGTGTTCTGAGTTGTTTTTATATTGCTAGTGTATCTGGTGTGCGGTGTCTTCCATGTCTGTGGCGTGCGTGGTTCCTCGCGTGGATCGCCCGGTGGCAGTCACCACTCCACCAGGGAGCCGCGCGAGGTTTGTGTTGACGTCGTGGTTTTGTTTGTTGTGTTGGTGTGCTGTGGTGATGAGCATGTCTGCGAATTGTTCTGGTGATAGTTGGGGTCTGTGGGCTGTTTGGATTGCTAAGGATTCTGAGAAAGGGTCCCAGGAGGCTTTTTTGAGGTTCCACCGGCCAGACTGGGGATTAGGGGGGGGGGGGCGGTGGTAGGGATTTTGGTGAAGGTAATGGTAATGAGTGCGTGGTCACTGAAGTGTGGGTCAGGGTCGGATGTCCAGGATAGGGTGAGGGCTATGCGTGGAGAGGCAAGTGTGACGTCTGGGGTCGTAGGGAGGAGGGATCGGATTGGTATTAGGTAGGTTGGTGAGCCGGTGTTGAGTATTGTGAGATTATGCTGTGTGGATATTGCGATGAGTGTGTGTGCTCTGTGATCAGGTTGTGTTGTGCGGGTGTCCCATAGGGGGTGGTGTGAGTTGAAATCTCCGGTGAGAATGGCAGGTGTGCGAATTTGGTCAAGTGCTTTATTTAATTCCGAGTGTTTCTGTGTTTCGCGAGAGTGAATCGTAGATGTTGATGAGTGTGTAAGCTAGGTTGTGTACATGAATTCCAGTTAGTAGTATGTCTGCCGTGGTATCGAAATGTATCAGGGGGTAAGGGGTCGTGTTCCTAATGTATGTGCATACACCGCCTGATCTATGTGGGTTGTGTGTGTCGTGTCTGTGTATTGTGTAGTGAGGAACGTGAAAGTGATATTGGTCGTGGGGTTTGAAGTGTGTTTCTTGAATGCATAGTGCTATAGGGTTTGTTTGTAGTGCATAATGTTTCAATTCAGGCCAGTGTCCAATAAGTCCGTTTGTGTTCCATTGTATTATTTTGTTCATTGTTTGTATGTGTTATCGCGGGTGTGTGGGCGTTTAGGTGATCGTTGTTTTTTTTTATTGTGCTCTTGGTTGGCCTGCGTGGCTAAATAATTGGTGGCGTCGCGTTTGGGGGGGAGGGAGTGTCTGAGTCGGTTGCTCTGTGTTCTCGTTCCGTCTGCTCCTCCGGGTCTGTGTCCTGATCTGTGTGTGCGTGTGGTGTAGGTGGTCTGTCCAGTGGGTGTATGTGTGGTGTGTGGGGATGCTCCGGATGATGGTTGGTATTCTGGTGGCGGTGGTGGGTGGTAGGTTGGAGTAGATAGGTTTGAGTGTGCTTGACGGTTGTTTGAAGGTCCTGTGTTCGGTTGTCCTGGGGTTGTGGTTGTTCCGCGTTGGTGTTTGTGTTCTGTTCCGGTTGGGGGCGTGTTGTCAGAGCCGGGTAAAGGTCATTTGTGTGTGGTGGTGGTTGTTGTTGCTGTGTGCCCGGCTGTGTGCGATGAGCCGCCACGCCGCCGGCGGGTCCAGGACCGACGCCCTGGCCCGGTACGGGTCCATGCTCTCGAGGTGGATCCGGCGGAGCACCTCGCGCTCCGCCATCCACCGAGGGCAGGACCCATCCGAGGCCGCGTGGTCCCACCCCCCCCGCAGGCGGCGCAATACAACTCGCCGCTGTCACATGTGTCTGTGCTGTGGTGTTGGGCGCAGTGTGGGTGTTGGCGCGGCACCCCCCCGGGGAGTGGCCGTACCGCTGACATTTCTTACAGCGCCGCGGGAGGGGTGCGCGTGGTGTGACCGGATACCTGAGGTATCCGGCTTTGATGTGGGGTGGTGACTTGCGTGAGTTGAATGTCAGTATGAGCAGATGGTTTGTGGTGTATCCCGACCTCGGGGGCAGCCGGTACACGGCGGAGACAGCCTGGTCCCCAAGCTTGAGGGCCAGCGTCTCCGCCGGTATACCGGCCAGCTCCCGGGCCATGATCGTCCCCTGGCTGGTGTTAAGGGTTGTAGCGGGTGTGATAGTGATTGGTGTGTTCTTTATGCTTTTAATTTTGGTGAGTAGGTATGCGTCAGTTTTGTTATTTGCCTGGACTAGGAACGCCCCGGATCTTAGGTGTTTGGCGTGTAGGGGCGCCCCTATGTAGTGGGAGATTTCTACATCCACCAGCCAGGGGTCCAGGGTGCTCATTGGCTCCCCGTCCCCCCGGCGGCAGATGAAGAAATCTCCCGTGGGTGTTGGTTCGGTGGTGGTCATGTTAGTGTTTATGATGGTCGGGTTCTGTTGTATTGTGATGTTGGAAAAAGAGTGTAGATGACAGGTGAGTGGCACACGGTACACTTTTACAAATTTGGCGGAGTGTAAAGAAGGGCGTGAAGAGAGCCCGACAGGTGCAACAGATGGGGCAGATAAAGACGAAGAGTACACACAGAAATCATAAACTGTGCTTGAAGGGAGCACGAATAGACAGATCAGATAAAGATCGTGCAGAGGGCACTAGAGGGAAGATCGGGTGGGGGTTTGGGGGTCCTGGGTGGGGGAGTGGCAGCACCGCCAGACTGACCTTGTAGCAGGGGCTTGTAGTATGTAGATGAAGCTGAAGTAAAGATGAAGGCACTGCACTGTAGCACAGAAGATAGGTCTTGGAGATGTAGATGTAGGTGCTGTTGTAGAGTGCGTAGATGAAGGCAGAGGGCTCGTAGAGGTGTTGTAGAGACGATGTGGTAGAGAAGACACTGAGTAGTAGATCCAGAAGCTTGAAGTTGAAGGTAGCTGAAAATAGGTTAGCGGAGCGGGAAGGTGGTGTTTGTAGGTGGAGGTTGGGTTTGGAGCGGTGTTTGTGTTCTCTAGCAGTGGGTATACGTATGTGTTGGTGTAGGTGGTGGGTGGCAGGTGGCAGGTGGCAGGCGTCGACTTCGGCCTCGGCCCGTAACTTCGTCCGCGATCTCTTCTTCTCCTCCTCCGTGAACCCTTTACAGCCAAACTCTTGTGGCTTTCAGAGGCGTTCAGCGAGCGTAGCGTCAGACCGTTGTGCAAGCGAGCGTGCAAAACCCCGAGGAAGCTATGATCGATTTGCGCTTACGTACATTTGCGCATACGTACATTTGCGCATGCGTAGCTTTGCACATACATACATTTGTGCTTACGTACTTTTGCGCTTACGTACATTTGGGCTTATGTACTTTTGCGCATATGGACATTTGCGCCTACGTACATTTGCGCATACGTACATTTGCGCTTACGTACTTTTGTGAATTCGTGCATTTGCACATACGTACATTAGCCAAACGCACATCCGCGCCTACGCACAATTGCCATACGTACATCCGCGCTTACGTGCTTTTGCTTACGTGCATTTGCTTACGTACATCTGCCATACGTATATTTGTCCTAGAATGAAACTTGATCAACGAAGACATTTTCCAATTTGCACCACCCCAAAACAGAAATTTTCGGCGCGTGTTCAGTGCCGAAATAGTTTTTTCACACGATGATATTTTCGGACGGTCGCTTGCCCTTAAGAAAATCCCGGCTGCATCACTAGCTCACCAAAAATTCTCACTCTATATACCTGGATATAGCCGACAGCTCCGCATGCGACCTGTAATTAGAGGTCGGTTAGAGCTGTAATCAGAGCCGAGAGTCGATTAGATACTAATATACTATATAGTCGGTTAGATACTAGCTACTAATAATGCAGAAGCATATATTGACGCTTTGCACACTGGTCACTGCAAGGTCGAAGAACAACAACCGACACAAGGGATGAAGCGCGTCGACATTGGGTTATCGATTCACCGCCCAGGTACACAGCCGGAACACAGGTCGTGAAAAGTCACGCCACTCGTCAGTGAACAGTCAATAGTCAGCCCAGCGGGAGGCGGAGGTGTCTCGCGTTGTTGGGTGGACCGTAGGCTGCCAGCTCTAACATAAAATAATACAGCTACAGCCTGGCACAACTGGATGTGTACAAAACAAGAATGACGATATGATCAATGTCCATATGCGGTGATTTGTGCGCTTTTGAGTAGGTTTCCTACAGCTCCTCAATGTTGGCTGGACCCTACATTAGCTCAATTTTAAGAGCGGCTCTTATGTAATCGGAGATACCTCTATCTCTGGACACGATTGTCAGACCCAGATACAGATCAGTTCAGATCGGATCAAATCAAATCAGATCACAGCTCAGCATGCCTACCACCGTCAACGTGACACACTGATTTCATAATCATCAGGACATCAGGATATCATGCTATCAGCGATGAACCAGTCAGCAAGGCCACTATTGTTTGCAACTTCTTTCAGATTATGTTCGAACGTGGAAAAGTTATGTTGCTTTCCACGTCTCATGCCCGTGGCCTTAGCCTTGAAGTAGCATTTTGATAATAGCATGGTGCTCGCCTGACGTTGAACCAGTTGTTTGTGTCAAGTTGTATTCGATAATGTCGTTCGGTTAGCAGGAGGCTAAAACAGTGAAATAGATCTGTGGATCGGAGGTACCCAAACCGACCTTTTTGATTCTACCTGAAGGATAGACGGTAGAAAATAGAAAAAAAAGCTCCTGTAACCAATCAAGAGACAAAGGATGGTGCTATGTGCCAATGAAATTCGTTTCTCTAAGCGATCTAGAAAGGTGTTGGACGGGCATGGTCCGCAAGCGACAGGTCTGGAATTAAAGCATCCCAAAGTAACATTCTAGCACCCGAGGTATCATTATGCTATCTCGTCGGGCAATCTCAGGCTGGTACGGTCGGCGAGGAAAGAGCGACCATCCAAGGATCCATTGTTGGTGCTGTGTATGTGCCGACTGGCGACTGCCACGCCACCGGTCGGCCTTGGTCGGTCGGTCGGCGCTGGTCATCGCCACCCGGACGCGGACGACGCGTCGTTTTCCCTGTCCACCATCAGAGTGAACACGTAGGGCACCAGTGGCCGTGGTGGACCGTTATGCTGACATCGTCAGCACTCGTCCTGTGACACTTGCCTGAAATCCACTCTAACCTGCGCGAAGGGGAATACGTGCATGCTGTGGCTGCTCATTATACATACGGGTAGGCACGCAGCAGCTACCCTGTACATATCTTCTCAGATCTATTTCACTGACAGCGATGAATATGAAGTGGGGAAACTTATTGTTTGTCAGGCATGTTTCGTAGTGATGGATGATACGTTACACAGCACGACATTCTTCATGGAATGGCGATCAAAAATAAACACACAAGCACATGTTGTCTCCACTCTTGTATTGCATGCATCCACACAATGTACAAGAAACATGAAGGCACTGTAGGTTACTGGGGGATGATACTTATATTGCAAAATGTGGTACTAAATATTGCAGAAAAAATTAGAAGCATTGACGTTTCGTACGTTTCATGCGCTTGCCAAAATATCTGAAAGTAGGAGCAGGTGGCAAACATTACGTAGTTGGATGCACATAGCAGGAGAAATAGAAAAATGGTACACTCACGTACAAATGAACACATTCTTAATGCACTTAGGCATTTGGCAGGATTGACACATTGACGATGTACATGACTCCATGCACGTTCTGTGAAGACCATCCGCCTGCGCTTGTAGAAGTGGGCGGAGGGGCATATCGCCCCCTCGCCAAGCCGATCTACGCCACAATGTTGAAGCTCTCGAGCACCTTGCGGCCAGTGTTCTTTTGGGTGGGCCGCCGGTTGTTGACCATGAGCTTCTGCATCAGAAGGTCCTCGAACAGCTCGTTGCTGAGCTGGGTGAGAAATTCGAGGGGCGCCGTCATCTCCGAGGCGGCCACCATCCAGTTGACCACGGGGCTGCAGGGCGGGATGGTGATGCTGCCGTAGTAGCTGTAGGTTTTGGCCAGGGCGGAGCGCAGCATGCTCTCGAAGGCGGTTAGATCGACGCTGTGAGTCAGCGTGGAGCCCTTCATGGCCAGGCTCTCGATCTGCGGCTCGAGCTCGAACGTGGGGAAGGTGGGCGTGCCGGGTGGCTCGATGCCGGTCAGCAGGATGGCCAGGATCGACACGCCTCCCGGGTGATGCAGCGCCTCCTTGAGGCTGCCGTAGCGCGTGTTGTAGAAGATCAGCTGCGCCTCGGCGTCGGCGAACCGGCCGGCGATCGAGTGCTCCGAGCCGGGCTCCGAGCCAACGCTCTCGGTCCAGTGCAGGTCCATGTGCTCGAACCGGAACGTGCCGAACAGCGGCCGGTTGGCCAGCGTGAACTGCACGATTGGCGCGCTCTTGTTCTCGGGTCGGAAGTAGAGGCGCGCCGTGCGGCCCGTGTTGACCGCCTCGATCTCGCCCTGGCGCAGGCCGGGCGCCATCTGCAGCGTGATGTGGTCGTTGGCGCTGGCCGTGCCGGGCGTCAGGTCGATGGGCGACTGCAGCGGCCCGCCGCACATCGGGAAGAAGTTGGCCCACACGGCCGGGCTGTCGTAGTTCCACAGCTCGACCGGTGCGTCGCTCAGGACGGCTAGCAGCTGCAGCACCAGCGGCCAGGAGAGCGCCATGCTTGGTCCGCTGGCGGCGGCCCGACGCGCTGCACTGGTCACCGACGGCCTGCACGCGGACCTCGCCGGCGCCACCGACTGCTGGTGGTCGCCTGCTGGACACTCATTTATGGACTGGTGCTGTCGCGCTTGACAGCAGCAGCACGCGACGCTACGGCAGCCGGGCTTTTCCTCGTGTGACCTTCAGCCAAGGCGATCCGGAGGCGGGGATCGACAGGATTGTGCAGGGGCGCAAACTGGATATTCTAAAAGAGGCCAACCCCCCACCCTAAAAAAATAACATCAAGCAAAAACCCATCTCGGCGCATTTCGAGCAAAGAACATATCTGTTTTTGCGTAGTTAAAATATCAAGCATATTGCTTGGAAGGAGTGTATTTTTGTTTTTGCTTGAGGGGGGCGAAACTCCGCCTCCTCTCCTGGGTGCGCCTCTAGGATCGTTGTCAGTGATCTTGGAACACCGCATGTCAGAAGATTACATAGCCTCGACCATGATGGTAAATGTATTCACAGTGGTCCCATGATCCAGCAATGCAACTACAAGGTAAATACCTTTCTTGATCCAGTTTGCATGGCCAGCCAGCGTGACCACGTCAACACTGTGTCCTTTTAGGAACAACCAAATGATGCTCGGCATTGTGAACGGCATGAGATTCATTCAATTCTGGTGAATTGGTGAGGTAATCTCCATCCTGGACATTCTCCAGGGTGGGTGTCTAGTTTGTTGTGAGTATATCTGAGGTTCATTATCACTAGCACTACCGTAGGTGATATTTCCTGTGTCTTGAGAGGGATTCGCCTACCCTCCGCAACATCAGCCCGAACATTCTCGCTCTCTCAGTCGTCTGGATATCCCGTGATCCTTCACTTCATATCTGACCCAGGGCCTTTCTCAACAATACTTCATTTAACCCGCGCCGTCTTTCCGGTCAAATCCTCCCACCCCGTCTTGGGATGGGGGGGGGGGGAGCGGTTGAAGACCCCCTCTAAAATCCAAACTAAGCATCGCACGTAAACGAAAGAGGTGTCATCGGAAAGCACGCTACGAGTAGGGTCAAAGTCCGTCCTCCAAAACAATTTTTTCCCCCAAAAGTGACGTCACCAGGGGGGCTAGATTTTCACGACTTTTCACGACTTACATTATGTTTTCGTCTCTGGGGTGTTCATTTTAGGGGATATTTAAAAAAAAAATATTTTGAATGAGAAGAGGACAGCGAAATCGAACAGGGCTATAATTTTTTTGTCCCCAAATAATATTTTTTTATTTCAAACTTTTGAGTTTTCAAGTTTTCTTTTATTTTCCTTATCCAATGGTTAGAACAGACCGAGAAACGTCGTTGGAAGTCCACTTGCCCTAATAAAAAATGCTTACTTTAGCCAGACTTCTGTACTTGAACTGCAATTTGGCAAAGACGCAAAATTTATATGTAGTCAAAAACTAAAAAAAAGAAAAACATTCCACTCATACGTTTTGTTGCATCCGGAAAGACAAGCAAACGCTGAAAGTTTCATTAAAATATCTGTATCCGTTAAAGCTTGACGACTGGTTTAACTTTTTTGGAAGTGACCTCACTTAAACTTGACTAACTAGTTGAACCTAGATGACCTGACCTAAACATTTTGAATCAGCATGCCAAATTGATGTGGGAAAAGGTATATCAGATTTGGGTGCGCTTCCGCGCGCCGTTCGTCCGCTATCCGCGGAAAACCTGAGTGGGGGGGGGGGGCGGTTGAAGACCCCCCCGAAACTGGACGAGTTAAACTGGTGCTTCATTTTCCCCATTCAACGCCTTTCAATGCTATCAATGTTACTGTACCCTTCCGGTACGCAATCAAATAGCTGCCTGCGAATGCTTTGAGAATGTGGCTTAGTAGGTATTTAGCGGATGAGAAACGAGGATGCATCTCTATCTATCCAGATAAAAATTCGGTTAGATTTTAGCGTTCCATGCGTCATTTCGTTGATACTTTTGTAAGCAAGGAAGTAGGCATATAACGATCCCAAAACAAGGAAGTAGAGACATAACGCGGACGAAGAACCCGACTATCAGCACCCAATCAGACCGGATAACGTACCCCCTGGAAATCTATTAAAAAGTCTGCTGGGTAGTGGATGTCAGTTTCCCGACCTCGGAACACCTCCGGCGTGCCGTGGGCTCACCCCTGGGTGTGCTGCTTGTCCAAGTGTTATGTGTTGGATTGAACGCCAGGCTCTGACACCCAATAACACACTGCAGGGCCAGGCTCTGCCACACACATACTGCAGACACACAGATGACATCCTGAAGCCAATCTCGCTAAAGTCACAAGGTGTGTAATCGCACCGAATTCAATGCGAATACACAGTTTGTGCTGATGTTTGTAGAGGTGGCATCTCACTAAACTCAAGAGGCTACAAAACTACAGCATCCAATGTACATCGGTTGTTAATCACAAACTATGTGCAAATGTGTGTGGATACATAGTTTGCATTTCACACAGGTTGCTGATTTCAACAATCATTTTAAATACACACTTGTGATAAGATTCGTTCTAGGGTGTGCGAATTTTGATGGAGAGCAGTACCGAGAAAGAAGAATGGACGAATCTGAGGTACTTTTCAAAAACGTTCAGCTGCAGCAAGCAGCTTGGAACTTAACGGTCTCCCGACTCAGAAGGAAGATTCCGAACTCCATTTCTTTATCCGTTAGCTATTTAGCTTTAGGCTTTAGGACACCTCCACCAGAGCCCATATGTATCCGCCACAGGCGGCGGAACGGCGGAGGTGAGGGCAAACATTGGGGGTTCATCCCACCCCATAAGTCTGGAAATTCACCCGTAATTGGATGCATCACTGAGAGTGACTACCATTGACGTCAATTGGTGCCAAATCGAACTTACCGAGCCCCCACATCTACTGCACCACAGTAATGTTCGAACAATGCGAATGAAACTCGACTTGGAGGGAAGGTACCGCTAGCATATGAACTGAGACCAGTGCCATGAGAGGACCCCGTGGTTTGGTAGTTGGCGCCCCCGACATATATGCAGTATATCTTCTGCTATTGATTATTCGGGTACTCAGTACTTACGTGCTTGATTTTTTATGAATATCATCAGTTCAAACCTGTTGTCGACATTGGTCTACACATGCTTGCACTGTCAATAACAATATTTGTAACAAACAAAAAAGAAGCAAAAAGGGTAAAATACAGGAAGTAAAATGTCCGCTTAAGTTGAACGACCATTTTTTTACCCAGAGAAGACCGACTACGACGATCTCCTTTAACGTCTACCACAATACGAAGCCAACTTTCGTCACTCGCATGTCTGTCTGTTCTCGTCTTACCCAAAGGACGAGGCGAGAGAAAAAAGAGATAGAATAGATGGAAAATGAGGGAGAGGGAGACAGAGAGAGAAAGAGAGAGAGAGAGAGGGGGGGGGAGGAGAGGAGAGGAGATGGAAAGGGAGAGAGATAGAGGCGGAGAGGGAGAGGGGAGAGAGAGTGAGAAAAACTCGCGGTGTCAGGACAGGCACGAGGTGGTGCACGGTTTTGTCCGTCTCGCGCTCGCTCGCGTGATCGGACTGTCGCCGCGTATTGCAAGCGTGGCCGGGCTATCAGATCGATTCAGATAGTGTTCGGAATAAAAACGTCACACAGCGTGTCGCTACGTGTTAGAAGGGAGCGACCCTGGAAACCCCCGTACGGTGGGTACCTCGTGCAACTGCCGGTCCGATAATGTTTGTTGCTGTGAAGACAAACCTATTCATGTGTGCCATTTGACAGTTTATGCTGGACAGCATATACTCACAAATGCACATACTGGCAGACCACCATGCCGTTATTAAGGCACTATGAATTAGCATGTCATTTCTACTAAGTCGGCTGAATACTATGTAAGACGTTTTACACTTTTCTCGAAGTTGTTCGGACGACCGACCAAAAACCACCTCTCGCGCCACATGGTCGGGCGTTCTTCCCTACCCCAGCGTGCCCAGATCGCAGCTGCGGCTAACAAACAACAAACAAACAAGAAAACTGACCCACGGACGGCTGCCTGCAAGTGATTTTCAAGGCTAAAAATCATTACAACAATGAACCGAGAGGCGGGCGGGCACGTCCTGAACTCAAGGATGAAACGGCCCAGCAATCGTTCGGGCTCGGCCGCTGCTCGACGAGAACACTAGGAAAATTCAGACGTCTGCGACACGCGTGGCGAGGGGAGGAGAGCTAACCGGCTCGCGGCGGAAGCGGGAGTAGCGGCTGTATCCCCAGAACCTACTCGATCATTCCGGCAAAAAAATGGAAGAAGGAGAAAGTGGATAAAGCCGGAGGCGACGAAGGGGAAAATGAACTCATGGACGCGTTATGGGGAAGGCAATACACTCGGGGAGGCGCGGCGGTGGACGCCGGACCGACAGTTTCCTTGACGTCCAGCGGTGGCACGATGGCGGCACAATCGGATGGAGGAGGTGAAGAATAGGACCGGGGCCACCCGCCACCCATTGGCATGTGAGTGTTGCTCGGCATCATGGAGTCTCACCCGTCTTCACCACCGTCCCAGCTTAGCAAACCCCACCGGCACCGACGGCTTCCCGAGTAGAGTGGGATGTGTGTGAGTGTTTGTGCCATTTGCATGTAGGTCTGTAAATGGAGATAGATGTCATCCCAGAGAGCAGGAGTGTATACATATTGTCTTCTTTTCCTAGTTTAGTATGGTAGCGAATGGCAGTGTGGATGACGGTGACAGTGAATAGGTTTGGAGTCGCTTGGTCACCAAATACATACTTGGCTGTGATTTCGCCTCTCTGACCTGACCTATACTAAGATTTGCTAGGCTCGCCTACTTCCGATTCGGTGCATACCATAAGACAATACAAATGAAATATGTTGAAATTTGGGGGCGCGCAACTGATGTCAACACCATGTTTAGTGGCCTGAACCTAAATGCAGCTGGTTTGGATACAAGATTCTAAAGGACATATCTTTATCGGAGGTCATTTGTTGCAAAATTCCCAGCAAATATACTCGTATGTCTTGGTCCCAATCTCGGTATAGGTAACTATCTGTACTTGTCGTAGTATCGGTCTCTATCTCATGATTTCAGTCCAAACAGCTGTGTTTCTGGCACTTTTTAGCACTTTTCACTTTTGGTACTCTTTTTACCCGGGCGAACTTATGGCATATTGGGATGGCGGAGAGAAGAGTTTGACGGCACCGTAGATTTAGCGAGATAGACAGCCTGCTAACTGTCCTCCTATAGGCGATATATCCCCGGGCGCCGACCGTGAGGAGTCTTAGGCAATCCCTTCTTCAAGGGGGGTACGACGAAAGGGCACAATGACGAAACTCTCCTGATTGTTACTACTGAGCGGTGTATCTAAGTGGTAACTGCCAACTGGGCATCTGGGAAACTCAATTATCCCTTGACCGTAAAATCCCGCTGGCCTCTGCGACTCAGGGGCGCAGATGGGGTTAGAGCAGGGTATGCATGTAAGACTCCTACGGGGGGGGGGGCATTGCACTTTGTCGAAAGTCAGGCGCGAACAGAAGGTAGACGAAAATCGCTGCCCGGTAGTTAGTCCACCTCTGGTCACTGTTCGTGAGGCACGGATTTGTTCAGTGGTTCGGGAGACGCACCGACAGGTTTGGCATGTGGTGAGCCCCAGTGCTGGAAGGGCAGGACTGGCTAGGGTATAACGATGGCCAGGGGACATACCAAACGTGGGAGGGATCCGTGCCCATCCGTTGGATATGTGGGGTTGGTCTCCGTCCAGTGTTGCCAAGCCTTAAGGGCAGTAACGAAAATAGACACAAAGAATGCAATCAGGAAGGTCACGACAGCCCTTTCGAATTTTGACCTTTTAATGGGTAGTTGATGTGTAAGAAGGATCATTTGAGCCTACAGTGACATTCGGAAGTAAGACCAGCTAAATGTTTACGCAACGCTGGAGTGGAAAAATTGTGGGCCACCTAGTTTTAGCATGGATGGGATGAACGTGTGTGAATAATGACAGGAGCGAATGATAGTCGTGAATGAATGGTTCGTGTGGATGAAAATGGACAATTTAACACGCGCACGTCCGGGGGCAGATATCTTCCCCACCGGATTGTCCTCATTTACCACCAAACTAATCGGGTTAGGAAGGCCAAACCTTGCATAGCTGTTCATTTGTCTTTTCCACATATCCTCATACATTTTAAACTCTGGTTCGTGTTAGGTCAGGTCACCAGGTCAGGCGAAGTGACCCAACTGCACTCGGAGTTCTAGGTGGCATAACTTCCACAATAATTGGGCGATTGATTTCAAATTTATAACACGTCATGATCTCATCAGGGACCATAACATGTGTATGGTTTTTTTCGTAGCATTGACCTTAGATCAGGTCGCGCCCATGGCTTCCCATTATAGGGCTATGGTAAAATATACAAATGTTTCCTGGTTGCATATTTGCGCTCGGAATGATCTCATAGCGGTTGTGGCGTGTAGTTGGGAGCTATGCTCAATGTTATCACTGACATTTTTGCTAAGTGACCTCACTAAGGTCATCTGAGGTCACCTGAGATCACTACACATTTCTGCGCATTATATCGCACTGCATTGAGCTAGAATGCTGAAATTACAGTCATTGTGCTTGCACCGCCAACACGTGTCGATTGATACATTACATGACCTCCCTAGGCCACTTCATGACCGTGACCTGAGGTCATAGTTTCGGTTGACCTGACCTTAAATTGCACAGCCCATTGTCGGCAGTGCATTTCAAGGACTGTCCGATAGCGTTCGCCGTTTGTTTCTATCTGTTGCAGGTCCTGCGATATGTGTCAATATCTAAGTCCCACCTGATGTGGTCGAATTTGACCCATGATAACCCAGTGACCTGAATGTTGACCTGAGCGACGAATGACCAAAACACTTTCGATAGAGCCCGTCACCAGCTATCCAACGCCGTTTTCCGTTTGTCGCTAGGTAGCATAGTTCTATAGATCTTAGGGTGGGGGAAGAAATCTGCCCTCCCGGACATGCGAAGTTGGCGCGGACCTCCGGACGTGCGAGTGTTAAGGAGCAGCAGGGATTGGTGGAAACTCGGCGGAAGTATTCAGCGGGCAGAAAACTTCACTGTCGAAATTGTTCCCAAGAACTTACCCGGGTCCAGCTTGCATCTGGCTGCCCAGAGAACGTCGATTTAATGTGCGTGTGTGGAAGCGGGGAATGGGTGGTGGATGTGTCGTGATATATGGTAGTACACGGTTGAGTCCCAGAAATGGACAATCGCCGACGGCGGTGGCAGTACCCACGCCGTGCACTTAGGCATTATCCTCATCCATCAGTGTCACACCCCAAGCTCCTAACCTCTCATCGCTACATGACCAGTTGGGCGCACTCACGGGCGTATGAGATGTGGAAAGGATATAAATCCTTTCTACATCACATATATAAATTGAACTCGCATAAATAAATTCGTGTAGTGGTGGCGACGGGCCGCAGCAGGGTTGGTAGGACGTTGGGGCGGTTGAAGTGGTGGGCAGAGGAAAACGGCAGTCATCCAGCAGCCCATCAACGAGACGGTCGCATTCGCCAAAACAGCGACCCACCCTGACAAGGCCATCTCCGACGCCGCCCAGCCCGGCGTGGCCCGAACCCCCCGACAACTGCGTACCACATCCTTTTGGAAGGGTGACGGCGGTTGGTGGCCTCGGAATGGAGCTTATCGCGCAACTTACCCGATGTTTAGTCTGGGCCTGATACTGAATCCATTCTGGAAACGCAATGAGCCGTCTATTATCCAAACGCGCAATAGCAGTCCCATGCAGGCTGTCGTAATCATGCACGTCATCGATGGTATTTCTTTTTAGGTAATCGGTGTTAAACAAGATAGGCAATACACTTTCGATGGTCCAAAACGGCACCTATGAGGAAAGCATCCGATGAGGAAAAGAGACGTTTTGTCGGAAGGACGGCATCGACTTGCTCAGGGAAGGAAAATGAATAGAGCAGGAATATCTTCTTGCACGATTGTGTGATATAAGGCCATATCAGACTGAACTGTGAAATGCTGAGGAAATAGAGTGCATCCGAAGCTCTCACACAAGAAACATTAAAAAAGGAAGGAATACGGAAAATTCTTGGAACTTGTTTTGACTTCTATAAAGTGTGATACGACTCTGCTCGGAACAATTTAAGTTTTTTTCAATTGCGTTAAGATTAGTTATTGACCGATGGGTACTCAGATTGGGCATACAGCGGCGGTAGAACATATCTGACTCTAAAGAGGCATACTTTTCAGGATCTTAGTCACTTCACCTTGCATTTCCATTTATATTTCACGTGCTTAAAATTGAGCCCAACGTTAGTATTTCGGCTCAACCGACACGCCGCCAGCTGTTCAGCCTGAGAACCGCTTTGAGCTGACAGTCAATGACGCAAAGTGATATGAATTATCAGCCCATACGTGTCTTGTGGCAGGGATAGCTGGAGTACCCGTTGTATTTGCTAAGCGAAGCAATTATCGGAAATATTTTGTATTACATGTCAATTTATCGACATCACCTTATACAAATTTCGGCTATAGTGACTACGCTCCAAATAACGCAATTTATGATCCAATTAGACCTGCAAATATTTACATATATGTACATGCATTCTGTATTGCTAACGAAATTAATACAGTGAAGACATGTCAAGTGTTCTTAGTTGAAGGCGAGGAGGATGAAGAACACGGCATAGATAAGTATATTGAAATGGCAACGCGTTCCCGTCCCACTGACAGCGGCCAGACAGCGGCCAGACAGCGGCTAGGCAGCGGCCTGACAGCGGCCAGACAGCAGCCAGACAGCGGCCATACAGCGGCCAGACAGCGGCTAGACAGCGGCCCGACAGCGGCTAGACAGCGGCCAGACAGCGGCTAGACAGCGGCCTGACAGCGGCCTGACAGCGGCCAGACAGCAGCCAGACAGCGGCCATACAGTGGCCATACAACGGCCAGGCAGCGGCCATACAGCAGCCAGACAGCGGCCAAACAACGGCCAGACAGCGGCTAGACAGCAGCCAGACAGCGGCCATACAGCGGCCATACAACGGCCAGACAGCGGCTAGACAGCGGCCCGACAGTGGCCATACAGCGGCCGGACAGCGGCCCGACAGCGGCCATACAGCGGCCAGACAGCAGCCAGACAGCGGCCAGACAGCGGCTAGACAGCGGCCCGACAGTGGCCATACAGCGGCCAGACAGCGGCCCGACAGCGGCCAGACAGCGGCCATACATCGGCCCGACAGCGGCCATGCAGCGGCCATACAGCGGCCATACAGCGGCCATACAGCGGCCATACAACGGCCAGACAGCAGCCAGACAGCGGCCATACAGCGGCCAGACAGCGGCTAGACAGCGGCCCGACAGTGGCCATACAGCGGTCCGACAGCGGCCAGACAGCGGCCAGGCGTCAGACAATCGGCCCAGCACGCTGAACAATTGCTGTGTTCCGGCCCGACACACTGGGCAGTTGCTGTGTTCCGGTCCATAAATTGACCCACTTGGGGCGGGGGGGGGAGAGGTCTCCCATAATTTCTGAAGAGTGACGATTTGTCCCCCTCAATTTGTCCGTATCTCCCAAGCCTCAGCTACCTAAGAATCATCGCCGCAAAATTTGAGTTCTTCATTGATAAAGTGAAATATATTTGTAAGAGAATCACCAAAAATATTCAAAGCAGTTCTAGCTTATCAACCAGCTTCATGAGCTATCTGTCGTCACAAGAACTGCGAATGGTAAATCAGCAAACATCAGAACTTCCTGCTTCCATGTCATTCATGAACCTTGACCATAGTGTGTTTTCGCTTGGGTGGAAACTTTTGCTCTGCTAGGCAGCGCATTTGCATCATCGCAAGGCCTTATGCGTCCTATGTTACGTTCCCCTGCTCATATATTGATATATCTTGAATACGTGCGACTCTGGGTGTCCTTGAGCATCTTCAAGACCATTCAGCGAAGTCATGGGCAGCCTTAGGCACTTACATCATGTTAACGTCGTATTCATATTCGTATTCAGCGACAATTTCGCTAGAGGATTATTTGTATTAGCATCGGCATTCAGCGACTGGTTTATGATCGTTCGAATCAAGTACCACAAATGCTTGTACTGAATACGCTGGAAGGAATTGCATAGGTCTCGCATTACCACTTTAACGGTCAAGTTTCAACGCAAGAAGGTTTCTTCGGTCGTCTCCAATTTTTCCCTCATTTTCACCCAAACCTGCCCAAATACAAAATCAAGCAATAGCCTGTGGTGAACCGTCGTGGGACATTTAAAATCGGTGCATGTCCAGGTCAAACTTCTAAGTCAAAGCTTAGATTGATATATTTGATGGCGATATTAAAGCAATATCGACCGAACGTGAGGTTCGGTTGCAATCACTTTAATTTCCACCAAATGGACGTCATTCGACGTGGCTTGCTGTACAGTGTCAGAAAGCTAAGCAATCCAATCATGTTTCAAGGATAAAGGTGAAGCTGATCCTTCGGTTTCCTATTTTTCGTTTTCTCTCAAACCTATCAAATTCTGGTATCAAGCAATAACCAGTGGTGATGTAGCGGAGCGCGTCCGCCAGCCATCTAGCGGCCGGCTGAAGATTCAGCCATTGCTGAGTGCGCGCCCGCCATCTAGCATCTGATAACTTGTCGTTCGCCTTGTAGACGCTAGATGTCAGTGTAGTGATTTACATATCCAGGTCCGTTTCATCTCGTTTCGCCGCTCATCTCCACTGCTCTGTGTCCAGTAGCCATCCGACATAATAGCCTTCCACTTCATTGAGCTGACTTACCTGTATGTTTAACTCGCTTGCATTTGTTTTTCCATAGCTGCGTACTTCAGTGTTTTAGCTATAACACACCGTCTTCTAGTTCGCATGAATTGTCGCTACGCGATGTCAGCACAGGGTTGTCGTGTTCCATTCTGGCAAATGGTTTGCGGGGCAGGCCGTGGCAGCGGCGGTGACACGCGGCCGCCGATACATCTCCGTCCTGTCACAACGAAGACGTCTGGATTTAATGTACTCTGGTCTGGACCGCACTGAGTGGAGGGTACAGCAAAGCTGTGCACCTTCCAGGTGTGCAAGGCAACGACGTCTCCCTGTGGCTTTCCCAGATCCTTTACGCATATCCACATATCCGCACGCAATCACCTAGGCGCTGCAGTGAGCACTGAAGTGACATTTCAAACCGGGACATGCCAAGGTAAAATGTTTGATTTGGTTCTTCGATGTCCTCGCGTTTCGTCGCTGTGGCTTCAATTAACAGAAAATATACATTATTCGTGTGGTGTGTTTCGTTTTGTTCTGCTATGCAGCATCAGAATGTTTATATTGAAAAGTATCCTCGAAGGGTCAAAATTCAAGCTGATTTTCTCCGTCGCCTCGCATTTTTTTGTGCTTTTCACTTAAACCTATCCAGGTCCATCCTCAAGCGACAGACCATGGTGAACCCAATAGTAATACCTTAAAACTGGGATATGTCAAGGTCAAATGCTAGCTTGAATTTTTTTTTAAGTCATCTCGTTTCGTGGCTATGGGTTCAATTTGTACCAAGTGCGTGTCATTGGACGTCTCTTGCGTCCTATTATGATGTTACCAAATACAACTCACTTCTAGGGTCAAAGGTCAAACCGATTTCTTTGGTCACCTCGCACTTTTTCTTCGCCTTAACCTCCACATATCTGTATAAAACAATAACCCGTGGTGCACCTCGTGTAACATTTCAAACCGTGACATGTCAATATCAAACCACAAGACCGAGGGTTAGCTAAAATTGTTCGAAGTCCTCGCGCCTCGTCGCTATGTCTTTAATTTTCATCAAGTGGAGGCATCCGACGTGCCGTGTGGTGCTATTGCAAACTGTTAAGAAACAGCATTAAATTTGAAAGTCAAAGGTAAAACTCATTCCCTAGGTTGCCCAGCGTTTTTTTCGTTTTCTCCCAAAGCTACCCATGATTGGTATTAAGAGATAGCCCATGGGCAATCGTCGAATAGCATTTGAACCAGACATCTTAGATGAAGCCTGGAGGTCAAAGGTTAGTTCAATTTTCAGTTCTCGCGCTTCGTGGCTATGGCCTCAATTTGCACTATGTGGGTGTCATTCGAAGTGGCTTCCCGTACGGTATCAAAATGTTGACATATTGAAACAATTTCAAAGGTGTCGAAGGTCCGGCGTGTGTACAATGATTGAGTGTAATATGAATAGGATGGCTAAATCTATTTTTGTTTGCACCTGTTGCGATAGCAAGCAATCATATCCTACATGACTATGGGCACTCCAATACATCCGTCATAACCTGCTTGGACGGTGCTTCATCGCTGGTTTTTAATTTACATCGATGCATTGGTGTTCCGGACATATAAAATGTAAAACGTTTTTTTCTTCAGATTGCCTGTTTTCCTCTTAACACGCGCCCTGAAGGGGGGGGGGGCGAAATCCGCCCACACCTCCGGTTTTTCGTAGATAACGCCCGATTTTTCCGGCCGATATATACCATTGTTTGTGTGCCTACTTAGAAATGACGGCACGTTGTTTAAAGTAAGAAAAGCGAAAATCGACCGCAAATTTTTCGAGTTAGGGGTCGGTAAAGTGAAAAGATTTTATCAGCGCCAGACCACAAATATCGGCGCTGATGCGCTTCCCGTATATTGGCAAAAAGGAAGTGTTCTTGGCAAAACTAGCGACTTCTTTGATGTATATTGTTATGCTACATTGTGTCAAAGTCATGTTAGGTCACCGAGGTCAAGTCAGGTCAAGTTCATGACAGGTTAACACACGCCCTGGAGGAGTGGAGGGCGAAATCCCCCCACCCCTCCGATTTTTTTCGTACACAACTCCATATTGTACCGGCAGATATACGCCAGTTTTTTCCGTACCTGCTTAGAAATGACCGGCGCATGGCTTAAAGTACGAAAAATGAAAATCGGTCGAAAAGTTTTTAAGTTATAGGCCGTTAACGTTTTAGAAACATCGCAGCGCCAGACCACAAAAATCGTCGCTGATGCGCTTCCCGTTGGCAAAAAGGAACTGTTCTTGACAACACTAGAGAATTGTGTGATGCATATTGTTATGCTGTATAATCTAAAAGTCATGTTAGGTCGCCGAGGTCATCATGACAGTCTAGTGGAACCAAATTTGGTCAACTGGAATTATGTCATAGATGGAAATGACTGTCATGCGATTGACGTCACTTTGCATGTTACTCCGTACACATAAGGAAATATACTGTTTGTCATTGTGTGCCTAAGCGTTTTTATACTTCATTCATGCATTTCACTCCTTTCTTTGCGGAGCCGATTTTGCCGAGCCGCTCAACGGAGCAGTCAGGTGGGCAGCCCGGTTCCGGTAACTGGAGAGGTAATGGCCTGGTAAAGTGTTCCTATATAGGTGACCTGAGGTCAAATGGCGGACCTGGCACATTATTACATCATTAGTAATGTCCAAAGCATCATTAATGCCAATTTTTGAGCATTTAAACACAATCACAACGACCCATAACAATGACAAACCAAGCCACGCAAAACCAGAAAATTGTGTTCCATTGACCTTAATTGACCTTGAAGGCATTGACCTAAGGTCACGAAATTTGCGCACAATAGAGTTCACTATCGTGCCAGCCCACCTTGCGAATTTAGTTGATCTAGCCTTAATAGGAGCTGAGATCTTATGCAGGCGGAATCTGCCCTCCCCCAGTGCGGGTAATTTCCAGAGGCCCTCCAGGGCGCACCCGTACCGTCTCGGGGGGTCTTCAACCGCCCCACTCGGGTTTTTCGCAGGTAGTGAACGAACGGCGCGTTACAGCTCGCCAAAATTTGGCATACCTTTTCCCACATCACTTTGTCGCGCTGTTTCAAAATGTTGAAGTCAGGTCATCTAGGGTGAATGAGTTAGTCAAGGTCAAGTGAGGTCACCTCCAAAAATGTCCAACCAGTTGTCACGCTGTAACGGATACAAATATTTTAATGAAACTTTCAGCGTTTGCTTACCTTTAGGGATGCAACGAAACGTACCAAGGGAAGTTTTCATTTATTTCCGTTTTTGACTACTTATTAATTATGCATATCTGTTTATTAGAGATCAAATCGAAGATTCTGGCTAAGGTAAGCATTTCTTATTAGTGCAAGTTGACTTCAAAGAACGTTTCTCGCTTTGCTATACCCATTAGAAAAGGAAAAAAGAAAACCTGAAAACAAAACAAAAAAGAAAAAGAAAAAAGAAGTACAGTAATTTCTTTTGGGGGCCAAAAATGTGTTACGGCCCTGGTCAATTTCGCTGTCCGTTTCTGATTTCAAATATTTTTTGTTTTTCAAATATCCCCCGAAATGAACTGCCCAGCGCCAAAAACTTGATGTAAGTCGTGAAAAGTCGTGAAAATCTAGCCTCCTACTGACGTTACCTTTGGGGAGAAATTGTTGATCCGGACCCTACTCATGGAGCGCTTTCCGATGACACCTCTTTCGTTTTCGTGCGACGCTTAGTTTAGATTTTAGGGGGCTACTATCCTCCCCACGAAACGGAGTGTGGGTATCTGGCCGGATAGACGGCGCGGGTTAATAGTTCGACAGATGTTCTCAAATTTTTCAAGAAAAACCACACTTAAATGCGCACAATTTGATAACTATCCCGAGTTCATAACCGCGAGAGAGCAATGTTATAATCAGGGATATATCCAGGAATTTTCATCGGGGCATGTGTCTGGAGGGGCGCCATTTATTGATAGCGCCGCCACTGCGAAGACACCTCGAGGGGCCTCTGGCTGGGAAATTCGAGGGAGCGGGATGTACTCGGCCCTTCCTGATCACGGGCATTTCCTTCCAAGAGGTGGCCTTTTATTTAGTAGGAGGAACTCCGGCTGAAATAATTATAACGGGTAAACTGGAACCTTTTCAGAGGGACGCCTTTTCCCGGCCTGAAGGACGGCACCTTCCACGTAGGGGTGCATGCCCTCAGTGCCACACCCATTATCCGCCCTGGTTGTCATTGCATCGAAATGTATGCCCGTAAAGGAGAAAATCATTAGAAACGTAATTATATATCCACATTTGCTACCATACATCTATCGTCCATTATTTAATGTTTTTCCTGCTACAAAAGGGTAACGTTTAACATAATTCCAGCATTGCTCTGGTGATCGTGAGATCGGATCCAGCACATACATCAAGCTAGATGTTCATAGGTAGTGGTAAGTAGTGAAACTTGCTACTTGTGGCTGAACTTTTAGTCCCAAAAATATCATTTTTAACAATGGTAAATCTGAATCATTGAAATAAATTGAACATTTAATTGAAGTGACTGAAAATTACATGGAAAAAGTGGCTCAAATCCAAAGATGTTTGGAGGAGAGGAGGCGGGGATACACCCCTCTATTCTCTTCAAACTTATCCCCGTGTCACCGTTTTGTCCCCCCCTTCAAATTTCGAATTAGTGGTTACAGCCACGGACACGCAGGTAAGCTCTGGTTTACGGTGGATGTATGCTGTGAACTATGGCGTTTGCGGTGCCATCTAGCGGCGCAATCTATAACTATTTCTAGCGCTGATGAAACTGGGCGTTTTAGGTGTGGTCCATGTGAGCCCCCCCCCCTGTTCCCGGACATTTTATCCGACATTTTAGAAGTTGTGTGGCAGCTTTAGCACTCATGTGACGGAGAACTGGTGAGCTGGACGTTGCTATTGCTTGTTTTCGTGGGTTGATTTTGTTTATTAGTGTGGTAGTGGTGGGACATTGCAAGTAGCATCGTTATTTTGTGAAGGCTTGCATGCTTGCTTTCTCTCCAGAAAATCGGTGAAGGTTCCTATGTAGGTAATTTTGGTAATCTTCAAGTATTACCCGTAATACTTGGAGGTTACCGGTAAGATGTTCGGAATCAAAGTAGGTAGGTAGGTAGGTAGGCACTACATCCTACTTAGATAAGGGAAAGAGGGTGTCACACGTTCTGTTTCCTGAATACCTGCCTTTTGACGGCTCCCATATCATGGTCAGGACATAAAGATGGTGGTATTCATAAATGATGGACCTGTCTACCAAAATATGAAGGTCTGATCACGTAGTCTTACAGATTCTTTGCGTATGTAGCTAGAAAAGTTTGCAGGCACCATTTTAGGCTTCCAGGATCAGTTGGCTTAAGGAAACCAGAAGGAAGTGACTAATTCTTCTCAAATACACCAGGATTTTTTAGTGGCTACTGATAGCTTGTACCACAACAGCTACAATGAGGTAATCCTACACAACATTTTTATGTTCAGAATATGGCACACCACTATGAAATAATTATATGTCTTAAAGTTGGTATTTGCAAGTGGTTAGATAATTTTCATTGAAAGTATCAGTTCGAATGTGGATACCTTGTTTATTTTTATGTTCAGTAAACACAGTACAACAAAGAAATATTCATTCAGTACAATACTGGTTAAGCAATACAGAAGCAGTACTAGAGCTATATGTTGCATGATGCCTTACATGTTCAGAACACCCCACCCCCTCCATTTCACCCTAGTGCTTAGCCACCTACCTTGACCTTCACCTACAGTTTTATTGCAGTTTAAGGTAATCATGTGACAGGTTTAATGCACATTTCACCTACATCAGCATGCAAAGTGGTTCAGTTTGGTTAAGCTAGGTTAGGTTAGGGTTTTGTTAGTTATAATACAAAATAATCAGGAATGGAAGAAAAACAAGTACCTTATGAGGGTGGCCAAGTTCTGTTGATTAAGGCTAGGTTTTTTAATTTGCTGATTTTTATAAGAAAGTTATGACAAGTTTGTCTCAAGGCATTAACATTTTTTGTTGTTGGGGGGGGGAATACTATATTAATGAAGCTGACCAAAATGCTGAGCCACTTATTTTCTGTCCAAATGCTTACATTCCAGGTTGTGAGCAAAATAATGTTGAGAAAGCTTTGAGTTAGGTAGCATACAATAAAAATATGATAAACAATAAAACAAAAAAGCAACCTAACCTAACCTAACATGACCTAGCTGAACATAGTATTGGAGACAAAATACCAAAAATGATATTACAAAAGATTGAGCAATACATTTTCTGGAAATTCTCAAAATTAAATAAGAATCCTAACACAGCCTAACCTAACACAAACTTTGAAGATAAAAGTGTATTTTAAAGATGTGATTTTTGGGTGGGGGAAACTTTTTGGTCATGTCACATTTTTTTTTCTTTAGCCATTGTGCTTTTAGGTGGTAACAAGAAAAGCTTTTCCATACATTTGCCTCCATAAAGCAATGAAATAAGTTTGGTTAGGTTAGCTGGTTTATGTTTTTTAAGTTTGTAAATTTTTCAAGAATGCACTTCAAAACATTCACACAGAAAATAAGTGATCCTGTCATTTTAGTTATCTTTGTAAATATTTTTGTTTAGGTGACAATGCTAAAAACACCTAACCCACTGTGTCTCAGTGGTCTTCAACCTGTCCCCTCAGGTTTTTGCATGGATAGTGAAAGAACTGTGCATAGCAGCACAACGAAATTTGGCATGCCTTTTCCACATCAATTTGGCATGTTGTGTCAAACTTTTGAAGTCAAGTCATCCAGGACCAATGAGTTAGTCTAGGTCAAGTGAGGTCACCTCCAAAAAAAGTTCAACCAAATGTGACACTTTAATGGATACAGATATTTGAATAAATCTTTGAGCATTTGCTTATCTATGGGGGTGCAACAAAATGCATGAGAGGATTAAAAAAATTAATTACTTATTATTTTTGCATATTTGTCTTTTTTATTTCAAATTGAAGATTCTTGCTGAAGTAAGCATTTTTTATTATAGCAAGTTAACATCAAGCATTGTTTTTTGGATGCCAGACCCATTACAAAGCGAATACTAAAGAATACCTGACAACTCAGAATTTTTAAATTTAACAAGATAATTTTTGTTTTGGGTGGATAAAAAAAAAGTAACATAACACAATATGAAGTAAGATGATTACCTGGTTGATTTTGCTGTCCTTTTCTTCTTCAAAATTTTTGCTTTTTCAAATATCCCCAAAATTAACTGGCCAGAACCAAAAAAAACCTGATGTAAGTCATGAAAAGGTCTAGAAAGCCTCCCGGCCTACAATCCTGGCTCGTGACAAAAACAAGAAACCCTACACCTATCCACCTCTAACCCCCAAATAGCCTTCCCCCTGGCCCCCTAGTGACATCGCTATTTTTGTAATTTTTTTCGGGGGTGGTGTCAGACCATACTCATCTAGCACTTTCTGATGACACATCTTGTTTTTGTGCAATGTTTAGGTTTGATATTAGAGGGGTTCCTATCAACACCCAATCAGATCCTCAACAGATGTGAGGATCTGACCAGAGAGATAGGATGAGTTAAGACATGTTTACCAAAGTTCTTTAGACATTTTTCATTTCAAAAAGGAATTTTATTTTTGCATGGAAGGTAAGGTTATGTTTAGGTTAGGTTAGAATACATTACATTTTCCTTCTTTCTTTTCAATATGTATTTTTTATGCCATAATGCCCATCTCCAAGCCATTTTTGGTGTTATTTTTCCTCCTGGCTGAAAAGCATGCATTTGTAGAGGACATAAGTGGTCACATGTTCACCCCATGCATAAACATTACATTAAAAAGAAAGTTATTTTTTTTCATGAAAAAGCAGGAAAATGATTACATCCTAACCTCAAGATAGTAATTTACTTGTTGGGGTAGGTTAAATCTTCTATGGATCAATTTTGCATTATTCGTTGTTATATACCTGTTGCCACATCCAAACCCCATATTCTGTTCCACACCTCTCCAATGTTTTGTTGCAGAGCGTGGATAGCATATGTCTGCATTGTTAAATGCAAAACTTTATTCTAGTGTTGCAATGCTTATGCCTCACCTTCACACTGAAGAGAACAGGAATGGAACCAGAGCTTGATAAGTCTGGTGTTAGCAGTCAGATTGTTTGTTTTACAGAGGCAAACATGGCATTTTGAAGGACCTGGAGTGACTTGCATCTGCAGTTGCTCCCACAACACTGTGACCTTCTTCAGCTGACATCTGGACCACCACTACTTCACATACTTGACACTTCCACCTGTTTGCCTTTGAAAGAGGTTGAGTCTGCTTGTTGAGAATGAAGATTCCTCTCCTCTTGTACCCTCCTTTGTGGGGGTGAGTGGTCTTCTCTGGCAGCCAGGTAGATGTCTAGTGGACCCATGTTTACTCCATGGGATGCTTTTCTTTGGGAAAGTAGGAAATCCTTGGCCTCCTGAATAGTCAATAATGCATCTGAAGTGGGTACATCAAATAAGTCCTTTAAGGTGTGCTTGAAAGGCTCTTTCTTCTCAATTTGGGGAGTTGATCACCAACTTGTGCCCTTCTTCAGTTGCTGGTATTTAAAAGATTCTCTACCTTAGCAAAGGAATGATATTTTGGAACCACAGGTTGAGGGCTCTTGCCCAAAACTTTACCACCCAACCCACTATG
Organism: Imbricaverruca yamaguchii; assembly: GCA_034440575.1. Taxonomy (NCBI): domain Eukaryota; kingdom Metazoa; phylum Arthropoda; class Thecostraca; family Neoverrucidae; genus Imbricaverruca; species Imbricaverruca yamaguchii. Next base: position 204,750 of record JAOTOL010001171.1, read on the forward strand.
GCAGGAGCACTACTACAAATAGTCACAACTTCTGTTCATTACAAAGTAGTGAACAGAAGTTGCCAAGGATTTCCCCATTTTATGACAGCTTGGACACTTTCATATCGTCTTTGGTGCTGAGTAGGTAAATGCCCGCTTTGACTAGCCATGTCAGGTGTCACTTATAGTCTTATGCAATATGCAGATGCTGCTAACTGTATTGGTAATTGCTACTTTACACATTAAAAATGCTGTTATGCTGTCAAATACCTGTAAAACTATGGCAGTTAGTGGAACTCAAAGGTTTATGTACAACATTGAAAAATGTGTTCTACTTTTTTATTTCTTTCCTAGGGGAACGCAAAGGAACACATTTGCGGGATGACGTTTCACAAAGGAAGTTTTTAAGATTCACCCTGTGCCTCACCATTGCTAATTTCTGATGTTTCTTTTGTGTGCTTCATCTTCAACAGGATTGAGATACTGAAGAGCCATCTGAAATGACGGACCGGGTACGACGTGAAGAGGAAGTGAAGAGATCTGGGAACAAGAAGCTCACAAAGTCGAAATCTGGATTGCGTATAATACCAATCAACAACACAGAAAGTAGTCCTTTTGAGCTGAAGGAGCCAGCCTGGTCTCCAGATAAAGAGGTAGGAATTTATCAACTTTGCTTTTGTACTCACCTACACAATGGCACTGACATGGATGAGGCTTCATTTTCGCCATAGGCTTGCTTGATTTCGGGGACTGATTATTAACACTCGTCATGTTGCAGAAGCTCTTATCCCTCGCAATGTCACGGTATAAGAAGGTGCAATAGACGCCATTTAAATCACTGCAATTGCCTCTGCCATTTGAATGAATGGCGCAGCCTGTATTTTTGTTATTCGAATGGAACCTGGACGTCGATATGGACTAGACAGTCAATATCGGACGTCAAACGGCTGCGGTTGCTGCTCAGCACAAACTGGTTTTAGCTGACTTGCATGGATCGTTGGAGGAGATTCTGATATTTGGCGGAGATAGGCGACAGCACACTTTCCGTTCGCTTTTAAAACGAGATAATGCCACATCTGTTCACGCCATGTGTTCGCAACATAATTCTCTTTCTCCATCACGTTTGTTTATGTTATGTAGCAACGTATTTTTAGTTGTCGGATTGTTTCGTGTATTCCTTAAGTTGTCAAGTTTCAAGTTTTGTTTAGGGTGAACATAGATTCGCAAGGAATCAGTGATTGCCTGCCTGGCACAAGTAAAGTATATTTACAACTTGTGTGTCATGACCTCAACTCCATGAAATCTCATCCCACACTTCTTGCCTCCAGAATCCAGAATGCTCCAACAGCAAGTGCAGTCAAAAGTTCGATTTTCTGAAGAGGCGCCACCACTGTCGACGCTGCGGCCAGATATTCTGCTCCCAGTGTTGCCAGGCCATGGTATTGCTGCCGCGGATGTGCTTCGTGGACCCGGTTCGCCAGTGTTTCCGTTGCGTAGACGTAACCAACATGGAAAACAGTTTCTTCAGCAGTAGCCTCAAGCTTCTAATCCAAGGTATGCCGCAGCGGTCTCAAGAAGTGTGCCATGCATAGCATATGGACATAGTAGTCAGTGAAGAGGCTGAAAGCAAAGTTTGTATGGTTTCGGCGCGCATGCCCATTTGGCGTGAAGTATTTCCTGCTTATTTAAGTGCAATGTTGCCTTTTAATGTGATGTCTTATGCATTTCTGCTTTCCATAGTAATTACAAACAAAGAGGAAACCCATGAGTCTTCCTTCCGCTACCCGAAAATATCCAGCTTGACCGGCTTGGTTCGAACCTATCCAGTCGGCCAAACTACACCGACTTTGGGAGGCTGACAATTTTGCAATGGCACGAAATAAGCAAGGATATGGCGCTTCATTCTGCGGGAGCTGTATGCGGGAATATTTCTATGTATATGGGACTGCGCACTATTTGTATTTCCAGTAATCGTTTGTTGTAGATACTATATATGGCATGCGTATTTGAGGCGCATGCCGCTGTTGCACTGAATGTCAGCGGGACAGGTAGCCCCCCGGAAATGGCAGACAACAACACCGGATGTTAGCGGGACAGGTAGCCCCCCGGAAATGGCAGACAACGCTGGATGTTAGCGGGACAGGTAGCACCTCGGAAATGCTTGGCAGCTCTGGTCGCTCTAAAAAGCACATGAATGTCGATGGCTTCATTTGTATGCGGATAAATTTATAAGCATATTTTTTATACTCAAAATGTGTACAACTCTAGGTCGCCACCAAACCAGGTGAATAGGAAACCAGAATTGGTAAGCTGATAACTAAAAGGGACAACATGAGTGAATCATGCGATCAACATGCATGGATGCTTCTAGGGCGAATACAAACGCAGCCAAATTCAAACGCATAGCAACTTCCATTTGTTTCTAACTTTGAGATCGAGTGTTTAGCAATGAAGGAAGTTGTGCAGAATCTCAGTGAGTTGACAACCATTACTGGAAAGTGGTAGTATGAATTTTGCAATTTCGGAGCGAGTTAGCAATTATTCGTCGGCACGCGATGACTGTTCGTGGATCACCGGGCTCAGGACCTATTCTATAGAACGCATTTTGAATTTGGGCTCGGTGGAGTCTGGTGTTTGTGTTGCTATGCAGTCGCGTCGGGTGACACCTGGGTGTCGTTTTCGTATTGTGTCACTATTATTGTGCCACCTGCGAGCCGAACTGCTCGGACTGGAGGGTAATTCGAGCGCAACCAGTCAGCAGATTTTACGTATCCAACCACTTGTACTGTAGCCACTCGAATGTATGCAGAGTGTGATTCCAGTAGAGTGCGCCACTCGAATGTATGCAGAGTGTGCTTCCGGTAGAGTGCGCCACTCGATTGTATGCAGAGTGTGTTTCCAGTAAAGTGCGCCACTCGAATTGCGTGTAGCGTCAGTCTGCAGTCAATGCCTCGCTTTCTTGCTCTGTTTGTTTCCGCTTGTCCCATCTGAGTTCGCCTGTCTTCTGTTCTTTTTTTGAAAGCTGAACGGCTTGTGTTGCAACGTTTCAATGCTGCAATCCCTCTGCGCGGGATTGAACCTGCACATTTCATGTTCGTGTTTCGCTGTCCTTATCATTTCATGTTATTGAGGAATGTCTCCTTCAATGGGAGGGCTTTATGGCGAAACATGGCGTGCGCCAGCTCAGCCGGCAACGGTTGAGGACCAGCCAACCTACGTCGGTCGCGTGATTACGTCATGCCACGTGACGTGCACGTGCCGGGGTCGGTCAGCCGACCATGCCAGTCGGGGTCGATCAGCCGACCATGTCAGTCGGGGTCGGTCAGCCTACCATGTCAGTCGGGGTCGGTCAGCCTACCATGCCAGTCGGGGTCGGTCAGCCTACCATGCCAGTCGGGGTCGGTCAGCCTACCATGCCAGTCGGGGTCGGTCAGGCGACCATGCCAGTCGGGGTCGGTCAGTCGACCATGCCACTGATAGTCGTTAGGAGGTGTTGCGCTGGACGGTTGTGTGGCGTGATTTAAGCCGTAGAGCTATGTAACTGAAAAGACCTTGGCACGCTGTGCGGCCTATGTTTCGCGACACCATGCGAGAGGGCATTCGTGTATGAGACGCGTACAGAAGGTGCGTCGCAGGGGCCTAATTGCAACAATAGTAGTCAGGTTCGACTTAAACGAATAGGTTTTAAGCCTCTTTTACCAACATTGCAGGTACCGCTCCTGAAAGAGGACTGCTCTGTTGATCATGCTGCAGGTGTACTATGGTGTACTATGATGAAATACTGCATGCCTCTTTTGATCTACATACAATTCAGCCGAATTTTAACACAAAACCGTTGCTGTTTCCCAAATGTTACAAATACTCCACGGATTACCAAAGAAGCTACTTGCGGTAGGTTTTTTTTCTACCTGCTACAATCTCTGATCCTGCATCTGCAGTTGTGGAGTCATGTAACCCTCTCCGGGGACGAGTGGTCTAGGGGTGAGTTGCCCGTCTCATGGTCGAAAGGTTGCGGGTTCGAGTCTCACCTGTCGTTACACTTCGCCCGCGAGCAATCGGTGTGAGAGATTGGCGACGCTACATGACTCAACGGGTGATGTGTCGTAAAACAAATAACCAACCATCATGTAACCTCGCTCTCACTCGCCCAGCGCAATTACTGGCACAGTAATCCGTTTCAAATTGCTCGCGTTAGCTATTGTTTATAGCGGTGTACACTGGCTCAATGGGTTCCCCTGAGCTGATGCTCTGCCTTCCTCTGGAGCTAATACTCCATGGGTCCGGCTCTTGCCTTCGGTTTTCAACGCGGCCACATTGTTCGACTTTCCAAACCACCCGATTCTGCCAATTTTACCCACCTCTGTCTTGGGGGATATGGACCACCTGAACCACAGGCGTGCTTTTTGAAATGCACGTTTGGGCGTAGTTCTCAACTTTTTGGGTGTAATTCAACGCATGCCGGGCGGCCCTGTCGGCGTCAGGTGTGCGTGGCGACTGTGGTTCGCGACACGGCCGGATTGTGACCGGTGCCGTGTTGTCTCAGGCGTGCCGCCTGTCACTCCACCGGCTGCTCCCAGGCGCTCAGTTCGACGTGTCAGGCGGAGGCGTGCTGGCGGCCCAGTGCCTGGCCAGCGTCAGCGCCGACAGCCGCTTCCTGAGGTTCGAGCCGCTGTCGAGCGAGTCGGCCCCCGAGCGGGTGGAGGTGGCTCGGATCGTGACCACCGAGGTGCAGCAGTCCACCATCGAGTACGGTGAGTGCGACCACGTGCCGGTGTGCACTGAGACGATGGCGGGAGTCACGTGCAGGGTGGGCAGAGAGCGGACAGAGCCGGGTGTGGTGGGTTTTGCCAGAGATAGCGGACAGAGCTAGGTGTGGTGGGTGGAGTCAGAGATAGCGAACAGAGCCCGATATGGTTGGTGGCCAGAGATAGCGGACAGAGCCAGGTGTGTGGTGGGTTTGGCCAGAGATAGCGGGCAGAGCCAGGTGTGGTGGGTTGAGCCAGATATAGCGGACAGAGCTAGGTGTGGTGGGTTTGGCCAGAGATAGCGATCAGAGCCAGGTGCGGTGGGTGAAGTCAAAGATAGCGAACAGAACCGGGTGTGCTGGGTGGAGTCAAAGATAGCGTTCGGGGCTACGCGTGCGGATTATATCATAAAGTGGTCATGGTGTGAACACACTAGGACTGAAAGTCCGACGTTGGTCAAGCTGTGTGGCGGGCAGGGGTCGGGGTTTATATGTGATGGGCAGACAAGGGCTTGTATGTGACGCAGCCAGCGTTAAAATATTGAATTTTCATTGGGTGTGACATGTCAAAACTATTACAGCAGGATGTCGAAATAGCCATTTAAATAATGCTGTTTAAAATACTTCAGTCCTAAAACCCAGTTTGGAGACGCAATTGTGTACATATAACATATAAATAAATAAATAAATATATATATAAATATGTATATATATATATATATATATGTGTTTGTGTGTGTGTGTGTGTACGCAACACAGCGTGTAGTTTTATGTAAGCAATTGCGTAAATATAGCTACACGTTTTACATGTTTTGTGAGGTATCTAATTTGGGGATACCGATATCAATGATAACAATGCAAATACTTATGGCATAAACAGGCATTGTATGTATGGCATAGCACATCATATATAATCCCTTTACCCATAATTGCACTACGGGATGTTCGTTATCACGATCCAGAATCCGTTATGGTGAGCATAAACATGATGCATGTAAAAGGGATACTGTCGGAAACGAGATATGGAGACCTCACAAACACGCATGAAGAAGCACAATGTCGATACTTCTTTGGGAAGGATGTTGATTCAGTGTTCACTATGTGGAATATTCCACCATATTTTTTAAAATAAGTTATCACTGTGTTGTTTATCACTGGGTGCAGCTGTATGTGGTGGGCAGGTCAGGGATTGGTGAGGCGAAATTGGTGATGAGAACAGGACAGGGCAAATTATTGAGAATTATTGGTGAGAACAGGACGTGGCAAAGATTGTTGCCACGAAGTCATTGCGATTTAGCGTAGTGTTTCAACTGTTTCGGTGGCCCTGTACTTACGTACCATTCCTGCCTTTAGACTGCACGGATGGGAGTGATGGTAAGTGCCAAATCGTGCCGCACTCTCCTGGTGACGTGGTGGTTCACATTGCAGTTGTCTGTCCATTGCCAGTCACAGTTGATGTCTGCCGCGTGGGACTCGCGCTACGGTTGTGAAACTAACCACATTCGATACGGCCATTCTCCTTGTCCTAACGACGGTCGTTGTAAATAGCGATGGCATATTATATAAGAATAACCGTTTCCCCACGACATAGGCTAATGCTGTCTTTCCATTAAAATGAAATTGGGCCTGTGTACTTTTCCCCTTCTTTCACCTGCCGACATTTTGTAGTGAAGATGTGGGTGCTTTTTACCTTCACCTGAAATCGTACTTGAAAAATGTCAACATAAACTGATGCATTTTCCCCGCTTGCCGTGCATTGTCACACGCCGTGCTGCCAGTGACCGGTGCTCGTAGACCGGTATGTGTTGTGCCTATCGTCCCACGGTCAGCCATGGTGGCCGATTTGTGAAGGCATGCGTTTGACCTGAGCACCTCCCAGTGGCGAAGTGGAGACTTTGGAGGCTGCTGAGAAGCTTTCGGCGTCAGTTGGCGATGTTTCTGCTTCAGTCAGTTATTTTTTCAGTTCCATGTTGGCTTCGGCTTCCGCCTCTAGCTGTTATAAAAGCTTAGAAACGAACAGCTTCGTATCCAAATTTGTCTCATCTCGTCTCAACCAAATTGTATTGGGCGACATTGGTTTGTTGCTGGTAGAGGCAGTGTCGGTAACGCTAAGCTAGCCTATCACCATTCTGTGGCATGGCGACTGTCGCCGCCGGGCTAACGGTCTTGCTGGGCTAATGCTACGCAACTGGCGCTACAGCCGGGGTGCGACGATGTCTGACGATGGATGACTGTCGTAATTGTGTCTCGAAAACATTTTGTTTTAGCATGTTTCGAAGAATTTTTACTCAATTTCAGGAGCATCTAATTATTGAACATTTAATTAAGGAACACAAAGCGGATTTTGTTCCCATGCGTCTGCCTTGTGCAGCACTGCCACGTCCACGGTCTCTACCAGCAGAGGGTCAGAGACGACGCAAGTTGGAGGACGGAGGCAAGCTGTGCTCCAGTCGGCAACCGTATCATCAACACAATAAATGCAGATATACTGGCGCTAAATTGAGGGAAAGTGGGGGAGGGGTCATTGGACTGTCGGCCAGTCCAACCCAGAGGGCCTGGACTGGCTGACTGCTGTCGATTAGTGCTCAGCCAGAAATAGGTACAGAAGAAAACATATTCACCTTTTCAATTTGATTCTCATTTCAGTGACTTAATACATCAATGACGTCTGGTAAGGATGAAGCAGCATAGCTTTTGCGTTGCGATTTCTAAGCGTGTGTCTGATGCATGGGTTGGTCTCTGTGTATCTGTAACTGTAACTGTAACTCTAACTGTAACTAACTATATGTAACTGTGTAATCCACTTGTCCCGGGCCGATGCAGTCCTCTACTGAAAAGCTAAGGTGCATGTCCTTGCCAGACAGGCATTTTATACTAGAATTCCTTTATTTGATTGGTTGTCCTGACATCACGCTTGTGGAACCGGTTAATGTACTTTAAAATGTTCCAGAGATACCGGGCCAACGTTCAACGCCTTGTGCAATGTACCGTGCCAACAGAGGCTTTTCCACAGCTACATGCCAGGACGGTTTAGTCCGATTTTCCCACGCAGCCTATACGGATGTAACGCTAATTGTCAGAGGTATTGGAGATAAGTATCTGTATCTTACAATGCCAAGTTATTCGTGAAATAGGGTGGAATATGCCACCTTTTGGGCATGGAATCGACATCCCTTCCAAGGAAGTATCGACATCGTGCTTCTTGATGAGTGTATGTTTTCATGTGTAATTTATAAAATGATCTCATTAAATAATTGAATGCTTATACCCACCATTGCGAACCATGATATACGAACAACTCTTAGCGCAATTCCAGCTAAGAGGATTACCTATGATGTAGTCGGTCATACAATATCAGGTGGTAAGCATTGGTGTTTTGTATCGCTATTGCTAACATAGTTGTCCCTAAGCTAGGCACCCGGTAACAAGCGAAAAGAGTACGCTGTATGAGTACGCTGTTGGGTCAAAATTGTGTTGAGAGAACGTATTCAGCGACATCGCTTCCATGTAAAAATCTCGACATCCCTTTACTCGTCTCGACATATCACAACTAACGAAAAGTCATTATTGTATTACTGATACATTATATTCCTCTGGTCTAGCTCGTGTACATCAGTTCTTCAAGTCCGCACCCTCCCCCCCCCATTGCCATGTTAAGCGCAACGTACTTTGATTTTGCCGGCTGGCGACAAATGGCGTGGCCCACTCAGTGGTCAGGTCACCGTGGTGCTGATTTCCTCATGGATGTGGTAAATCAGCACATTATAGCGACACGCAACACCAAGTAGCCACCAACGGACCGACCCTTCGACTTGAGCAGGATGCTGCACCACCGGGCATCGTCGGATCGAATGCAGAGACGTGTCGCTAGTTTGCATCAGGACTCAGAATCTGTGGAAATATAGAATTTATACGATGAATGAGTAAACTGAAAAACGTGTTTACAGAACAGTGGTGGTCATCGACTGCGTGCTATCCCCCCTTCTTTCATGCAGGGAAATATGTGCTTTCGTGCGAGGCATGCGATATTCGGCATAACGGGGTGTTATGCCGCCGTGGTGTGACTCGCGTGTTTGTGTGTTGGCGTCATGTGGCGTCTGACGTGTCGTCTGAGTGTGGTGTGGCGTGTTGTTTGGTTGTGTGGTGCGCCGTGCCGTCTGTGTTATTTGACTGTGTGGTGTGACGCGTCACGCTACGTCCCCAGCGCCCGGCCAGCTGCTGCCGGCCAGCGTGACCGTCACGTACCGGGCAGCAGGGTCTGTGGAGGAACGGCGCGTCGAGCTCACAGCTGGCGCTCACCTCGACGACTGGCGTCAGTCGGCCAACTGGATGGTCGCTCTGCAGCGGGTGAGCGCTCCCGCGTCGACGCCGGTGGTGACCGTAGCGCTGGCAGCGGTCGCATGGTAATGACCGTAGCGCTGGCAGCGGTCACATGGTGGTGACAGTAGCGCTGGGCGGTATGGAAGGGGTGGGTGATGACCGTAGCGCTGGCAGCGGTCGCATGGTGGTGACAGTAGCGCTGGGCTGGGGTGGACAGCGGTCGCATGGTGGTGACAGTAGCGCTGGCAGCGGTCGCATGGTAATGACCGTAGCGCTGGCAGCGGTCGCATGGTGGTGACCGTAGCGCTGACAGCGGTCGCATGGTGATGACCGTAGCGCTGGCAGCGGTCGCATGGTGGTGACCGTAGCGCTGGCAGCGGTCACATGGTAATGACCGTAGCGCTGGCAGCGGTCACATGGTAATGACCGTAGCGCTGGCAGCGGTCGCATGGTGGTAGCGCTGGCAGCGGTCGCATGGTGGTGACCGTAGCGCTGGCAGCGGTCACATGGTAATGACCGTAGCGCTGGCAGCGGTCACATGGTAATGACCGTAGCGCTGACAGCGGTCGCATGGTGGTGACCGTAGCGCTGGCAGCGGTCGCATGGTGGGAGCCGTAGCGCTGGCAGCAACCTACTGTTGGTGACGGTAGGACTGGCGGCAGTGCATGCATGATAGTGACCGCAGCCCCGGCTGCCGACGGTGGCTTGCGGCGAGTGCAATGCTGAGATTACTGTCGATGTTGGCTGCGGTGCGTGATGAATGTGTTCGACAATGACGCGTCTCCCGGAAAAAATGGATCCAGTTTTTGTTATGACCACCGAGTAAGTCTCGCTTCGCATGCGATGAGAACTATGTTGGAGTGCTAAAAGCCATTTTGCCGCCCGAACTCGCAAGCCAGTAAGTGCGGCTCTGTGTTGTGTGCTGCCATCTGTGGGCAGTGGACGTCAGGATGAGCGTGGCTGCGGTGGTGAGAGTGATGTCGGGTCCGTGTCGCCAGGCGATGCAGCTGGTGTACGAGGGTCGGCAGCCGAGCCAGTTCTAGCGCGTCGCCCCGCTGCCGTGCCGTTACCGGACACGACTCTGCTGACGCTGCTGACACGGCTGCCGAGACGCCACGGGACGCTCTACTGTGACGTCACTTGAGTCACTTCCCCGACGTCACTGGGGTGGCCCGCGGTGGTGTCACCTAGCTGGACGGACCGTTGCAGAGGTGTGCCGGCGGTGTCTCAGCTACGTGAAGTTTCACGTGGTGGGGAATCTGAAGTAAGATATCAAAGGGATTCTGGACACAGCACACATATCCAGACTGAGGAAGCTGAACCCAGTCAGTCGGCTGCGAGCTCCTGCCTGCAGAGCTTGTGAGCTGTGTCTGGGGATGACAGGCGGAGGGGATAAGGGTCGTACTGGTGGACAAGATCTAACTGTTGAAAAGGGTAATGATGAGCAATAATCGAATATGAAACCGCATTTCAACCGAAACTAAAATTGATCCTGTAGGCTTCGGAAAGGTGATGTTTTTTTTACTTATGGGGCCCTTTGCTCTTGCGTGTCAGATTTGGAGTCTGTCTTCCAACTGAAGGGTGAGATCGACAGATTTCACAAAATTCCACCATCAACAGAAACTCGCGTGTTTTGCGAAAACCGTTCAGATTCGACAATTCGTGCTTTTATGCATACACCATGCATGTGAATCAATGTAGGTAGTTCTGGTTTCCATACACGGAAGCACGGCGCTCCTTGGCCTCCTTTTCACCCTTCGCGATCATCCAGGGCTGCGGTGACGGGATGCTCGTGCTCGATCCTCTGGAATCAAGTTGGCGGTGACCTTCCACCCAGCCTGATGTACGCAGTGGCCCACATGTCCTGGGTGGAACGCCGCTGTGAGTACGAGTTTCAGATCAACAAAAAACACTCGTGTTTATGCCAGGACTTTGCGTCCGCTTCATATGATGGCGCAGGGGCGATATCCGGCGAGAAAGTTTGGCTTCGTCCGATGTGCTTGGCATCGATGGACAGCGGACGGTTGATGCTATACGCACCTTCTCCTATGCGTTTGGCCGCCCAGGTAACCGGTGATGGGGTAGAAACGGGTTCGGATACCCCGCGTGGGCTGGCCGCAAACAAGGCCATCAGTTGGCCAGAAAACTCCTCTGAGCAATATTTGACCTCTAGAGCCAAGCATGAATCTGAGATGTTCCCACCGTATTTTTTAAACATTGTTTGTTGCCTTTATATGTGAAGCGGTGCTCGTCCATTATAGCGTCGGGTTCCACCGTTGTCAGCGTCACTTCGATCCCCAACTGAGTTGATTTTTCTGTCTTCTTTCTGGTTTCAGTCGTAGATACATTTAGGTGTTTGGGTACTTAACACCTTCGAAGTGCAGGATTGTGCATGGCTATGATTGTAACACGCGAAAGTTGTCCACAAGGTAAGTCTGCGCACACTTTGTTTAACCGCTCTTATGAGAGCTTGGTTTCTTATTTGGTCTGTTTTTGTATTATGTTGGTCTCTACTGCCTTTTCGCCCAGAGCTCATGTCCCGGATGCTCCCTATGCTTCATGCCACCATATTGTGGCATCTACTGTATTATGTAATCCTTCCGGTACTGGAAAAACCACAAGAGGTACCCAGAACACGTACCCAGCTCGCTATGGTTTTCGAGAAAAAATAAGCTGCACTGAGCTTCCGCGCTCAATACGTGCTTGTTGCTACATTTTTTTTGTTAGCTTCACTTAGGTCACTACATATGCAGCGGACATAACTGCTCGTAAGAATATTTCAGTAGCTTTCACGTGTAGCCGTTGAAGTGCTATATTTTTTATATCACTCATAATGCGGGAGGGTCAAATTGAGCTCCAGCCTGCACTAACTTTTGTTTGAAGCAGGATAAAGCTCTGGTAAACGGCGTGGTGTTGCAATGTCTGTTACATATTACAGTTGCTTGGAGGATTTATTTCGTTCTCCCTTCCTTGTACTTCTAGATCAGTTCAAATGTGCCAATGACGGGGTGACATCCCGACATTGCCTGAAGAATACGCCTCGCTAAAGTTTTCTGACCCTGACCGTAAAAAAGTGTGATTTGGTGCGTCATTGTTCATATGCAAGCTGAAGGCTTGCTCTAATATAGACTACAGTGCAAGGATTAAGGGCACCAATCCCGCGGCCACCGGCGAAACAGTGTGGGCGAGGCCATTGGCCGTGAACGTGTATAAAGTGCGTCGTTTTTTTTTTACTCGCGATATTTTCCCCACTCCCCCGCTGCACGATAGTAAGGTTTTTCTCACAACTTATCCTTATATCGCGACAAGTAGTGGCTGCTGGCCAATGTCTCTGGGAAACAGATTTGCACAGACCTGGGGCGAAAGGAGTACCGGGATTATTTCAGGTAAGTTGGCGATGGGCGCTGCATGACCGAAGCAGTCGAAGTGCCCCTAAGCCCAAATAACTAAACTAAAGGTATGGTGGCGCTCAGATATTGACACCGATTTACCGCTGGCCACACGTGTGAACACTACGGCACGTCGGGCGTGATAGTGATGTAAGAATGCAGTGCCAGCGTCCTACTGCGTCCGGTCACCGGTGCCCCAGTTCGACATCACTGGCGCAGTTAAGGCTTGTTTATCGGGTGGCTCACGACGCACTTTGTGCACATTCACGACTAATGGCGCCGTCCACTGTTCCGCCGGTGGGCCGCGGGATTGGGAAATGTCCCGATCGATGCGGGTGTCGAACCCGGGACCTTTGGTACCCAGAGCCCAACACCTTGACCGTTCGGCCATCCCCGCCCCAACGATATGTATTAGTGTGTGGCGTGCCTGTTCGGGGGGCCATAAACTGCCGGCCCAGTGTTGCAGTTTGATGCGTGCATCTGCTACGTGGGTTGTTATCCGTGTGGGTCCGCTAAACCAAATCGCGATTGCCGGATCTGTCCTGGGGCCCATAGAGTTGAACGTGGTGTACTGTTTGGGCCACTTGAACCTCTCACGGACAAGTTTTGGGGCTGATTATGTTTGGCCACTTGATGCTGCTCGTGCCAAATGCGTGTAATCCGACAATATTTTATCAACGGCTGACACTAGCACTTGGTGAAGGGGCCAACCGAATCTCCTGTGGTGTACCTGACGTCCCGCCGCCTGCGGTATTGTCCGTTCTACTCCCCGCCTTTCCGGCATCACTTGTACAACGGCGTGACAAGAAGTCAGGCCGCAACGGCGTTGCCAAGCAACCGAATGCGATGTATGTGGTGTCGACGAGCTTCGCGTACGCATACGACATGTGAGCCTGCGATATCGTATGGTCTTGTCGTGAAGTAACGGCAGGTTGACGTTTTGCTGCTTTATCTACTCACATGACGAATGTTGTTTTGATGCGCGCTCGTTTAGCCGGGCTGTGTTTAGGCATCCACACCGAAGTGGGTGCGAGAGGTATTTTTACTCAGCCGATATTGCTGCTGAGCAGAGTTGCATGCGGTTTATCTGCTGTCCATGACATGCGAAATGATTGTCTATTTTCCAATAAATCTTACGGTTGTACATCGCGCCGGCACTTTGATTCTGCTGGCCAGTTCATTCGGGAGTGTTGGGGGCTGAATGCAGGATATTAATAAACTTTTAAAATAAGTTTAATTATTGGCAGACATACAGGGAGGACACCGCAGGCCCATACTCCCCCCCCCCGTCAACCTCTTCATTGGCCGGGCCATTTCGTCTACCGCGGGGGTCATCACAGGTCGCCCAGAAAGAAGCCCATTGAGCGCCCTGTGACAGCACTGGAGCGTTGGACAAGCGTATTCCAGTTTTCTTCTTTACTTGCACTATGGTCGTAAGGTTACTATGTATTTAGTGATGTAGTTTTATCTTTGAAAATAACTAAAATGCTCTACCTCTTGACGCATCGACTAATTTCGCAGCGTTCATTCCACATGGCATTTTGATAGGCCAGCCATGCCATGTATTTATAGGCAGTTGATGTCCATGTACTTTCATGTGCTGCTCCCGTATAATAGGCATTTTCAGCATCGCGGGCACATCAGACACAAAAAAATACGGCTCGTTCGGAAGTTCAAGAAATGCTTGATTTTTTGGCCCAGGGGTTGACAAGAAATTTTGTGAGGGAATGGCGGATGCCAGGAATTCCGATTGGAAGAAACGTATTGATTCATCACTTGACGAGCCCCAGTTGCCAGCACGCGAGCGCCAGATGTCGGTCAGTCGACTTCCTGACAAGAGGGGTTCGCAGGGGCTATATTTGCATGCAACTAACCATTAACTCGAAGGACGTTGAATGGTGAGAATCGACATGAGATGCCCTCCCAAAATACAAACTTCTCGGTCGTGACTGCGCCATACCCTGGTTAGCCTTCGCCAAGGGCTGGTCTGGAGTACTCGACTTACCTCCTAATGGTGGAGTACCTCCGCATAATGGCGAATACCCAACTTACCTCCTACCCCATCGTACATTCGTGGTTTAACAGACCGCAGCATGACATATGGTACGTCTGATGTTTTCCATGCGTAGGATCAATCGACGTCGCGTATCGGTAAAATCTGCGTCAGCAGATCGGGGAAGCCTTCTCAAACCCGGACCAAGTCCGAGCACGCGTACCAACAAATAGCAGAACAATAACTGGAGTTTTTTTTTTCGCGGCACCAAACGCCTCCCGCCGCTTCAGCGCAATGCCAACAGACACACACACGCGCATGCACCCAACATGAAATGTTTGGCGTGAGAACGCAGATCCGACCTAGGCCCCGACACAGCACGCAGTTGTTCAGTCACAAAGCTGACTAAAAAATAGACTAAAGCTTGGAATACCGGAACAAGTGAAGACAAAGGCCATAATTCTCGACATCTGTGGAAAGCATAGTGCGGACATAAAACAAAACGAACAAAAAACCTCAGAGTAACGGATGACATTTTTTCAGTAACGGTGAACAAGTAAACACGATCGGCGTAGATTGGCATAAATGGCGGGACGAGACAACGTGCGGAGGGAGGGATGTTGTAGCACGCTGGTGACCAGCCGAACATCCGGGCGTCGTATGCGATGTAGCCGGGCGCGCGTCGCTGGGCGTCAGCCAGATGGCACCGCGGCGTAAATGTGCACGCGTCTTGAATAGTACTGGTTCAGCTCATGGCCACAGATTCGTACAGAACGCATAGCATGGCATGATTCGCGGCATCTTTCCAGATAATAGCCAACCAATTACTACTGCTTCGCTTCACCTGCCTTGAACATCACTCGAGATGGCACAATACCGTCCAGGCTCGGCTTGTGCCGTCTAACGGCGAAGGTCGCAACGCAGCTGGCATGGCGACCGCTAAAATAGCATCACGCGACGTTGCAGTCGGAGCGCATGACGCGGAGCACCATGTTAAGGCAAAGCTGGCGCCAGACCGGAAATGATGGCCGCGAAAATTCGTTTGTCGCTCTTGTGCACCCTGTCTGCTTGTCATGAGGTTCGGACGCACTAGCTGGTCACGAGGACGTGCCTAGTGCAGCGGGTAAGCTTCATGTGATATGAGCTTTTCGCTACACAACTGCCGTGAGCATAGCTGCGAGCAAGTTTGGCGTCACACTGAAATAACTACTCGAGAGAAAGTAATGTCTAGACGTTGAGAAAAAGAAAGGAAATATCGAAATCGAGATATAATTGTTGGGTGTATTTTGCTGGAAGTAGCGCCCACATGCAGTGCTTCAAATTCTGATTCCCGATCGGAGACGCAGGCCGTATTTCGGCGGTTCTGTTCCCTCAGTTTCCAACAGCAACCATTGTTCGAACACAGGCGTCCACCCGATGCGTAACAGTTGCACCTTATGCTTTTCCACGGATAGCAGCACCGCTCCATACCTGACGCAAAATTAAAGCAATTTGTGTTTAATATTGTGTGTACGAAACTTGCGTCAAGTTTCGACCATTGCCAACGGATGAAGTACTGCGTCGTCAGCCCGTGTCTTCGCCTGTCACGAAAAAGTGCCCCTCAGAACCACGATCTACTTCAATTTCATTGGGAAGCCCAGCCAAATAGGCGGCGAGAGTGCCAAAATAATCCACGGTGTCTGCTGATGCGGCATCACAACACGGGACCTGGTGCCGTGACATGCAGATACTGCCAGCACATAATAATCTACAACTACATAACAAGTTCTCTTGCTGGTGACCAGTGGTGGGAGACGGGTTGGCCCGTCCGGCTACAGCAGATCAGGACAGCGCGCGCTACCACGCGGTCCACCTCACCACAGCAGCAGGTCAGGACAGCGCGTGCTACCTTCCAGTCCGTTCCGCCACGGTAGCAGGTCAGGGTGGCGGATGCTACCTCGCGGTCCGTCCCACCACAACTCCGCGGTCAGTTCCGCAATAGCAGCAGGTCAAGGCGGCGCGCGCTACCTCGCGGTCCGTCCCACCACAGCAGCGGGTCAGGGCATCGCACGCTACCTCGCGGTCCGTCCCACAACAGCAGCGGGTCAGGGCATCGCACGCTACCTCGCGGTCCGTCCCACCACAGCAGCGGGTCAAGGCATCGCGCGCTACCTCGCGGTCCGTCCCACCACAGCAGCGGGTCAGGGCATCGTGCGCTACCTCGCGGTCCGTCCCACCACAACTCCGCGGCCTGTGTCGCTACAGCAGCAGGTCAGGGCGCCGAAACACCACTGTGCAGTCCGCGGAAGTCCTCGCCGTGCATCTCGGGTGTATAGGTGAACAGCACGATCATCACCCACAGGTGCAGCAGGCACTGTGGCGGCAGTCAGCTGGTCAGTCAGGGGGCCTCACCAGATATTACCGTCTGCCCGCGCACGGCCAGCACGCTGACCCGACTTGACCCGACCACAGTCGGACACAGCAAACAGCACTGACCCCATCCATCGTCAGGGACACACCGTGCTCAGCTCGCTCATGAAATCTGCCCGTGCTTATGATACCTAACCGCTAGGCACATGTTAACCCCCCCACCCCCACCCCCACCCCAAAAAAAACTTTACTAACGACATGAATATTGATCGAGAGCTAGTTTCGGCACGCTCCCTGCAGCGCCAAAGTTCACGTCGATGATTCTGACGTGGTGAAGATACATCACAGGTGAACTATTCCTGCATCTGTTATGATTTGATGCGCGCCTTGGGTTCCCACCTGACTCATGAGGCTGCTATGGCACCAACCGAACCTTACCCCTCGTTCAGCCACCACGTGAAGCCAGCGCCGCTGCACACCTCGACCGGCTCGGCACCCGCCACATCTGGTGCCCGTCCTGGCCTCGGGACACCCGGCCCGTCAGCCGTGCACTCACCATGTAGCCGATGACGAAGATGCGTGCGATCGGGTACCGTTTGAGGAACACGCCCAGCCGGATGCTGCAGCCGTCCAGGCTGGAGTAGGCGCGCTTGACGCGGCGGGTCACCGTGCCGTCCCAGGGCGTCTCGGCGAACAGGGTGGGCGCACGCAGCCGCACCGAGTCAGGCTCGGACGACCGCTCTTGGCGCGGCGAGCAGTCCTCCAGCTGGAGCAGCTGCGCCTACACCCGACAACGGTCGTGTCAGGTAACGAGTCATGTCATGGTGTCAGGTCACTGGTCGTGTCATGGCAGCTGCGCCTGCACCCGGCAACGGTCAGGTCAGGCCATCAGTCGCTGGTCGTGTCATGGCGTCTGCGCCCGACACCGGTCAGGTTAGGTCACTGGTCGTGACATGGCGTCAGGTCACTGATCGTGACATGGCAGCTGCACCTACATCCGACACCGGTCAGGTCAGGTCACAGACCGTGTCATGACATCTGCGCCTATACCAGACTTACTGCGACTGCACCGGTTGAACTTGCCTTCACCTCGTCTGATATACTGCTACAATAAATATCAAGCTAAGAACACGTGGCGATGCGACAGGAAGATGCACTCCAAAGAAAAACTGCTCTCGACAATCGAGCAGCCATCGGCATTGCCTTATCATTCCAGCTGACGACACACCGGAAAATGGTACACGCTACACACACGACGCACCACACTACACCGCACCACACCGGTGTCAAATTAATAGCTATCAAGTTTCCCTAACCACTTACCAGGCATGGCCCAGTTATTCGCAACCGAGATCTGAGAGGGTAAATTACGGAAGTACCCAACCGAAACCATCGCTACATTAAGGCAGGGTGTTGTACTTCCAGCTGGAATTTTGAAGAACTTCCCAGAGGTACCTCAACGCCATAATATGGCAGCATTTTGAAACATGGCGTATTGGTAACTGAAGCGTTCTTCATCATGTT
Source organism: Imbricaverruca yamaguchii (assembly GCA_034440575.1). NCBI lineage: Eukaryota > Metazoa > Arthropoda > Thecostraca > Neoverrucidae > Imbricaverruca > Imbricaverruca yamaguchii. The sequence goes on from JAOTOL010001171.1 coordinate 223,048, forward strand.
CTAGCATCCTTGTTATCATCATCATTTCTAGCACCTTATTCTAGCATATTTCAGCGAAATAAGTACGGAAGATAGATTGCTAAATATTGCACATCAATTATCTAGGTGCTTTTTAGCCTGAAACCGATATTTCCACCAAGTGAAACTACATGATGTTACCTGTGCCCGCTCCAGCTGTACGCTGAGCGACTTATTGTGGGTACCCAGCGTCTCAATGTTGGTCTGCTTCTGAATTAGGTTCTCCGTGAGAGACCGCAGACGTGTCTCCAACTCTACCTCTGAAAATACACGAGTTTCGTGAGATACCAGAGCTCCATAATTCTCAACATCCGCGTCTGAAAATGCAGGTGTCAGAGGTAGCAACGCCGACTCCAATGGAACTGTATTCAGTGCGGGGCTCTAGCAGAGGTTTTCACGTATCTTACTAAGACTCCGACTTCGACTCAGGCTCACCAAGACCAAGCATCCGAAACACTTCGCTTTCACGTTGACAAAGGGAACAAAATAAGTGGATGCTACCAACGTTTGAACAAAAATCGGACTATGAAGGTTGTTGAATGGTGACTCAGGAAGCAATATGAATGCGCAATTATCAATGCATTATGGAGCTAGCGGCGAATGTTCATATTCAGTTACCAGACACTAATTAATGTAATTAGTGGACAGAACTTAATTTCCGATTGTTCATTACAGAGTAATGCATGAAAGTGTTGACCAATGGACTACATGAGCAGTGCATGGACGTGTTAACCAGTGGATTTTCTATGCAACAATGCATGGACGTGTTGACCAATCGACCGTTAATTCTGCATAACGCATGTTTCACTTCTGCAACCTCCAAATCATTTGACCTATGCCCACTCCTGAACTTTCCGCTGACCTGTGCTGCTGGCCATTGACCTGCGCTGCTAGCCACTTATTTGTGCTGCTGGCCACTGACCTGTGCTGCTGGCTACTGACCTGTGCTGCTCGCTACTGACCTGTGCTGCTGGCCACTGACCTGTGCTGCTGGCCACTGACATGTGCCGCTGACCACTGACCTGTAGTACTGGCCACTGACATGTGCTGCTGGCCACTAACCTGTGCTGCTGGCCACTGACCTGTGCTGCTGGCCACTGACCTGTGCTGCTGGCCACTGACCTGTGTTGCTGGCCACTGACCTGTGATGCTGGCCACTGACCTGTGCTGCTGGCCACTGACCTGTGCCGCTGACCACTGACCTGTGCTGCTGGCCACTAACCTGTGCTGCTGGCTACTGACCTGTGCTGCTGGCCACTAACCTGTGCTGCTGGCCACTGACCTGTGCTGCTGGCCACTAACCTGTGCTGCTGGCCACTGACCTGTGTTGCTGGCCACTGACCTGTGATGCTGGCCACCGACCTGTGCTGCTGGCCACTGACCTGTGCCGCTGACCACTGACCTGTAGTACTGGCCACTGACCTGTGCTGCTGGCCACTAACCTGTGCTGCTGGCCACTGACCTGTGCTGCTGGCCACGTGTTTCGAGGTGATCTGTCGGCGCAGTTTCTCAATCTCGCCGTCGCGCTCCTGCATCCTGGTCAGAGCCTGCGTCTTCTGACGAGTCATCTCTTCCCGCAGAAAGCGCATCTCCTGCCGGTGCACACTTAGCATTAGACACGGGGCATTATACCGCGTGCACGACACCACCGAGCGACAATGGACAAGCTTCATATTACCTACGACCTTGCCTTCTTGGACGTTTCACTAATACTTATTGTTTTCATGACGATGGCGGCGTCCATCTTTTTAGTAATACTAGAAATGCTTGAAAGAAGTAAAAACTGGCATACGAATTGATCGCTCTTCGACTGGTTGAGATATATGCGACGTTACTATATGTTGACTGGTTGACATGTATGCGACGTTACTACATGTTGACTGGTTGACATATATGCGACGTTACTATATGTTGACTGGTTGACATGTATGCGACGTTACTATATGTTGACTGTTTGACATGTATGCGACGTTACTATATGTTGACTGGTTGACATGTATGCGACGTTACTATATGTTGACTGGTTGACATATATGCGACGTTACTATATGTTGACTGGTTTACATGTATGCGACGTTACTATATGTTGACTGGTTGACATGTATGCGACGTTACTATATGTTGACTGGTTGACATGTATGCGACGTTACTATATGTTGACTGGTTGACATATATGCGACGTTACTATATGTTGACTGGTTGACATATATGCGACGTTACTATATGTTGACTGGTTGACATATATGCGACGATCAGTGATGGTCGGCCGCCGGTCATTAAATATTGCCCATGGAAGGCCACCGAGCCGACTCAAGTTTGGCATGGAGCCAATGATCAATGAAAGTTGCTTTGTGCGAAAATAACACCCCACCGGGAAGATTAGTAAATTTGGATGTATATTCACATCCGCTCGGTACACGGTGTTTGAAAAGAATCCTAGGCAGTTACGCCACAATCCATGCTCATGTTAATTCCAGACCAGGTCTTCGACGCTCCAACCAAAGAACAACCATAACCGCCATCAAGTTCTATCGGGGAATCCACCGTTCGCTGCGAATTCAAGCAAATTCAGGGACTTATCTAGGATTTGCTTTAAAAAAAACTTGCGAAGTCAAGATCTACCGAAACGTAAAAACTCAGCACATTTTGTCGACATTCGTCCATGTCAGCATCTTCAATCATGGGATTTTGTTTGTTTGTTTATTGGGTGATTCACGACACACCTCATGCACATTTACAGCTAATGGCGCCGCCCACACTGTTTCGCCGGTGGGGTGGGGGGGGGTGGGAAATGTCGGGAGCGGTGCGAGTGTCGAACTCGGGACCTTTGGTACCCGAAGCCCAACACATTAACCACTCGGCTACCCTCGCCCCAATCCTGGGATTTTGTTTCCTGTGAAATAAATTTAATATTTCCTACGCTGAAGGCCCATTACAATTTGCGATCACAAAGACCAGACGCACGTTTGTATTTAACGGAAAACATACCGATCGACGGTATGCAACAGTGACCATCAGCCGGTTTATACGTCTTCCATCGAGTCAGAATTGTGCAATTATTAGAAGGGTCCGGGTAAGTCTGAAGAAGTTTTATTTTATTTTAAAGAACTAAACAAGAGTGAACACTCGAAGTGCCGGTTACAGCCATCAGTGGTCGCTTGGATCAGCTGCTCCAGTTCTGCTCCAGGTCAATCCAAAATAACTGACTCTCACCTGGCTCGCCTGATCCAGCTCCTGCTCCAGGTCGGCTCGCATCCGTCTGCAGGTCGCCTCTCGCACCTCCGCCTCTCGCAGCGCCTCGGCGGCCGCCTGCGCCTCGTTCTGCGCCGTCGCCTCCGCCTCCTGCAGTTCGTCGCGCTGCTGCTCCACTCTAGCGGCTAGTTTATGAACTTCAGCTTGTGCCAGCTCACGCTCAGAGCAGACCTGTTCCAGCTCGGCGTCGCGCAGGCCGCCGCCGCTGCCGCCGTCGCTTTTCAAATCGGCGATCAGCTGATCCTTCGACTGCAGGATTCGCTGCGCTGCAGACACCGTGACACAATTCGAGTGGTGCTAACTAACACAGAGGAACGGTGGGAGTTGTGTCCGCGGACGCCATAGCGCAGTGCAAGTCGTGTCCGCGGACAAGATGGTACAGTGAGTCGTGTCTGCGGATACGATGGCAGTGCGAGTCCTTTCCATGGACACGATGGCGCAATGCGAGTCGTGTCCGCGGACATTACAGCACAGTGAGTCGTGTCTACGGACGTTACGGTACAATGATTCGTGTCCGCGGACATTACGACACAGTGAGTCGTGTCTACGGACGTTACGGTACAATGAGTCGTGTCCGTGGATATTACGGCACAATGAGTCGTGTCCGCGGACATTACGGCACAATGAGTCGTGTCCGCGGACATTACGGCACAGTGAGTCGTGTCTACGGACGTTACGGTACAATGAGTCGTGTCCGCGGACATTACGGCACAGTGAGTCGTGTCCGCGGACATTACGGCACAGTGAGTCGTGTCTACGGACGTTACGGTACAATGAGTCGTGTCTACGGACGTTACGGTACAATGAGTCGTGTCCGCGGACATTACGGCACAGTGAGTCGTGTCCGCGGACGTTACGGTACAATGAGTCGTGTCCGCGGACATTACGGCACAGTGAGTCGTGTCCGCGGACATTACGGCACAATGAGTCGTGTCCGCGGACATTACGGCACAATGAGTCGTGTCCGCGGACGTTACGGTACAATGATTCGTGTCCGCGGACATTACGACACAGTGAGTCGTGTCTACGGACGTTACGGTACAATGATTCGTGTCCGCGGACATTACGGCACAATGAGTCGTGGCCGCGGACATTACGGCACAGTGAGTCGTGTCCGCGGACATTACGGCACAGTGAGTCGTGTCTACGGACGTTACGGTACAATGAGTCGTGTCTACGGACGTTACGGTACAATGAGTCGTGTCCGCGGACATTACGGTACAATGAGTCGTGTCCGCGGACATTACGGCACAGTGAGTCGTGTCCGCGGACGTTACGGTACAATGAGTCGTGTCCGCGGACATTACGACACAGTGAGTCGTGTCCGCGGACGTTACGGTACAATGAGTCGTGTCCGCGGACATTACGGTACAGTGAGAGTCACATCCGCAAACACACGCACATCGGTACAACATCGTATAATTTGTCAGAAGTAGCGCCGAGTAGCCAGATTATGTTTAGTTGATGAAGCAACTGTACTTTACAGAGCGAAGCAGTCATCTGGGTGTTTCTTGACACACGCACTGGAGGGCACCTCATATAACGTGCATGGGACGGGGCGGATCCCCCCCCCCATCCCCTTCCCCGATATCTCAGAAACTACTGAGGCTACAAGCATACAATTTGGATGGAACAGATTACGGCTGTAGTTAACTCGCATCAGCATACATTTCATGACGCTAGGTTAATGCCTTCAGGGTCAAATGAGGTCGAGATCGGCCGCCACGCCGACAAAGCCTTCATGACCTTGAACGCTGGGCGGCGGGCCGGCGGTCGGCCGCTGCCCGGTCGGTCGACTTTACACTTCGCAATTCCTATATTCACCAACGGATGTCGGATATTTGTTGCATACGATGCACTCGTCATTTTAAAACAAAATCATAATATTGAAGTAAAATAAATATCGCCTCCAGTTTATGAAGTATATTGGAAAAACGGGACATGTGGGCGGATTCCGCCCCTTCCCGTGCACGTGATAAAACGAATTATAACCTTCAAAACGACTTACCATACAAACACCAAAAGCGTAGCAGTGCATATCCCACTCAGCATCTATTCTATTGCTATGATGCGAGAAGAGCCGATTGTTGGCAGGGAATTGAACAAATTGCTCCACTGTGTGACACCGGCAACCTGAATAAATATAACACGGAGGTGCACGGACGCTACTCGGAACTGGTGTTTCACTGTCGAGTGGACTTTTACGGAACTGGTGTCTGCACCTTTGGCGACCTAGCTCAATTTTATATTTGACACCGTATATCGCAGGTTTCTGAGCTGACATATCAGCGAATCTTCGGGCACGGCGGCTGAGCTCGGAGCTGGGCTCGGTGCTCACCTTTGAGTTTGTACTCGGCCAGCTCGACGGCAGCTGCCGCAGCCGCCTGCCGACTCTCGGCCAGCTGCCGCTCCAGCTCGGCGCCGCTGCTCTGCTGCTGCTGCAGCTGCTGGCGAGCAGCCGTCAGCTCGCCAGCTAACACGCACTGCTCGGCCGCCAGCTGCTCCAGTCTGAAACCGGCGTCCGTCGGAGCCGCGTCAGTCTCAGTCTGAGCCGCGTCAGTACCAGTCTGAGCCACGTCAGTCTCAGCCTGAGCCGCGTCAGTACCAGTCTGAGCCACGTCAGTACCAGTCTGAGCCGCGTCAGTCTCAGTCTGAGCCGCGTCAGTACCAGTCTGAGCCGCGTCAGTACCAGTCTGAGCCACGTCAGTACCAGTCTGAGCCACGTCAGTCTCAGTCTGAGCCACGTCAGTACCAGTCTGAGCCACGTCAGTCTCAGTCTGAGCCACGTCAGTACCAGTCTGAGCCGCGTCAGTACCAGTCTGAACCACGTCAGTACCAGTCTGAACCACGTCAGTACCAGTCTGAACCACGTCAGTACCAGTCTGAGCCACGTCAGTCTCAGTCTGAGCCGCGTCAGTACCAGTCTGAGCCACGTCAGTACCAGTCTGAACCACGTCAGTACCAGTCTGAGCCGCGTCAGTCTCAGTCTGAGCCGCGTCAGTACCAGTCTGAGCCACGTCAGTACCAGTCTGAGCCGCGTCAGTCTCAGTCTGAGCCGCGTCAGTACCAGTCTGAGCCGCGTCAGTCTCAGTCTGAACCACGTCAGTACCAGTCTGAGCCACGTCAGTACCAGTCGGAGCCGCGTCAGTCTCAGTCTGAGCCGCGTCAGTCTCAGTCTGAGCCACGTCAGTACCAGTCTGAGCCGCGTCAGTCTCAGTCTGAGCCGCGTCAGTACCAGTCTGAGCCACGTCAGTACCAGTCTGAGCCGCGTCAGTACCAGTCTGAGCCACGTCAGTACCAGTCTGAGCCGCGTCAGTACCAGTCTGAACCACGTCAGCACCAGTCTGAACCACGTCAGTCTCAGCCTGAGCCGCGTCAATACCAGTCTGAGCCACGTCAGTCTTAGTCTGAGCCGCGTCGGTACCAGTCTGAACCACGTCATTACCAGTCTGAGCCACGTCAGTCTCAGTCTGAGCCGCGTCAGTACCAGTCTGAGCCACGTCAGTACCAGTCTGAGCCACGTCAGTACCAGTCTGAGCCACGTCAGTACCAGTCTGAGCCGCGTCAGTACCAGTCTGAGCCACGTCAGTCTCAGTCTGAGCCGCGTCAGTACCAGTCTGAGCCGCGTCAGTACCAGTCTGAGCCGCGTCAGTCTCAGTCTGAACCACGTCAGTACCAGTCTGAGTCGCGTCAGTACCAGTCTGAGCCACGTCAGTCTTAGTCTGAGCCGCGTCAGTACCAGTCTGAGCCACGTCAGTACCAGTCTGAGCCACGTCAGTACCAGTCTGAGCCGCGTCAGTCTCAGTCTGAGCCACGTCAGTACCAGTCTGAGCCACGTCAGTCTCAGTCTGAGCCGCGTCAGTACCAGTCTGAACCACGTCAGTACCAGTCTGAACCACGTCAGTCTCAGTCTGAGCCGCGTCAGTACCAGTCTGAGCCACGTCAGTACCAGTCTGAGCCACGTCAGTACCAGTCTGAGCCGCGTCAGTACCAGTCTGAGCCACGTCAGTCTCAGTCTGAGCCGCGTCAGTACCAGTCTGAGCCGCGTCAGTACCAGTCTGAGCCACGTCAGTCTTAGTCTGAGCCACGTCAGTACCAGTCTGAGCCGCGTCATTACCAGTCTGAACCACGTCAGTCTCAGTCTGAGCCGCGTCAATACCAGTCTGAACCACGTCAGTCTCAGTCAAAACCCCACGTCAGTCTTAGTCTAGGCCGCGCCAGTCTCAGTCTAGGCCGCGTCAGTCTCAGTCAAAACCCCACGTCAGTCTCAGTCTGGGCCGCGCCAGTCTCAGTCTGGGCCCGCCAGTCTCAGTCTGGGCCACGTCAGTCTCAGTCTGAACCACATCAGTTCCAGTCCAAACCCCACGTCAGTTCCCGTGTGCCATGAATGGAGCCGCATCGCACCATAGCACAGCAAACAAACACATCCTAGCAGACTCACCACAGAACAGCAAACTCGTCTTATGGTGACGTGGGATTACTGTACGTTTCCGAGGTGAACCCACGAAGGTCTATTCTGCCAAATGATGGCAAGATGAATGCATTTTATTATCTCAAACAAAGATAGACAGAACGACTAATAAGGCACTGCTGTGAATTATCTATGAAATTGTTCCTTGCTTAAAATGCTTCCCTATTTAGCTCGGGATAAGGAACATTCCAGAAATCCTGCACGGGACAGCCAAATATTTCTTAAGGGGACCGGACAAAAAATTTAATTCAACAAAAACCGCTTTCGGCGAGCGCAATGCGACTAAAATCTGTTGGTTTGCACGGTGAAAATATAAAAATGTCTCGTTTGATCTAATCTATTTTGGTTGCTGAAAGAAAGTGGCGGTTTCCCCTTGGTTGCGGATCAGAGGGAATGCATCAGTTTTCAGAAGAAGACAAAAAGCAACTGGATCATGGGGAACAGTGTACAGTAGAAAATAAAAGTTTGGAACAAAATATCGTATCGCTCCTCGATATGCCTTGGAATCGGATCTATAATATTTAAAGAACATTTGGTATCCTCGGTCTTCAGAGGTTTTCAGAAAGTCAATGTTCTAGTGTTATTTGGGCTGCCTGGGATAACGAAAACGTAATTCTAACACTGGGCTCGTATCCTGACCAACATGCCGATTGTTTTCTGTCACCGGTAAGAGTCACCAGGTCCAGGATTGGTTTGCTTTACCTATTTCAGGATAGGGAGCCGCCTCAGCATGCGCTCGTCATGTTTGGCTCGATATCAATTCCATCACAACCTAAGCAGTTTTGCCCTATAGCTATTCATCTGCATGGTCCTCTACAACGCACCGTTCATGATGCAAGAACAACGGCGCTAAAAGCAACGGCCCTATGAAGTTCGCTTAATAGGTGTAGAAGCCGTGTGGTTCACCATTCTCTGACGTCCAATGTTCACGGAGTCGTCAGAACTATCTCAGCCAACTCCACAATTAACGGCAACAACTGGCGTCTTCAGCTATGTCCCGTGGCATGAACATTCGCCCATGAGTGACCTCGTATCCCAGTCCACACCCCTCAGTCACCATCGACACATTGATCGACATCCTCAGCGTTAACGTGATGTGGGTGCACGGAGTAGACGGCAGTGCAATGATGACGACAGCGCTGGGCAATCCCACAACACAGGTGCTGTGAACCTACGTCTAAAAACTGGTTTGGAATAAACGTCGGCAAAACCACACCAAGGACAACATGAGCGTGTAATACGCCAGGACTACAATGCTTTTATTTTTGCGTGGCTTGGCTTAAAAGTCTTAACCGATTGCCCGTGAGCTCCCACCGAGTGTTCGCTTCACAGTATAGCTTTCTTTTTGTGCTATGGATGTCAAAAATGATAACTCCAACAGAACGTGACTAGTGCTGTGGATATTCGTACGTTTCCCTTTTCGTAAGCAAGGCATTGATGAAACAGGGCAATCGTGAGTAAGTACACACGTGCATGTGTACATCTGCATGACATGAATGCCAGCAATGATAAAACGGTCATCTACGCTCACAGATGGCTACAGCGCAGGTTCCCGTAAAACGTCGCTACCCAATGATTGTGACGTTGCGGTGTTCAGATAGCTGGTGCAGTGCAGATACTGTAGATCCATCTACTGTTCGGAGGACTGGGTGTGCGACGCGGGGTACACACGTAGTCGCTCTTTTGCACGCTGAATTATTGACAAATGCATGCCTTGCAATGTAAGCGAATTTTTCAACAGGCAGGAAGTACAAACACGAAGACGTCAACCGGTAAAGGCCATGGCATGTCGGCTGGACCGCAGGTGCATTTCTGCCCATTCTGTGCTGCCTCAAAATTGCATGCTGAGTCGTCGGTTGGTTATTGGAATTTAGCGGCGCTTCGACTGCGTTGGTCATGCAGCGCCCTATGCTGAGTCGTCCTCGCGCGGAGTGCACGCTACATGCCAGCGGGGGTCAGGAACAATGCAACACACTGGAAAACACGCATCGCTTTGCGTGAGACCCTTGGACGATGGAATTCGGAGACGCCACAACGGTGAATAGTCTCGAGAAGTGGTCAATATCACATACTGGCGAACAGCCATAACCTGCACCACTGACACAGCTGATGACACAGAGCAGGTCTCACCCTGACCTGAAGCCACAGAGTACATCACACTGCACCTGCACCACTAACACAGCTGATGACACAGAGCAGGTCTCACCCTGACCCGAGGCCACAGAGTGCATCACACTGTGCCTCCACCACTGACACAGCTGATGACACAGAGCAGGTCTCACCCTGACCCGAGGCCACAGAGTACATCACACTGCACCTGCACCACTGACACAGCTGACGTCACGGACACAGAGCAGGTCTCACCCTGACCTGAGGCCACAGAGTACATCACACTGTACCTGCACCACTAACACAGCTGACGTCACAGAGCAGGTCTCACCCTGACCCGAGGCCACAGAGTGCATCACACTGTACCTGCACCACTGACACAGCTGATGACACAGAGCAGGTCTCACCCTGACCTGAGGCCACAGAGTGCATCACACTGTACCTGCACCACTGACACAGCTGATGTCACGGAGCAGGTCTCACCCTGACCTGAGGCCAGAGAGTACATCACACTGTACCTGCACCACTGACACAGCTGATGACACAGAGCAGGTCTCACCCTGACCCGAGGCCACAGAGTACATCACACTGCACCTGCACCACTGACACAGCTGACGTCACGGACACGGAGCAGGTCTCACCCTGACCTGAGGTCACAGAGTGCATCACACTGCACCTGCACCACTGACACAGCTGATGACACAGAGCAGGTCTCACCCTGACCTGAAGCCACAGAGTGCATCACACTGTACCTGCACCACTGACACAGCTGACGTCACGGAGCAGGTCTCACCCTGACCCGAGGTCACAGAGTACATCACACTGTACCTGCACCACTGACACAGCTGATGACACAGAGCAGGTCTCACCCTGACCAGAGGCCACAGAGTACATCACACTGCACCTGCACCACTGACACAGCTGATGACACAGAGCAGGTCTCACCCTGACCCGAGGCCACAGAGTACATCACACTGTACCTGCCCCACTGACACAGCTGATGACACAGAGCAGGTCTCACCCTGACCTGAGGCCACAGAGTACATTAAAAAGTAAGTCAAACTGCGGTCATGTAGTAGATCCTATCTCCTATCCTGAGATCAGGAAACCACACAACTGAAGTGAATTCACGGAGCAAGTCGTACTCTGAACGAAAGAACTCATACAATGTGACCAACTCATACTCGATCGCCCAGGACACCAGCGATGATAAGCTGAGTGACCCCACGGTACTAGTAATGACCAGCTGAGTGGTACCAGGACACAGTGATGACCAGCTGAGTGATCCCACGGTACTAGTAATGACCAGCTGAGTGATCCCAGGACACAGTGATGACCAGCTGAGTGATCCCAGGACACAGTGATGACAAGCTGAGTGATCCCATGACTCAGTGATGACCAGCTGAGTGATCCCATGACACCAGTGATGGCCAGCTGAGTGGGCCGAGGACACCAGTGACGACCAGCAGCGGCAGCTGGCAGCACGGCTGACCTTCTGTCGTGCTCCTGCTGGGCGGCGGCCAGAGCCTGCTGGTCGCGCCTGCTGATGGCCTCGGCCTCGTGCAGCCGGTCCCGCAGCGCCTGGATGGTGCCCGACTGGACGCCAGATGTGTCGCTCGACGACTGCAGGATCCTGCCGCAGCCGGCCCACGCCAGGTCAGGTCAGATCACACCGGCCTACCGCACAGGTCACTCTGGAATACGCTGCACAGTCGCTAGTGGCTACAACGCAAACTGGACCTGTGGCTACCGGGCAAACTTTGGAAATAGGATAGTCCTTTCGCCCAAATAATAGTGTGCTGAGTAATGCTTTCACAGCTTGTAGGCATAGCAAGTAAATCATGTTCTCAGTGGTGAACGTAATTCCTCACACAGTATCCAAACACGAGCAATGTGGAATAATTGAAATAATCGAAACACCAACGAAAAGCAACAACAATTCGGCTCTAATAACTGCTTCACCATTTCACGCCTCAAGACGATCAGTTTTGACATTGAATGTCACCATAACCAGCACTGTCTATCAACGGCCAATATATAGCAGGGACTCGGCTGCATTAGCAACTAGTGCATCCACCCTCCTGCCACATGTTACATTAGGTATTGAGAAGCAGCTGATGCTTCCTGATAGCTAATCATGCGATTTGATAGATAATTCCGAGATGCTCAAAATCTTGCTGTTTTCGTTTTGGAAATCCACATGCAGAAATCCTACTGCTGGCCTGAGATACAGAATGGATATGCGTAGTGTTTGTGAGGGGCAGTTTTTGGCAGCAGCGTCTACCGACCGGTCGTTCTCCAGCTGTAATCTGTCTATGGTGGTCTGTCGACTCCGCAGTTCGCCGTCCGCCTCGTCCAGTCGCACCTTCAGTACAGCCAGCTGGCCGTCCTGAGCACGAGAACAATGCTACACATACTTGTAGCATGCCAACCGTCTCGAGGACAAACATAATGCCGGCCGTGCCTTCACCACTGCCGAATAGATGGGAAAGAGAGCAAGATCACCCGCACCTGCAGCACTTCCAACTACACGAGAAAGGGAGCACTATCAGCAGCACCTTCACCACCATTAACTCGACGAGGACAACAATATCAATCGTGCCATCAGCATCGCCAACTAGACGGGGACGAGAGCAATATGAACCGGACCTTCAACACCATCGGTTAGCCGTGGTGTTGAACGTCATATACTTGGAGCAAGTGTCTAAAGTAACCACCTGAATGTATATTATTATTCTAATTAATGTATTTACACTACGTATTTAATTTAGTGCATGATATGTATGGCGTGGGAGTAACGATAAAATACACCCATTGGTGATGATGTAGACATGGCAGACCTTTACTTAACAATGCATGGAATGAATTGGTTCATATACATGCATATAATGAAACCAACCGGACAGATCTATCATTTCGAGCCCGAGCAATGCTGACGGGCAAACCTTACCCGATTTCACCATTCGGTTAAATATTTAACAACAACATATGATGCTTCAATTACACCGAAATTGATTGGCATACAATGAGCAGTAGCCATTGATGACTGTTGAAATCTGAGCTGGGATCACCATACATCAGCAGTCCTGTATGTATGTCGGGACTCGAGGAGCAGTTTCCGGTCGCGACTGCCCACCTTGGTGTCGAGCGACTCTGTCAGGTCTGTCTCGCGCTGCTGAAGGTGGCGGCACTGTCGCTCGGCCTCGGCCAGCCGGTCGCCACACGTGCACAGCTGGCTCTTGAGCTTGGTGCAGTCTGTCGAAGGGCAGGCGCGCCGCTCAGCCGTCTCGAATCGATACGGTGAGAACGCTGCGCCAGCTATGGCTGGCGACTATCGGGCGTGCGGGCGCATGACGCGCACGGGCGTTCTCCCATCAATTTGACTGAACTCACACAACAAAATATGTGCGCATGCATCTGAGCGTGCCCACCCTGCCCTCTTCCTGTTTGATGACGCCATCATTGTGTGCAACATCCTGCTTCCGCTCTGCTTTCGTTGATCTGTTCATATCACAAAAGCCCGATCGAACTAAAACACTTTTACCCAAAAACCCATCGTTATTATGCATGTGCCATACATCAGGAGCACAACCTGAGCAACCTCAAGGGAAGGGTGGCATTGTGGAATACGAATATGTGCGACATTGAGCGGCATTTGTCACTCGGGAAACATTCACCCTCATGACAGCTCATACTATGCGCCATTCGCCTTTTGAAGCCAGCTACAAACATACATTTCAACAAATACACTGTCGTGGACACAATGGGCCAGACACCACACACGGCATCGACATCTATCGCGAGTACCTACGTGGCAGGAGCAATTACACCACGGTAAGGTCAAGCCGGACCAACACGTTCGACTTACCCTTCTCCCCGAGTTTCACTCGCTGCAGCAGCTGCGCCATCTCCCGGTTCAAGTTGAATATCTCCTTCTGCAGCATGCGCACCTGGTCAGACTCGGAGTGAGTACCGTTCTCGTCGCCAGAGGCGCTGGTGGTCGTCATGTTGATGGCCGTGTCGGAGGACACGCCAGAAGCCACTGTGGACGCACGTGTCAATCAGGCAGTGAGTGGGGCTGAATAAATACTTTGGATTGCTGGATGTGGAGAGGAAAATCTTGCAGCCACCAAATTCAGAGACAACTTGCATTCCCTGTCTGACATCAGAAGCTCATCTTTGTACTTCCTCGTGAGTGTGTGCCTTTCTATCAAAGAGCAATAAGTGAGCAGTCATTGTTAAACAGTACCATTCAATATCTTGGCAAGAAGAACGGAGCACAACTTTTTGGAGGGGAGAATGTCTTGCATGCGAAAATCCAGCACACCGCTGTGCTTCCAACCATAGACGTGACTCGTAGAAGGTGCACGGTCTGAAACACAGCTAAACCATAGCCAGAAGTGTGCATAAAGTGTCTCGTCCAGTGTCTTGGTATTCAGACTGAAATGCCTCTAACGATTACAAAGTACAATATCCGAGAACACAGTCATTGCTGTTGTCACCGCTGGGGCTCTGGGGCCCGGACCCACCATGCACTTTTTCTTTCACCACCACCTTAGCCCTCTGACTTGAAAAATGTTCCCGTGCCCCGGAATTGGCCCCACCTGGGAACTGAAGAAGCCTTTGCACATGACGTAACAAATATATGTGCACGAACAGTTAGGCACATAAATGCAGCACGTCACTGAAGAGTTTGGTGGTTGTACAAGTATTGACCAGCGTCAGTTTGGTGGTTGCACAAGTATTGACCAGCGTCAGTTTGGTGGTTGCACAAGTATTTACCAGCGTCAGTTTGGTGGTTGTACAAGTATTGACCAGCGTCAGTTTGGTGGTTGTACAAGTATTAACCAGCGTCAGTTTGGTGGTTGTACAAGTGTTGACCAGCGTCAGTTTGGTGGTTGTACAAGTATTGACCAGCGTCAGTTTGGTGGTCGTACAAGTATTGACCAGCGTCAGTTTGGTGGTTGTGCAAGTGTTGACCAGCGTCAGTTTGGTGGTTGTACAAGTGTTGACCAGCGTCAGTTTGGTGGTTGTACAAGTGTTGACCAGCGTCAGTTTGGTGGTCGTACAAGTGTTGACCAGCGTCAGTTTGGTGGTTGTACAAGTGTTGACCAGCGTCAGTTTGGTGGTCGTACAAGTGTTGACCAGCGTCAGTTTGGTGGTCGTACAAGTATTGACCAGCGTCAGTTTGGTGGTTGTACAAGTGTTGACCAGCGTCAGTTTGGTGGTCGTACAAGTATTGACCAGCATCAGTTTGGTGGTTGTACAAGTGTTGACCAGCGTCAGTTTGGTGGTTGCACAAGTATTGACCAGCGTCAGTTTGGTGGTTGTACAAGTGTTGACCAGCGTCAGTTTGGTGGTTGTACAAGTGTTGACCAGCGTCAGTTTGGTGGTCGTACAAGTGTTGACCAGCGTCAGTTTGGTGGTTGTACAAGTGTTGACCAGCGTCAGTTTGGTGGTTGTACAAGTGTTGACCAGCGTCAGTTTGGTGGTTGTACAAGTGTTGACCAGCGTCAGTTTGGTGGTCGTACAAGTATTGACCAGCATCAGTTTGGTGGTTGTACAAGTGTTGACCAGCGTCAGTTTGGTGGTTGTACAAGTATTGACCAGCGTCAGTTTGGTGGTTGTACAAGTGTTGACCAGCGTCAGTTTGGTGGTTGTGCAAGTGTTGACCAGCGTCAGTTTGGTGGTCGTACAAGTATTGACCAGCGTCAGTTTGGTGGTTGTACAAGTGTTGACCAACGTCAGTTTGGTGGTCGTACAAGTGTTGACCAGCGTCAGTTTGGTGGTCGTACAAGTATTGACCAGCGTCAGTTTGGTGGTTGTACAAGTGTTGACCAGCGTCAGTTTGGTGGTCGTACAAGTATTGACCAGCGTCAGTTTGGTGGTTGTACAAGTGTTGACCAGCATCAGTTTGGTGGTTGCACAAGTGTTGACCAGCGTCAGTTTGGTGGTCGTACAAGTGTTGACCAGCGTCAGTTTGGTGGTTGTACAAGTATTGACCAGCGTCAGTTTGGTGGTTGTAAGTGTTGACCAGCGTCAGTTCTCCCAGCTGGATGGCGCCTTCCAAGTGACCCATGCCACTGTCTCGCCTACGCACGCATATCGGCTCTACAGTGTGTCCAAACTATGAAACTTGAGTAGAAAACAGCACACGACAGAACAATTATTTACATGTTAAGTAATACTCTAACTTTTTTCGACATCTGCCATTGGCCTATGTCAGTGTACCCAAGAAATGAATACCTGCCAATTTAAATACAACAGGCATGCTTGACTTTTAATTGCTGTTTAATGTTCTGAAGTGATGCTGGACTGCGCGCCAACCTGGTATGACGTCATATAGTTGCATATCAGATACTTTATGTACCATCCGACATTTTAGTTGCACTTTTAATAGGAAAATTCACAGAGGGAAATTTGCGTCTGATGCATGTAGAGTGAGCATGAATTTAGGCGCGCCGTTACTGTGTACCAGCACAACGCTCGTTCAGCAACCAGGCACTTTGTGGCAGATGCATGGCTGGGCGGGCGGGAGGGGGGGGGCAGGAACATCGCGGCGGACGTACAGCCGGAAGGTGCAGGTAGGAGCATCACGGAAGCTTCCACCCCATCCACTTTCGTCCCAGCATCCTCTAGATGGGGAACATTGTACTGCCCCCGCCCCATACGTTACGAACGGTACTGTCCCCGCCCCAGACGTGACGCGCGGTACCTTCCCGCCCCAGACGTGACGCGCGGTACCTTCCCCGCCCCAGACGTTACGCGCGGTAGCATCCCCCGTCCCAGACGTGACACGCGGTACCTTCCCCGCCCCAGACGTTACGCGCGGTACCTTCCCCGCCCCAGACGTGACGCGCGGTACCTTCCCCGTCCCAGACGTGACGCGCGGTACCTTCCCCGCCCCAGACGTTACGCGCGGTACCGTCCCCGCCCCAGACGTTACGCGCTAGCATCCCCCGTCCCAGACGTGACACGCGGTACCTTCCCCGCCCCAGACGTGACGCGCGGTACCTTCCCCGCCCCAGACGTGACGCGCGGTACCTTCCCCGCCCCAGACGTGGCGCGCGGTACCTTCCCCGCCCCAGACGTGACGGGCGGCACCGTCCCCGCCCCAGACGTTACGCGCTAGCATCCCCCGTCCCAGACGTGACACGCGGTACCTTCCCCGCCCCAGACGTGACGCGCGATACCTTCCCCGCCCCAGACGTGACGCGCGGTACCTTCCCCGCCCCAGACGTGACGGGCGACACCGTCCCCCGCCCCAGACGTTACGCCGGCGCGGTAACATCCTCCGCCGTAGTACCTGGTTCGGCGCTGCCGCCGGCCGCCAGCGACAGGAAGTTGCCGACAGACACCACGGACGACACGCTCGACTGGCGGGAGTGGCTGGCCGACTGCAACAGCACGCACCGCGCCGACACGCGTCAGACGACGGCACGATAGCACACGATACCATATGGGCCCTCGGGCCGCACTACAGCTCAGACTCGGCTGGCGGCCGACGCGCTATGCACGCTGGCAGAGGCCGCTGCAGGTGCAGCACATCTGTCTGCTGACGGCCAAATTCACTACACCGCACCACACAAAGCACTGTTGTACTGTTGCACGCAGCACCGTTGTACTGTTGTACACGAGCACTGTTGTATACACTGTTGTACACTGTTGAATTAGATTAGAGGGCGTTGAGGACTTGCCATTTGAAACGCAACATTGAGCGTCAATGGCAAGCCCAATATGCAATAGATAGCAATTTTGGCCGGCGCCTGCATGTACCCATAAAAAGAACAAATCATCTGATTAGTCTCAGGAGAATGTTGCGAAATGGTAACTGGACAAGATTAGGATGGATTGGATTGGAGTTTAGGGGCGCGTCAACATCTAGGGTCATTTTGCGCCCATAACTAAATTGTAATCAATCTACGGTGCTGCTATCATAGCTCACTATCCATCTTCACGGGTGGGGGAATATCACGTCAGACAACATTAGGAATGATAACCAGCGGCACCCACCAGTGGTACATGCGATACATGTGGACGAAGCAATGATACGACTCCTTTTGTGTGCGAGGGGAGTGGGCGACAGTGTGCGCGCGGCAGTCGTTACGCCTCCGAACCATAATGACGCCGAGCAGCTGCACTTGTCTTTAGCCGTCCCAGGCATCCCTCACCGGCCCCACTGGTGTCGAGTCGTTGAGGAAGGCTATCAGCTGCTGGTCGGGGTCGTGTTTGGCCGGTCGGCGGGCCGGAGGAGTACCCTGACGGGAGGACGTGCGGACCGGCGGCGCACCCAGCGCAGTGGCGCTCCGAACGGCCGAGACTGGCAACGGTCTGGTGAAACACAACACTGGCCGTGGGTCGGCGGGGACGAGACATCACCGTCTGGTGAATCACAACACTGGCCGTGGGTCGGCAGGGACGAGACATCACC
Source organism: Imbricaverruca yamaguchii (assembly GCA_034440575.1). Taxonomy (NCBI): domain Eukaryota; kingdom Metazoa; phylum Arthropoda; class Thecostraca; family Neoverrucidae; genus Imbricaverruca; species Imbricaverruca yamaguchii. The sequence goes on from JAOTOL010001171.1 coordinate 241,329, forward strand.
GTCTGGTGAAACACAACACTGGCCGTGGGTCGGCAGGGACGAGACACCGCCGTCTGGTGAAACACAACACTGGCCGTGGGTCGGCGGGGACGAGACACCACCGTCTGGTTAAACACAACACTGGCCGTGGGTCGGCGGGGACGAGACACCGCCGTCTGGTGAAACATAGCACTGGCCGTGGGTCGGCGGGGACGAGACACCGCCGTCTGGTGAAACATAGCACTGGCCGTGGTCGGCGGGGACGAGACACCGCCGTCTGGTGAAACATAGTACTGGCCGTGGGTCGGCGGGGACGAGACACCGCCGTCTGGTGAAACATAGTACTGGCCGTGGGTCGGCGGGGACGAGACACCACCGTCTGGTGAAACATAGTACTGGCCGTGGGTCGGCGGGGACGAGACACCGCCGTCTGGTGAAACACAACACTGGCCGTGGGTCGGCGGGGACGAGACATCACCGTCTGGTGAAACACAACACTGGCCGCGGGTCGGCGGGGACGAGACACCGCCGTCTGGTGAATCACAACACTGGCCGTGGGTTGGCGGGGACGAGACATCACCGTCTGGTGAAACACAATACTGGCCGTGGGTCGGCAGGGACGAGACACCAGCGTCTGGTGAAACACAACACTGGCCGTGGGTCGGCGGGGACGAGACACCACCGTCTGGTTAAACACAACACTGGCCGTGGGTCGGCGGGGACGAGACACCACCGTCTGGTGAAACACAACACTGGCCGTGGGTCGGCAGGGACGAGACATCACCGTCTGGTGAAACACAACACTGGCCGCGGGTCGGCAGGGACGAGACACCACCGTCTGGTGAAACACAACACTGGCCGTGGGTCGGCAGGGACGAGACACCGCCGTCTGGTGAAACACAACACTGGCCGCGGGTCGGCAGGGACGAGACACCACCGTCTGGTTAAACACAACACTGGCCGTGGGTCGGCGGGGACGAGACACCACCGTCTGGTGAAACACAACACTGGCCGTGGGTCGGCAGGGACGAGACACCACCGTCTGGTGAAACACAACACTGGCCGTGGGTCGGCAGGGACGAGACACCACCGTCTGGTGAAACACAACACTGGCCGTGGGTCGGCAGGGACGAGACACCACCGTCTGGTTAAACACAACACTGGCCGTGGGTTGGCAGGGACGAGACACCACCGTCTGGTGAATCACAACACTGGCCGTGGGTCGGCAGGGACGAGACACCACCGTCTGGTGAAACACAACACTGGCCGCGGGTCGGCAGGGACGAGACACCACCGTCTGGTGAAACACAACACTGGCCGTGGGTCGGCAGGGACGAGACACCACCGTCTGGTGAATCACAACACTGGCCGTGGGTTGGCGGGGGCGAGACACCACCGTCTGGTGAAACATAACACTGGCCGTGGGTCGGCAGGGACGAGACACCACCGTCTGGTGAAACATAGTACTGGCCGTGGGTCGGCAGGGACGAGACACCACCGTCTGGTTAAACACAACACTGGCCGTGGGTTGGCAGGGACGAGACACCACCGTCTGGTGAAACACAACACTGGCCGCGGGTCGGCAGGGACGAGACACCACCGTCTGGTGAAACACAACACTGGCCGTGGGTCGGCAGGGACGAGACACCACCGTCTGGTGAAACACAACACTGGCCGTGGGTCGACAGGGACGAGACATCACCGTCTGGTGAATCACAACACTGGCCGTGGGTTGGCGGGGGCGAGACACCACCGTCTGGTGAAACATAACACTGGCCGTGGGTTGGCGGGGACGAGACACCACCGTCTGGTGAAACACAACACTGGCCGTGGGTTGGCGGGGACGAGACACCACCGTCTGGTGAAACACAACACTGGCCGTGGGTCGGCGGGGACGAGACATCACCCTCTCGCACCTCGTGCGAGCCTGTCGGATTTCGTGATGGTTGTTAGCTTCACGACGTGGTTGGATCACAAAACGACGTTGATCTCTCACGCTGAGTCTGTCGGGCGAAGAGCAGCAACAGGTTGGACTGAAACCCACAGCGATTTGATTTGAACGCAGGCATCTTATCCTTAGACTACTCGCCACACCTAGATTTTCGCATCAATGCTATTTATAGCTTCCAACTCCTGGTAGTCATGCCTTGTGCCTGCTGGCATGACAATAGACAACATAAGCAACATCTGGCATAGTCCTAATGGAGGTCAGCACAGTATGGCTTAATTGTCATGTAACTTGTCCATTTGTGGCGTACTGACCAATTTGAGCATTTAGAACCCTTTCGGCCCAGAAGAATACATAGATTACGCAATTGTTGGAGCTTGTCGCATCAAGTGGTTAATAACAGAACAGGACAGCATCCAAAAAAAATATATTTATATTTGTTTAGTGACATGGGATAATGTGTACGCCCAGGCCACCCTTGTGTTTCCATTCAACAAACCGAAATTATGTTGATATTAATGCACTTAATGTATTCCATTTCTGGTATATTTTCACCTGCAAGAATTCATGGAACAGACGATGAAAGCAGCCCGACAGCCAGAAAGGCACACAGGGATTTTCATAAGAGCATACAATACAACTCATAATGTTGATATTTGGTGAGAGAGTGAGAATGAACAAAATTTGAGCAGGTCATATCCACCTTACCTATTAGTCATTTGTACAACATATTTCAGCAGTGTGAGTGCATAATAGTTGATCATAGTCCTCAAAATACATCATGTGTACCAAACGCAAACCAGATCCTGTATTCAGTTATCACAAGCATGCTACGACAATTCAAATAATCTTTCAATCATCTGCAGTCTGAAGCAGGTCAACCCCAAAGGGACTGCACTGCCTAGACAACTTGGCCGAAAGCGTTGCTTCCACGCTAACATGCACGACACATATAGCGGAGATGTCCTCACTTGGGCGGAGCGCTCTCTGTATCAAAGTGGTACGATTGTTTTGCGGTGGCGCCATTGTAGCTGGCCGAAGGCTTCTGGAGGGCGACAGCAGCGCCCTGGTCCAGCGAGTTGAGCAGGTGTTCCGTCCTGGACGCCAGACCGCTCAGCCAAGACATGGCGCACGCCGACACCAACAGCCTCGTCCAGACCCAAACGATTGCTGGTTCAAGTGAAGCTGGCTGAAAATCTCAATTTGGTATGCCTCGGTATTCGTTATGCCTTCCTATGCACGGGAAATCGGCCACGGACCGTCCTGAAACGATGTAATGGCGTCAGTGGCATACAAGGACTGAAGTTGAAATAACTTTTGCTAATTGGATGGATATGAAACAAATCACTCTGGAGGGGTATCATATATTTGACATATTACAGTTAATGGGTAACTATCCAGCAGTGGGTTTATGTTATACAACTTCAGTAGGATAGGCTTGGCTAGGCTTTTTGGTAATTGAACATCATTCTTCCATATATATTATCTCACTCAAACCCATTCTTCTGTACATTTTCTCATATTCAGCTCAGGTGGACACATATCTGAATGGCAGGAAATGTCATGGTGTTTTTAATCGCACATGAATGATCTTGATGTTCTTTTTTGGGGGAAATGACTACTTTTTTTTAAAGATATAACCACTTGAGCTGGAATTACTTATATATAGATTAGATATGTTTGAAGTTACTAAAGAAAGCAGCATCAAATCCATTCAAATCACATTCAAAACCATCACAATTTTTACCAAAAAATTATGTTTGCAGTTCCTATATATCTACCCAAGAAATTATTGAGGTGAGAACATGTCCGAAATTATGTGCTGCCTGGTTCCTCCTGCTCTGGTGAGCTGGTGGTACTTAGGTAGCTCTTCCTGCTTCTCCCTTCACCACAATATACCTCCCTGCAATGTTGCAGTCCTTAACCCGTCCCGTCTCGGGGGGGGGGGTCCTCAACCGCCCCCCTCAGGTTTTTCGCGGATAGCGGACGAACGGCGCGCGGCAGCGCACCCAAATTTTGCATACTTTTCCCACATCAATTTGACATGCTGATTCAAAATTTTTAGGTCAGGTCATCTAGGGTCAACGAGTTATTCAAGGTCAAGTGAGGTCACCTCCAAAAAAGTTCAACCAGTTGTCACGCTTTAACGGATACAGATATTTTAATGAAACTTTCAGCGTTTGCTTATCTTTACGGATGCAACAAAACGTACGAGTTGAATTTTTCATTTTTTTCGTTTTTGACTACATAATTTTTGCATATTTGTCATATTGTAGTTTAAACACAGGATTCTGGCTAAAGTAAGCATTTTGTATTAGGGCAAGTTGACTTCTAACAACATTTCTGGGTCTGCTCTACCCATTGGAGAAGGAAAATTAAAGAAAAATTGAAAACTCAAAATGTTGAAGTTTCAAAAATTAAAATTTTATTTTTGGGGGGCCAAAAAAAATCATAGCCCTGGTCGATTTCGCTGTCCTTTTCTCATTCCAAATACATTTTTTTTCTTCTCATATATCCCCAAAATGAACTCCCCAGAGTAAAAAGCATAATGCAAGTCGTGAAAACTAGTGAAAATCTAGCCCCCCTGGTGACGTAACTTTTGTGGGAATTTTTTTTTTTGGGGGGGGGGGTGGACCCGGCCCTACTCGTGGAGCGCTTTCCGATGACACCTATTTCGTTTTTGTGTGATGCTTAGTTTGGATTTTAGAGGGGGTCTTCAACTGTGTGGCCACACTCTTCAGGAAATGTGTGGCCACATCATGTTAAGCACATTCACAAACATTGCACCAGAAAAAAGAAAGTCAAAGAAATAAGAACTATCATAAGCTGACATTTTACCCTGAATAGTATACAGTTGTGATCAAAATGCATGGTTACCAGGGCAAAACACTGGTCACTTCTGGACATACTGCCTGGAGAATAGAAGTAGCCTCATAGTCCCTTAATGCACACCACCACCACTTGGCTGCACAGCAGTGGTGCTGCACCCTAATGCAGCACCACCCTGTGTCGCCCTGAGTGCCTGTCTGCCCAACACAGCATCTATGTACACATCAGATATGTACATCATCCAATCTGTCCAGCCTATCCCACTATCACAAAACTAACACAAACACTAACACAAAAACTGAACACATCACAGCCACAGATGCAAAATCAGCACTTCAAAGCAATACACCCTGCACACCCTCATCTGGGAAATACTGCACACATGTAAAAAAAACTAAAAAGCAAACATAGCCACACCACTGCAACAAACCACACACTGCCCATACTCACAATCCAATTATTACCCCAAAATACATGGGCAATCAACAAACACATTCAACAAACATGTGACACATACAAACACATAAAAGCAATAAAAACTCCATGAAATACACCCAAAACATGAACACTGGCACACCATCAATCAAAAACCAGATTTCAGGAAAAATACTGACAACTACACATCTGACACAAAGCACCCACACACTCTTACCTACTTCTAAGCCATCCACAACCACAATGCACATCATGTCACCCAGGGGTGTTGATTTGTATCCTTTTGTGGGGGCCATGGCCCACCAATGTTGATCTTGGCCCCCTCAATGTTGATTTGGGGCCCCTCAATAACTTATGGTGTTTTTATGCTGATAAGAAAGCTAAAGAAAGAAAGAAGAAAGCACCATGCTACATAAAAAAACTTAGTTGATGTTAACCAGCATATATTGTACTGTAAAGAAACAGATTAGGCTTAGATAGTGGACTTCCCGACCCTGAACTCACCCCACCAAAATGTTGGCTTCATCCCTCCCTAATGTTATGCACCAAGGAAATACCTTCATGCATTGTCATCACAGCTGTTTTAGCCTGCATATGGGTGGAACAATATTCTATTCGAGCCATTGTGTGTTTGTTGGTGTTTGGAGTGAGGGAAGGGTGAAGGTGACACTGACAATGACGATAACGTTGACGAGGACAATGGACCTGAATACACTGTATGACACTGTAGTTGCATGCTATGACTCACAGTTTTTATGTTGACATGCACAGGGCACTGCTCTTTTGCTTATGTGACTTCACCTGTTACTGGACATTTTTTCCATTGGCAAGGATGTTGAAGAAACATAAACATACACATCGTCATTCATCTAAAAAAATCAGAATTATGGAGGTTTGAAAATATAGTGGGAGAAATTTGATAGGTTTTTTTTTGTGGGGGGGGGGGGTCCAGTACACTTTGGCCCCCCAATGTTTTTAAAAAAATTGACACCCCTGATGTCACGAAACTATTACAATCAAGCACATACTCATATACTGCACCAAAAATACTACCCAAACACAACATATCACAAACTATTGCACTACAAACAATATCCCACCAAACCACACCAATGTTTTCAGCAATGAACATTCAACACTGCACAAGCATGTCTTCCACTTTCTCTCCACCACATGCATACTGGAAGAAATGTTAAAAGGAAAAAGGTGAGAGGGAAAAAGAATGAAATTATATTATATGCTTAAAAACACAAACAAGATGAGCAAAAGATTTGAGGAAAAACTGAGAAATTAAAAAAGAAGAAAAAGTTAAAACTATTATCTTGAGTGTTCATGTGATTGCATTGGTCAATGACACTGGCCTGGCCTAACCCTGACCCTGACCCCCCCCCCCAAATCTTCACTACTGCATCATCTTCAGCAATTGACTAGACCTACCACTTCATCTCTCTAGGACAGCTCCACTCAGCTCTGCTCATCTCTACTGTTTTAACCTCCAAGTGGTCTTAACTGCACCTTGGCACCTTTCAACAAGATAACTTTACTATACCTTTTCCCATCCAGTATCCTAACTACAATGTTCCTCACACCCCCTCACTCCACATCTGATACCAGCACACATACATACACATAAACAGCAATATCACCCCAAGGTGCAAGCTGGACAAATTCAGCACACATACACACTTGGCAGGGGGCCATGTGGTGACTGGTCAAAGTTATTTGGTAGGCCTTAGGTGGTTTTACAGCAGCTTTTTGCTCCCAAGTTATGTGGTCTCAGGAACAAGAGAGCTAGAGAAGACCTGTCATAATGATCTGCATAAATTAATAGTGACCACCATACCTAATTATCACATCAATTTTAATAACAAACTAGGTTTTACTATTGATGCTGCTGAAATAAGTAGAAGTGAACATATGAACATCAGCAAATTGTAATAACAATAGAATTCCCCAAATGTATCCCATAAACCTAGGCACATAAAGATTACACACACTTGCCTTGCCCATACAGGTAGGGACTAGGTATGGAAAAAGCCATATGGGTCATTCCACGTCAAATCGCACAAGAAATTCCCGACCCCTCCGATTTTGATGAAAATTGGTACACCTGCAGTACCAAGTGAAAGAACCCCACACGCCAACTTTTAGCCCAGAGTGACCTCTGGGGTCAGATCTAGAGGTCATCCTAGGTCACGATTTTTTACGGACTTGACATCAATAAATTGCAAATATCTCAGGTGTTATTTAACTTAGCGGAATGAAATTGGTGTCAAAGTGCGCAGAAGCCCTGGGCCATTAAGAAATATGGCAAAAGTTGCATGTGACCTCCCCGTGACCTTTGACCTAACCAGGTCAAAGTATACAAATATTTTTTTATATTTTTGCCTGCCCCTAATTTGACGAAACTGTGCTATATTAATGGTAGTGATATTATCTAAGAACCTGCAAAAAGAAAGGCGGAGACTTGAAAACTTTTTGAGATATCGGCCTTTGAGTATTGTCATAAGACCAAATGGATGCATGCCCCGAGGCTATTTACCATATCATCGATGATAACTCTGGTTACCTTCGTCCGATTATCGTCAAATTTGCGTCGCACCATCAAGCAGGTGCGCCAAACGCTTGCAAGAAGCGTCAGGGTGCCTCTCGGTTCCGAATCCGAGGCCTGGAAAAGTGCTTAAAAGTGAGACTGCAGAACTAGTGAGGGACTTCTACAGAAGCGAAGACGTGAGTCGTGCAATGCCTGGAACTAAAGACTTCGTTTCTGTCCGGAGCAAAATTGCAGGCAAAAGGGAGCGAGTACAGAAACGCCTTATCCTCTGCAACCTATAAGAGGCCTATCGGTGTTTTAAGGATCTGTACCCGCAACAAAAATAGGTTTTTCCAAATTTGCGGAGCTACGTCCGGGGGAATGTGTACTGGCAGGTGCGAGCGGTACCCATTGTGTGTGCGTATGCGTGCATCATGAGAACGTGAAGTTAATGATGGCTGGTGGCAAGGTAAGCGACATCACTGTGAATGGGGTTCAGCTGGCATCCTATCATCATTGTTTGGCTCAGGTTCGTGTAACCCGCCATCGTTCCTTTGTAAGGAGCGTAAATGTGAAGAATGCCCAAAAGTGTCGGAATTCGGCGAACAAATTTTGGCTGAGTATGATAACCGAGAAATCGATAACATTGAGTACCGAAAGTGGGCTAACACTGATAGGTCCACCTTAGAGGTGGTTACGCAAACTTCTGAAGATTTTGTGCGATCATTTTGCGAGCAGCTGGAAATACTTGTAAAACATGATTTTGTCGCCCGTGCCCAAGGCAATAATCTGAAAGGCCTAAAGGAAACACTAGCTCCTGCAGAGGTAATTCTTATTGGAGATTTTTCCGAAAACTACGCTATGGTTACACATGATGAGGTACAGTCCCATCACTGGAACAAACTGCAGGTGACAATCCATCCGTTTGTGGCTTATTGGCGAAACAACGCAGGGGACCTCAAACATTTTTCTTACTCTGCCATTTCCGACTGCCTGACGCATGATACTGTGGCTGTCCACCTGTTTCAAGGAAAACTCACTGAGCGCCTGGAAGCAGAATTAGGCCAGCGCCCCCGAAGATATTTTATTTTTTAGATGGGGCTGCCTCGCAATACAAAAATTGTAAGAATTTCCTAAATTTGGCAGAGCATTCCGTCGACTTTGGAATAGACGCCGAGTGGCATTTCTTCGCAACCGCTCACGGAAAGGGACCGTGTGATGGCATTGGTGGGACGTTGAAAAGGTTAGCTAAAAAGGGAAGTCTGCAAGGAACTCTGATTGAGATCCAGGACCAGTTTTATCAGTTTGTAAAAACCATGCCACCGACACGTGAGTGGAGTATTTTCCCAAAAGCGAGTGGGTCAAAGAAACCAAAGCGTTGAATGACAGATTCGCAGCTGCTCGCACAATACCGGGAACAAGGAATGTCCATCGTGTTACTCCGTCTCCACGTAATGGTATGGTGGTTGTGAGATGGTTTTCCGGCAGCGAGACGGGCCGTGAGGTACGCGTGGCGAAAAAGGTTGGTAGTTCTTCGTGAATATACGGTACTGCTGTTCAACTTGTTTTATGGTCGCGGCTATTTGCATATCAGAAACATTTACTGGCCCTCCCGATAAAATGTTAGTACGAAACGCACGCGAGCTGAAACAATATATTCAGGCTATAAAAAACGAGGAAACATATTTTTTGCGAATAACTTTTGCCAAAATAAAGATAGAAATATAATTTTGTTACAATTCTATTTTCCTCGTCAGGCCGCGTTGATTGATGTATCACATGACTTAGCTAGCTGAACATTTGATCCTGACCCCAGTTGTCCTCCAGGTCACCCTAAACCGAGGTCAAGTGATGACCTAGCTAGATCATATTATACATCATGATTAACCAGAGGATCTTGGTGGCATTAAAATTATTTCTCTATCTTGATTCTATATAAAGTTATTGACGAAAGTGTGACATGACCTCATAGTGACCTCACGTGACCTTGCAGAGGACACTTGTTCAAAATCAAACGTGGCTCGTTTGGAGTAGCCTAACCTAAAACTAGGTAATATAGCCTGTACGAGCCAAATTCAGCGTTTTTTGTTCAGGAAAATATTTTTGTTTCCCTGTTGGCTTGTAATGGAGAGGTCACTACCAGGTCATGTGAGGTCAGGTCAACTTGAAAATCTGAAGAATAGTTCAGCTTGCCACCGATGATTCGCCCACCAAATTTGACGATAATCGGACCAAGGAAACCAGAGTTATCATCGATGATATGGTAAATAGCCTCGGGGCATGCTTCGATTTGGTCCTATGACAATACCTACTCAAAGGCCGATATCTCAAAAGTTTTAGAGTCTCCGCCTTTCTTTTTGCACGTTCTTAGATAATATCACGACCATTAATTCAGCCACGTTACGTCGAATTAGGGGCAGGCAAACATATATAAAAATGCATTTGTATATTTTGACCTCGTTAGGTCAAGGGTCACGGAGAGGTCACGTGCAACTTTTGCCATATTTCTGAATGGCCAAGGATTTCTGCGCACTTTAACATCAATGTCGTTCCGCTAAGTTAATGAACATCTAAGATATATGCATTTGATTGTTGTCAAGTCGGTAAAAATAGGCGACCTAGGATGACCTCTAAATCTGACCCCAGAGGTCACCCAGGGCTGAAAATTTGCGTGTGAGGTTCGTTCACTTGGCACTACAGGTGTATCAATTTTCATCAAAATCGGAGGGGTCGGGTTCAAAATAGCCAATTCTTGTGCGATTTGACGTGGAATGCCCCATATGCCAATACAAAGATTGAATACTTGAACTCAGTGTATCACTCATATTACACCTCACTTTGTTTTTTTAGTTACAGGATTCACAGCAATTGATTAGTGAGTAGAGAGAGTGAACACAAATCATGGAGGGCCATGATGCAAGGCCTGGATTATGGTACTATATTGTGACAACTAGAATTGAAGTTAAAGGTAGACTGAATGCAGCAAATATCAAATCACAGTAATAACCATTGTTCACAACCATTCTGCCAAACATATCACATGTTCATGATGGCACCCTTGATAATTGCATGTGACATACATTGAAATTTGCTTACAGGTCACAGGCTATGGCCTGCTCCTCAGGCCACCCTGCTGCTCTTGACGAAGGCAGAAACCCACAGGGAAGTAGGTATATATTTAGGTGCCTGCCTACCTACTGGGGAGAAGAGGGGGGTTCAGAACACTTAAGACATCATGCAACAAATAGCTCCACTGCTGCTTCTGTTTCGCCAAACCAGTAATTGTGCCATGTTTCTTGAACACAAAGATGAACAAGCTATCTGTATGCAGACTGTTCCTGTCAATGAAAATCCTCTAGTAACTTGCAAAGGGCAACATTAAAACAGATCATTATTTTGTAGTGGTGTGCTGTATTCTAAACAAACAAAATGTTGTGCAGGATTATTTTACTGTAGCTGTTGTGGTAGAAGCTATTACCTAGTACCTAGCCACTAAAATACTGATGTGGGCACTGTCCAAAATATTAAATGTCACTTCCTGATGGTTTTCATCAGCAAAACTGCTCTTGGAAACCCAAAAATGGTGCCCACTGATTTCACTAGCTCCATACATAAAGAATCAGTAAAACTATGCTTTCACTTTCATGTCCATAGACCTTTCCCTATTTCCATAGAGAAAGGTCCATCATCTATGAATACCACCATCATTTTGTTATTTACATGCTGATCATGACTTGGCAGATAGCGAAAGGTAGGTGTTTGGGTACCAGAACGTGTTCAGATATCCCCATTTCCCCTACCTACCTACCTACCTACATATCTACCTGAGTAGGTAGGTACCGAACTACCTAAGTACCTACCAACATACCTGGGTTGGTTACCTACCCGGGTAGGTAGGTACCTAGGTCGGTACCTACCTCTGTATTTGCCTGCCTATAAAGGAACTTCTCGTCAGAAATACCATGAGGAAAATACCAAGCCTGCCCATTCTGTCTTAATTTAGTACCTGAGAAATTTCCTTCCCAAACATATTTCTTTTAAAAAGAAGAGCAATCAATATACCATACTACTACTTACCGCCGTCAGCCTACTCAAACTCAAGGCTATCAAAACGCCTTCAAACTACAACTACATCCCAGAGCGTCACGACCAGCGTCACGGTTCTTTTTGCCCTCATTATTTTGTACCAGAAACGTCACATTTGTATTCGAAACTTCGATGACGTTATTAAGAACATTTTGCAGATAACAGTATCTTCCAATGTACACAACGTCCATAGCTCATAATTTCTAAATTGGATGTTAACTTTCAATAAATTGGAAACTAACCTTCAAAACAGCCCAAAAAATGAGGCTCCTAACACTGACATTGACCCACAAAAAATCTTCCCTGGCTCATAAAAATGACGCTGGGGGCTCTAATAGTGAAACAGGAACCAATTGAAGTACTGCTGGGCCCCCAAGAAATCTACGCCGGGCCCCTGAAAATCACGCTGAAAACTCGAAAAGAAATGCATGGAGTGTCTGAAATTGGCGCTAGGTAAATCTAAAATTTGACCGGGGCCCTTGGAAATCACGTTGTGGTATCAAAAGTTCGCGTATGTACTTCTAAAAATCACGCTGATGCCCTAAAATAGTCGTGTTGGTGTCCTTAAAAATTACGTTGGAAGCCCTGTAGGTCGGAACGTTTCCCCTGAAAATAATGCTAAGCCTGGAGAACCAAAAAAGTTGTTCCCGGACCCATGCAATCAAATTATGAGCTCGATACGTGCTGCTGCCCGTCCCCCCCTCAAAAAAAATTGAAGCCGTGACAACGAAATAGTAACAATCCTTATATGAACAATCATTTTGGTGCCCGAACAATCGCAGAAAGGCCCTCAAAACGTATTCAGGCTACTAAAACTCGCGCTGCTGATCCAAGCCAATGACACCGGGGCCCAAAAAATCGCCATGGGGCCGAAAATGTCGTGTTGCAGCTTTCAAAGTCACCTTGGGGGCCAAAACCTCATACCACGGCCCCAAAAGCGGCAGCCACTCCTCCTTCCCCCCAAAATTTACCTGGAATGTCATTCTGCGGGCTCAAAAGGCAGCTAGTACGGCAGGAGCTGTCGGTTTTAACCGTCACCAAGTGACCAGCCTCTTTAACGTTTGTAAAGCTTTTTAGGACAACAATGAGTATGGCTCACTCGAAGTGTGGAACATGGACGAGACTGGTGTGACGTCAGTGCAGGTCCCCAGGGATGTCCTCGCCTTGAAGGGCGTCAGAGGATGGGAAACATGTCAAGTGCTAAGGGAGAAAAGACAGTCATTATCTCCCGCCATTGTTTGTGTTTGGCGGGCGGCGCGTGAACCCGTCCACGGCGAACGGTGCCCCAGCTGGTTCCCTTGGGACCTGTACCAAGTCCGAATGGGCTGACACTGATTTCTTCAAGGAGTGGTTTCGCCACTTTCTGTCACACGTACGACACTAGCCTGCGCCGTCTCGGGGGAGGGTTCTTCAACCGCCCCCCTCAGACTTTTTGCGGATGGTGAAAGAACGGCGCGCTACCGCGCGCCGAAATTTGGAGTGCCTTTTCCCACATCAACTTGCCATGTTATGCCAAACTTTTGAAATCAGGTCATCTAGGGTCAACGAATTAGTCTAGGCCAAGTGGTCACCTCCAAAAAAAAAGTTCAACGAGTCGTCACGCTTTAACTGATACAGATATTTTAATAAAACTTTCAACGTTTGCTTATCCCTAGGGATGCAACAAAACGCACGAGAGGAATTTTTTTTTCGTTTTTGATTACTTGTGAATTTTGCATATTTGCCTATTAGAGTTAAAATCGAAGATTCTGGCTAAAGTAAGCATTTTTGTTGGGGAAAGTTGACTTGAAACAACGTTTTTCTGTCCTCTCTACCTATTGGAAAAGGAAAATTAATTGAAATCTGAAAACTCAAACTTTTGAAGTAAAAAGAAAGATTTAGGGTGACAAAAAAAAATTGTATGGTCCTGGTCCGTTTCACTGTCCTTTTCTGACTCGAATTTTGTATCAAATATCCCCCAAAAATGAACTCCCCAGAACCAAAAACATGATGCAAGTCGTGAAAATTTAGGCCCCCGAGAGACGCCACTTTTGTGGAACATTTTTTTGGTGCTGGTGTCTGGCCCTACTCGTCGAGCGCCTTGCGATGGCACCTCTTTCGGCTTCGTGTGACGTCTAGTTTGGATATAGGAGGGGGCCTATCAATTCCCCCACCCCCGAGACGGGGTGTGAGGATTTGACCGAGGAGACGGGGTGGGCTATTCTGCTGCTAAGCATCTGGCCATACTCGATGGGCACTACAATCATAAGCATGTGCGTATATTTATGGAAATACTTGAGGAGGCAAACACGGCGGCAATGGGCAGGTCCAAATGAATTGTGGACACACTTGATACATGATTCCACGCTAAGATGTGAATTATTGGGGCTAAGGCAATATTGAAGGGCACTTGTTTTCCCAAAAGTATACTAAACAACACCCCTGGCTATAAATCAATTGAAGTGAACGGCACGTCTCGGGAAAGTGGTGAGTACATGCTAGCTCTTCCGCCACACATGGAATCCGTGGGGTATAACACATCATGCACCCACTTGGCATTCATGTCATTTTAACCAGTCCCGTCTCGGGAGGTCTACAACCGCTCCCCCAGGCTTTTCGCGCATAGTGGATGAGCGGCGCGCGGTAGTGCGCCCAAATTTGGCATACCTTTTCCCACATCAATTTGATATGCTGATTCAGAACTTCTAGGACAGGTTATCTAGGGTCAACGAGTTTGTCAAGATCAAGTGAGGTCACCTCCAAAAAAGTTCTACCACTCGTCACGCTTTAACGGATGCAGATATTTTAATGAAACTTTCAGCGTTTGCTTATCTTTATGGGTGCAACAAAACGAACGAGAGGATTTTTTTTGGTTTTGACTACATATGATTGTCGCGTATTTTCCAAAGTGTAGTTCAAATACAGGATTCTGGCTAAAGTAAGCAGTTTTTATTAGAGCAAGTTGACTTCCAACGTTTCTCGGTCTTCTCTACCCATTGGAAAATGAAAATTAAAGAAAATTTGAAAACTCAAAATTTGGAAATAAATAAATACCATGTTTATTTTTATGGGGCAAACAAAAATTATAGCCCTGGTCGATTTCGCTGTCCTTTTCTCGTTCTAAACCAATTTTGTTTCTTCATATATCCCCTAAAATGGACTCACCAGAGTAAAAAACAATGTAAGTCGTGAAAAGTCGTGAAAATATATCCCCTGGTGACGTCACTTTTGAAGGGAAATTGTGTTGGAGGATGGACCCGGACCCTACTCGTCGAGTGCTCCGATGACACCTCTTTCGTTTTCGTGCGATGCTTAGTTTGGATTTTAAAGAGGGTCTTCCACCCCCACCCCCGAGACGGGGTTTGACCGGAAAGACGGCGCGGGTTAACTTGAAAGTGCACACGTCAAAATAGACTCATGCATACGGTGGCACCCAGGCTGCCGCGCCATGGAGTATGAAGCGCCACAGACCATCGCTGTTACTTTCAAGAAATCGGTAACGATGAAAAGAGCCGTGAATGGATTCAGAGCCTCAGGGCTATGACCATGCAAATTGGTCTTCACTGATGAAGACTGCGGCATCGCGTGCGACATAAGATGATCCGAATGCTGCATCCACCGACGGCGCCTCAGTTTCGGCGCCTAACAGTCAGCTCGAGCCCGACGCCTTTGTTCCGTGGCCTGGCGATCGGCCCGAGTTCGACGTTCCCTCGGTTCCAGGGCCCAGCGACTAGCCAAAGCCCGACGTCGCCTTTTTCCGGAGCCCAATGGTCGGCTCGAGCCCGATGTCGTCCCTATTCCGAGGCCCAGAGATCAGCCCGAGTTCGACGTCGCCTCTGTTCCGGGGCTCAGCCGTCGGCCCGAACTACACGTCGCCCCTTCTCCAGTGGCTGGAGGTCGGCCCGAACTCCACGGAGCCTCTCTTCAGGTGCCCAATGGTCTGAGCGGGTGTAACTGAACTGATTAATACAACGAAGATTGGCTCTTAAGTGCTTCTGGGTTTTAGACATTGCGTGAGAATAAATATACGACCTTCAATATACCAGGAAGTACTGAGTTTACATCAAAAGTAACGTTAGGGATTATACTATATTACTCAACGTTTCGGCCAGGGGCCATCGTCAGGAGTGCTATAAAAAATGTCAGGCTTAACAATTGAAAAAAAACGCGGGAAAAAAGCGTGCAAAAATACACGTGAATCACATAAAGCATCCTCAGTGGTGCAGACACTTAAAGGAACTCCAAGCCAGAAGCCAACAATGTGAACATAGAATCCTCTGAGGAAGCCCGAGCCGATGGTCAATATACATATCGACACATACACGCACGCACATATATAGACATATATCCAACATAACGCGTAATACATAAAGTATAATTTATGTTTATGTAATTTTATGTCATATACCAAAACGTCATTTGCGTGTTTAGTTACGGCCGTAGATTACGCATGTGTAGATACTCGAGGACCTTCAGATCAGCGTTGTCCCTGGCTATTGCTAGAATTTATACTTTGAAGTTTGTGTTAGTGTCGCTGTGTTCCATGTTAGAATGTGTGTTGATCATGTGTTCGTCTAAAGGTGTGCATTCTCTCCGAAGTCTGGCATCTCCCAAATGCTCATTGTACCTATCCTTGATGCTACGTATTGGTTTCTCCGGCATAAAATATTCCAAGACAGTGGTTGCACGTCATTTTATAAACTACGTTTTTCCGCGTGCATCTACCTTGGAGCCCGTTGATAGAGGTCTGGCACGTTCTTCTACCAGCAGGGCATGGCGGCATTTCCAGGGCTGAGCGGACCAGGTAAGATTTCAGCGTAGGTCCGCTAGTCCAGGCTATCCTAACATGATTTAGATGAGACGAACGGATGGTTGCATTTACCTGCCAACATAGTTGGTCATCGACAAAAGGAAGTCTCATGTAAACATAGTTGGGATTGCTACCCGCCCGATGCCGACGTTGCCCACTTATCCTACGCCTGTTGTGGGGGTGAACAGCACGAGCGGCGGAGTGTACCCGATTTGCTGGGTGTCCGTTTTCCAGGAAAATGGGTTGTCATCTTCGCAAGGCTCCGCTCGCACGAAATAGTATCGGAGGAGACTCGTGCTGCTTTCCTCATTTGGAATGTTAAAACGGCATTTCTAGTGACCATCGGGTGGGCCGAATCATAGTGCAAGATGATGCGGGCTGCCATTGGTTTAAAGTACAGTTCGGTGGTGTAGCTTCCATCAGCCTGAACTACAAACAGCGTATGAAGGAAAGGAATCGAAGTGCTATGAAGTGCTATGACCAGTGTGTTCTAAGGTGAACGTGATGCTGGAGTGTTGTTGGTTAATTTCTGCAAAGAAGTCGAGCAGAGAGGCCGAGCCATGTGTCCAAATACCAAAAATATCGTATATATATCTCATGTAGAGAGCTGGCTTCAAATAACACGAAGATGAGAAGATCCACTCAAGGCGGTGCACAAAAGCAATCGCTAAAGGAGATGCACATCGGTTACTCATAGCCACTCCTTTCGTTTGCTTGTACATGGAGCTACCGAAACGTATGAGATTATTGCTGAAAATATGTGTTAGTAATTTCACACAGTCCTGTACCCCAATCCCGAAAAGACAGATATCATCCAGATTGTCCTCGATTAGACGAATCACAGCATCTATTCCCTCCTTTATCGGTATGCTGCCATATAAATTTGTGACGTCCATGGTGAAAACAATACTGCCCTCCGGAAGTTTGGTAGGAAACGTTTCTTTCATCCTCTGTAGGTACGACTCCGTGCTTGTCAGATGGGCGGGAACCAACGCCAGTATCTTGATAAGAATCTTGCTCAAGAACCAAGATAACTTGTCTAGAGGTCACCACTCGCCGACACTATGGGGCGCAGTGGAACCTCTAGTTTGTGGTTTTGGGGAGCCAATATAATTCCGCTGTGCGGCTGGAATGAGGAAGGAGAGATAAAACTGTGTCTTTATGCAACTTCCCGGATAGAGTTTCCTTGATGATAGTACATGTTTCGATTTCGAGACGTTTGGTAGGGTTTGGATGGGAAGGAATGCTCTGATAATCGTCCGTTATCTTCCTGGCTTTTTCAATGTAATCCGTTTTGTTTGGCACGACGAATCCTTTGCATTTATTTGACGGCTTTACTATTACATTATCGTTGTTTTTCATTTCCCGCAGTATTTCCCTCTGTTTCGCATAATTGTCCCACCTTTTGCTCGATGCTTTGTTGTGATATTTATATGCTTTTAGAACTTTTGTTTTTAAATCTTTCAACTCAGATTCTAAATGAGTTGTGGCTCTCGGTGGTTGGTATGCAGGAGTGTTGCGAAACATGTGGCGAAGCTTTGAATGACCTGTGCTAGAGGTGCTTTGTGATAAGCCTGCTTGCGGTACCTGAGGTACAGTTTGCTGTTTTGTGATTAGTTTGCTGTGATTCACGTGTATTTTTGGACGCTTTTTTCAATTGTAAGCCTGACCATTTTTATATCACTCCTGACGATTGCCCCTGACCGAAATGTTGAGTAATATAGTATAATCCCTAACGTTACTTTTAATGTAAGCTCAGCACCTCCTGGTATATTGAAGCTCGTATATTTCTCCTCACGCAATGTCTAGAACCCAGGAGCACTTAGGAGCCATTCTTCGTTGTATTAAACAATATTACAACATTGGCGACCTCACGGAAGAAATTGCACAAAGTGCAATTTTGCATCAAAAGCTAGGACGTATCGAAGAACGGATCATCTTCCTCATCAACTGCAGACATGAAAGGCTCTACCCCAGATTCATAGTCTCCAAGGTTTCAATTCATCACAGCTCCAGCAGCCAGCGGGTACGTAAGCAAGTTAGCAAACTTCAAGCTATCGTGTTACAAGAAGAGATTTACGATGCTTACAGACATCGGGCCTATTTAAGGAGAAGTCTGCGCCGTTCGGGGCGGCGTTTGTCCTGCAGCTGTCCAGATTGGTGCTGGCTGTTGGAGCAGTGCCACTCCTTCCTTCGTCATGAAAGAAGCGCTTGCAGACAAAGGTCAGTCAAGAAATTTGAATCGCTTCAGAAGCAGAGTTTAGTAGACAGCACCGGCTCATGCCGTGGGCTTGCACCAGGGCACGGGACACTGTCAAGCACTTGTCTTCCGGGAAGTACCCTCCTGCAGGCACCGTGTCCGAGTCACCTGCCTGAAAATGCCCAGAAGATAGAGTCTCCAGTTTCCTCAAGTGTTGCAGCAACGGAAGAAGTCTCCAGTTTGACGCCTCTGCCCAATCAGAGCTCTAGGGACTCCACTTCACTACCCCTAGAAACAAGTCATCTCTTGCCTGAAAAGTCAGAGGAGGACAAACTCTGCGATCCAGTGAAAACAGGTGTTTGTAGTGATGTTGGTGCTTCACCACATGGTGTTGTAGGTTTTCGCTGCTGTGCGGACAGGGTCTGGTGCGCTTCGTTGTTTAGTGCGTTCGTGTCCAGCGTTGTGACTGTTCGGAACTTTGGGTGGGCTTTGGCAATGCGCGGGTGGTGTCTGTCTTTCACGTTGGCGAGTGGTGACCCCCTAGACAAGTTATCTTGATTCTTGAGCAAGATACTTGTCCAGATACTAGCGTTGGTTCCTGCCCATCTGACAAGCACGGAGTCGTACCCACAGAGGGTGAAAGAAACGTTTCCTACCAAACTTCCGGAGGGCAGTATTGTTTTCACCATGGATGTCACAAATTTATATGGCAGCATTCCGATAAAGGAGGGAATAAATGCTGTGATTCGTCTAATCGAGGACAATCTGGATGATATCTGTCTTTTCGGGATTGGTGTACGGGACTGTGTGAAATTACTAACACATATTTTCAGCAATAACCTCATACGTTTCGGTAGCTCCATGTACAAGCAAACAAAAGGAGTGGCTATGAGTAACCGATTGCATCTCCTTTAGCGATTGCTTTTGTGCACCGCCTTGAGTGGATCTTCTTATCTTCGTGTGATTTGAAGCCAGCTCTCTACATGAGGTGTATATACGATATTTTTGGTATTTGGACACATGGCTCGGCCTCTCTGCTCGACTTCTTTGCAGAAATTAACCAACAACACGCCAGCATCAAGTTCACCTTAGAACACACTGGTCATAGCACTTCGATTCCTTTCCTTGATACGTTGTTTGTAGTTCAGGGTGATGGAAGCTACACCACCGAACTGTACTTTAAACCAATGGCAGCCCGCATCATCTTGCACTATGATTCGGCCCACCCGATGGTCACTAAAAAGGCCGTTTTAACATTCCAAATGAGGAGAGCAGCACGAGTCTCCTCCGATACTATTTCGTGCGAGCGGAGCCTTGCGAAGATGACAACCCTTTTCCTGGAAAACGGACACCCAGCAAATCGGGTACACTCCGCCGCTCGTGCTGTTCACCCTCACAACAGGCGCAGGATAAGTGGGCAACGTCGGCATCGGGCGGGTAGCAATCCCAACTATGTTTAATGAAACTATGGCCGCAACTAAACACGCAAATGACGTATTGGTATATCACATAAAATTGCATGAACATAAATCATACTTTACGTATTACGCGTTATATGGGATATATGTCTATATATGTGCGTGCGTGTAGGTGTCGATATGCATATGGACCATCGGCTTGGGCTTCCTAAGAGGATTCTATCTTGACATAGTTGGTTTCTGGTTTGGAGTTTTTTAAGTATCTGCACCACTGAGGATGCTTTTCTGTGATTCACGTGCATTTTTGCACGCCTTTTTTCTTCAATTGTTAAGCCTGACATTTTTTTATATCACTCCCGATGATGACCCCTGGCCGAAACGTTGCGTAGTATAGTATAATCCCTAACGTTACTTTTGATGTAAACTCAGCACCTTCTGGTATATTGAAGGTCGTATAATTCTTCTCACGCAATAACTGAATTGAATGAAACTGGGCCGAATAGATTTCATCGGAAACAGAACAAGATCAGTGTCACTTGAAACTGCAAGTGCAATGGGTTAATATGCTCTCGCCTAAGACGTTTTACCCACCCCGTGGAATAAGAGGCCCTTTGGAAGGCATTTTTTCAAGCGTCTCTTGCGCGAAACCAAAGGACTTCTTTAGACGCATCCCATGCGGAACAATTAAGGATTAACGCAGCTTCCCTCCAATATCAATATATTTAACAGGGTAAGCTTCAACTATGAGTTCTGATGATTTTTTTCCAAGGGAGCTAGCTACCCCACTTTTCCCTAATATTAAAAACTTTGAAGTTAGCTTTAAACTTGGAAGATAGCTCCAGAAGATAAAAAATAAATTGGGAATGAACTTTCCAAGTAGCCCGAATAGACATTTGATCTAGCCTAATCTAACCTAACCTAACCTAATCCAACGTAACTTAACCCAGCATTACCTAAGCTAACCTGGCCTGACCTGACCTAATTTGATATGACCTATACTGCCCTTTTCTAATTGTATTTCGATACCCAGTTCAGCACAGCTGCAATTCCAGGTATACCGCTTAAGTTACATTCTATCAAATCCTTATCATGGTGGCTTGGTTGGGATGGCACCATGTGCACATGCAACAATTTTCAACCGTTGAATTTGTCTCCAGCAAATCCGGCCATTGACCCACGCAATAAGCCAGCTAAGAAGGCAGGAGATGATGTTTGGTAGGATTTCAGGGCAGCCTTGATCATAGGAAAGATGTCTTCGATGTGGAAAATATAATGGTATCGTGGGAATCATAACAGATGGGGCAATCCGTGTCTGCCACTTTTCATCCAAAATTGAGTCTGACAGAGACGTTGATGGGCTGCGAAGCAGAGCCTGTTTTGCAGGTCACGATACTTACCACTCCCGTCTCAATGACTGACTCCTAACATGCGGTAGGTATGCACCAATGGTTCATGATATATCATGTGTAACCGGTACATGGAACCGGATGATACAAGAACCGTACCCTCACATTTAGCCGTTTTCCAGCAAAAGACACAACCGTGATAAAACGAAAGCATGCCCCTTTTCTTTTCGCCACTCCGAGCGCGCATATCACTTGCGGCAAAAATGTCTGCACTGTCAAGCTTGGAGATAGCATTCACTACACCATAGTATCGGTTTCGTGTCGATCAGCCCAATACAATGGTTCGCGAACTATGCCGGTGGAACCAGGCCGATTCAGCACCCTAATATTGATCATATTCGGATATGGAATGCCCTGCTTCACACACTAAACCAATCAACGGCAGAGTATTTCGACACAACCCGCCTTCACTTGACACCGATGTCGCTCAAATGTTATTTGTTGACCCGAACGCACTGAAACTGTGCCCAAAGTGCAACCAACATCGAATATTCACGTGGTGTCACACATCTCCCAGTATGTGCGATGTGAGTCGAGTTGGACGCCAATATTGGTGTTGGGTTACCCGCCCACCAAAGGTAACAGCTCTAGTACCCGCCTTTCTTAGGTCAGAGGTGCCCGACTCAAAACATTATATTCAGGCGCCTGACGGTCGCACGGTACAGCGCACCCGCCGCCAACAGTAGCACGCAGTTCCCTATCGGGTGCGTGCTTCCACGAAGTTTTATATTCGTGCGACTTGTATGTCTATGCTGAGGCTAGGCAATGCCACGACAGACCAACGATTTTCACAACTTGCATTTCACAACTTGTTTATTTGAATATAAGCTAATATATGTTATTAGCTTGGAATCCTTCGGTACCAATATCGAGAGATGGGTATCAGGTAGGGTCCATGAGGTAGGTAGATTCTATCTGATATTCCTGTTAACATGCCATGTTAATTTTCCTGTTACGTCATGTTGATTTTGTTATTTTTGTTTATTATTGTCATCTTAAATCAATTGTTAATGTCTGTTGATTTGTTTTGTTTTAATTGACTCTACCTACACCGGTCATGTATGCGAGGTCTTCTGTTAATAAATGATCCTAAGTTCGGTGTTTTTATGAGTAAATAAAGATAAGTGTTCCAACGATCGAAAATAATGCAGGCATGATTTTCCTAAATCGCCTCTCCTCACTTTGATTAACTCGGTAACTGTGGATGAGCGGACCTACAAATATTCACACAAAATGTCAAATTGAGGTGGGAAGAGGTAAGCCAATTTTCGGCAATCTGCCTCGTGCCATTCTTCGCTATCCGCAAAAACCCTATGAGGACGCAAAAGGAAAAGACCCACGATGGCTTAGGTCAGAAATAACGGCTTACAAGACAAAATACAAGTTAGCATGAAAGCTTGAATGGCACTATGAATATCTTCTGTATTGCGGTTGGGCCGGGCTGGGGACAGGCAACATCCATAACAACCTCGACGAGCCCGTAGTGTCCGGGCCTCATGGGTGTTGGTTTGGGCCTGGCTGGGCTGAGAAAATTGGGCCCGTTTCCAACACTTAAGCACACAGTACTCGGAAGATGAGTACGGTATTTGCAAACTAGTGCAGCCAGCTCTGGTTGAAATAGATCTGTTTCCAACATACTTATGGGAACATACTTATAACATACTTATGAGGTGGCATAACATAACATACTTATAACATACTTATGGCACTATTTCATAACATACTTATGAGGTGGCACTATTTCCGCTTTTGATCCCTCTAGCGATTATGGGAGCAGTGTTTTGAACTTAAATGCACTCGCGTGGTATTGTTGACATAGGTTTTATTGGTTTTGCAATCTCCACACCTTTGCGAGGCTTGGCTACACCTAGATGCATGTATGCACTAACTGTTAGGAGAGCGTAGTTACGGTCGGTCTACAGTGCAGTTACGGTCGGTCTCCAGCGCAGTTACGGTCGGTCTACAGCGCAGTTACGGTCGGTCTACAGCGTAGTTATGGTCGGTTTCGCCGTTATGGTAGTTATGGTGGTCTACGTTATGGTCGGTCTACAGCGCAGTTACGGTCGGTCTACAGCGTAGTTATGGTCGGTTTACAGCTCAGTTATGGTCAGTTACGGTCGGTCTACAGCGTAGTTATGGCCAGTCTGCAGCGTTGTTATGGTCGGTCTGCAGCGCAGTTACGGTCGGTCTACAGCGTAGTTATGGTCGGTTTACAGCTCAGTTATGGTCAGTTACGGTTGGTCTACAGCGCAGTTTTGGTCGGTCTACAGCGCAGTTACAGTCGGTCTACAGCGTAGTTATGGTCGGTTTACAGCTCAGTTATGGTCAGTTATGGTCGGTCTACAGCGCAGTTATGGTCGGTCTACAGCGCAGTTACGGTCGGCTTACAACGCAGCTATGATCGGTCTCCAGCGCAGTTACGGTCGGTCTGGAGCGCAGTTGCGGCAGTCCACATCGGCTTTGGCGATTTGGTGCTCGATACTGCCCTTGCAGAAAGAGCCCCGAAACCCACCGGCATTTTGCCTTCGCTAGTCCAGCATTGCTTATGGCGTCTTATGCTGATTAATAGAAAGCATGCCTTGGTTGGAAGCGTCTCGTATAATGCTGGCATGGCGGATCTGCCTCCAGGCGTGACAGAGGTGCCCGATGCGTGCATATGGACCTAGCTGCCTTCGAGACGTGACTATGAACCTATTTGCCTTCCAGACGCGATCATAAACCCATCCGTCTTCGAGAGGTGACTATCGACCCATCTGCCTTCCAGACGTGATTATGGACCCATCTACCTTGGAGACGTGATTATGGATCCATCTGTCTTCGAGACGTGATCATGAACCCATCTGTCTTTGAGACGTGACTAT
This sequence comes from Imbricaverruca yamaguchii, assembly GCA_034440575.1. Classification (NCBI taxonomy): domain Eukaryota; kingdom Metazoa; phylum Arthropoda; class Thecostraca; family Neoverrucidae; genus Imbricaverruca; species Imbricaverruca yamaguchii. The sequence goes on from JAOTOL010001171.1 coordinate 265,813, forward strand.
TGACCCATTTGCCTCCGAGGCGTGATTATAGACCCATCTGCCTTCGAGACTAGTTATCATAAACAAACACCGTTAGGAGTCTTCGACAAACATGCAAGCATCGCCATGGACGTGGCATGGTTTGTGGGGAGAGAGGGGAGTCGAACTGACAGGATGATTGAATGGGACACCAAGTAGATGGCCTTGGGTTTGCGCCTAATTCATATCTGTGCCAAGGAATTCACATCTGGTTAAGTTAATAAACTGGAATCAGCTTTTCATTTCTTCGTGTAGTTTTGCAGAAACAACTTGAACTAAGATTAATATCACGTTAAAAAGAACAATTTTGGTGCTGATGCTTTTGCCTTCAATATATCAGTGTCGAGCAGTAGAAACACTCCAACTCTATTGAGTCCATGATGTAGATTTTCATTAGCCCATGATATAGGTGTACATTAGCCCATGATATACGTGTTACACTCAGTGCGGACAATACAATCAAAATAGAGCGGAATACGCTATTATTACGGGGAATCTAAGCAGAGAAGGACAAAATTGTTTTTAGATTTGAATAAACAAGAGTTCGATGCAATTCGTTAACTACTTATCCTTCTGCGTCTTTATAGTTTATATACGCGATATTTTCGTTCAAATAACGAAAAATATATTGTCAAGATTCTTGACGTGGGAAGTTTTACAACAAATCTGATGGAAGAGCAGAGCTGGAAACTGCCGCTTGGTTATTATTTTGGACAACCAAAATAATATAGCAAAAAAAAAAATAATAAAAAGCAGCCGAAACGCTTGAAAACGAGGAGAAGGGTTCTTCCACTCTCTGCCTGCAGACATGTTCTTATTTATTCAGAGTATTTTTGTGAATTCTATGCTTTTCTTCACTCAGGCAAAGTTAGTAACTATGTCTAGCGCCGGTAGTTGACCACTAACTGAAAAATTTGACCGCAATCTTTTTGTCTGCTCCATACATTTGACAGTCAGAACAGTTAGATCCATATCGGATCCACATAACTTACATAATGCCAGCTGACTGACTAGATGCATACTCTGGATCCACATCTTACGACATCCATATAATTATAGACCTATAGATAATCTATAGATAATTATAGACCAAATCTACATCATTTGTTCATGCAATACAAACAATGGATACAACACCTTACGAAAACAATTGTAAAGATATTCGTTCTCGTGAAGTGGGCAAATAACAAAGCGGTAGCATGCATTTGAAGATAAAATCGTTTCTCACTTTAGCGCCTAACTTGAACCTATAATGCCTACATTTTTCGCTCGCCTCCTACCGCGCACATTTCGGAAGACCTCATCCATTGGTGGCGTAGCATAGCATGCATGCTTTGGTACTACACGTATTCCAACGGGACAGAGCGAAACAATGCGCGCAATACTTGTGATGAATGCTTGGCTCACACTGAGAAGAAATGTCGTGTATTGGCACACCTGGTTTTCTGATGTTTGCCGTTCAATCATCTGCACGTGGGCTCCGGCCTGAGGCACACCGCCGGCTCTCCGCCTAATTATCGCACTGGGTCGCATGTCGCTGTGTCCCTTCGTTTGTCAGCGGACCGTGCAGGGGGAATACTCTCGAGGAAGATGCTGAGGCCGCCGCCGGCAGCGCGCTCCTTTCGCCATCTCTGACGGCCTGCCAGGCTTCGGCACGCTAATTGACACAGGATCCAGTCTCGTGGCGCGCTTTATGAAACATTATCGGTGTGAAAAACAAATCCGCCGACGGCTCGACATGTCGCGGCTTTGTCCTCTCGCCGCCGAGCCGCTGAGCCGCTTGTCGGCGAGCGAAAACAGTGCCGCCGCCGCACCCGTTTGCAGCCCTTTCTGTGCCGGCCGGCGAAAACAATGCGCGCGCCAAAAGATTAGCAAAAGCGCGCGCCGCGGCCTGCACATGAGCATTATTTGCTTAGCCAATTACGGCGTCTGTCAGAGCGCGTTTGTCGGCGAGCCGGGTCCTCCGAGCACGGCTCATTAGAGCCGAGTCCGGCGGCGGCGGCGGCCGCGGCCGCGGCGGAGGCGGAGGCGGCACCGTCACAACGCGCACGACGTCCGAGCCGGTAGCATGCAGCACACACGCTGGCCGGTCGCCGAGCCCTCCGCGCCGCTCAGCTACATGGACGTGCTGCGCTACCACAGCCTGCGCCAGTCGCTGTACGCGGCAGCTGAGCTGCCGGCCGCCGCCTGGCCGCCGCCGGCAGCCGCCTGGTCGAGCGCGGCGCTGACGGCCGGCTCGCCGCCGCCCGACGGAGACTGCACCGGGCCGCCGCCGCCACAGCACACTAACACCGGCCGCGCCCGCCACAGCGACTTCAGCATAGAGTGCATCCTGGCCGGCAGGAGCACCCAGGATCCGACGGAGGAGAAGGAGGCCGACCAGCACAGGTACAACTGGCTCAGCTGTACCCGCTACAGGCCTCCAAAACTTCCTCGTGAGTAATCAGCAGCGACCTGCAACACACACGGCTGCTACCAGCAGCCAGTGACGCCTGGTCCATAATTCAGGCCACAGAGGGTCTGTGGATTTTGGCTCCTCAATCGCAAAGAAAATGTGACGTTGGATCTGTGTCGAAAAGTAGGTATCCTGTATTCAACATGCAAAGTGAATCCCATCCCTGGGTTCCAGGAGCGAACTCAACCAGTCCTGGCCAATGCATGCAGGCAAATATTATCTACAGATTTATATATATATACTTATAGATGTATACATATATATATATATATATATATATATATATATATATATATATATATATATATATATATATATATATATATATATATATGCATATATATGTATATATTATGTATATATATAAACCTGGAGCTTATACCACATGTGATAGCAGTTATTCGCATCGACATACACCTGACAATAGTCATTGCACATGGAATTGTATATCAGGGAGACCCAAAACCTGCACGAGCCTTGCTCTGCAAAGCCACGCGGCTAACTGTGACCATAGACTCGGCAACTGGCTAGTCGACAGTTTATCTGCTTCTTATTCTTCCTATGTAGTGTAGACTGGATCTAGGTGATGCACGGGATGGTTGATGCAACTGTATTTTCTCCGGAAATGTGAAGCCGGTTGCCATAGCTACCACACATGCTCCTTCTGGCAACCTCTACTTTCGGCAAAAACAAGCGCAAGTTATTTCAACCCTCGGTTACGGAATAGTGGCGATGTGGCACATTTTTTGGAGCTACGGTAAAATCTCAATATCTGTGCTTTGCCTTTCACTTCCAATTTGTCGCCCACTTGCTAACTTTTTAGGTGTTTGTCATCATTACCATGCTCTTTCAGCTTTGCAATGGTTAAATGCTTCTATCATTTGCCACCACACTGTACTCGCAATAGTGCATACGATGTCTCAGCCTGCAGTAGAAAGCGTTCGTGGTAAATTGATACAGCCTACGTCAACTTAATCAGCCCGTATCAACACCAGCATGTATCAATATTTTGTGGACTAGTAATGAAGTGCAATAACCGCCGAAATGCCTATTTGTATTAAGGTGTTTGCAAAAATTCTTCGTTATTCCATATTTATACGGGAATCTCCCATCCGACGGAAAAGACATAACGAAGGAGAAGGTGCAGCTACTAAGTGAACGTTTTCGCATTCTACAAATAGCATAAACGATGAGCTGGGATACAAACCAGAATTGATACTGCAAACGTAAAATATGGGCCTTTCAGATGCGTAAGCTAATGGTACCCATAAATAATATATTTTGCTTAACTTACAATTTATCAGCTTACCCCATTGTCAGAAACAACTTACCCCTACCACAGTCTATGTTGGTAAACTGGTAATTGCGCTGTTTTGTCATCTGATGAAAGGTCTAGGGCAGAGGGTGCGACGAACAATAATATGATGCATGATACTAGTACCATGGGGACGAGTAGTCCAGGGGTAAGTGCCTGTCTCACAATCGAAAGATTATGGATTCAAACTTCACCTGTCACTACTTCTCGCCCGCGACCAATCAGCGTGAGAGATTGGCGACACTACATGACTCAACGGTCGACGTGCCGCAAAACCAATGACCACCCATACTAGAACCATTAGGCTTCGCGTAGGCGTACCTGTCTCCTCGGTACTTTTCCAAAATGATGAGTTATTTTCATTCTTGCAAAAATTGTATCGACTATACCCGGTCTCTCCTACAGCTTCAGGAAATATAGGATCCGCCTGTTGCCACCCCTTTGTTGCTGTTGTCTGGCAACGGTATGTATCGACATGTGGTAACTTTATAAATCAGTGCTTATGCCAAATTTCCAGTCTAACCTTGTCGCTAAATGCTAACCATCGGAGTCTGCATCGACTGTAATTGCGCCGAGTGTCATCTAGACATACAATTGGGCCTTGACGATGTCTTTTTTTTTGGTTTTAGGGCGCATCGACTGCCTTGACGATGTCTCGAGATTTAGGCCAGCAAAGGCAAGAATGGCGAGAATAGGGACCCGGTCAGCGCCGTGGTTTGTTGTGTGGTGCTCTTACCGTATCGAAGATGATATTAACATGGCATGGGCAGTAAGCGACTTTCTTCATGTCGCACTGTGAATGGGAAATTTTATGGCACTCTTGATCTAGCCAGATCTTGTCTCATCCTAAATATGGGAAATGTGATGGCGACGCTGATCGGCGTGCTCTTATCACATCTGCTGACCATCTTCTTCTGACACTCTTAGTGCAACACGGGGAGCGGCAGCTCAGTCGGCAGGCAGTTGGACTGTTGGTCGTGAGATCGTGGGTTCGAATCCCACAACCGGCGCGACTGCCACGCCCACCTGCGACCAACCGGCCTGAGAGGTTGGCAACGCTATGTGACCCAGCAGTCGGAGGTGTCGTAAAAGAACCCAAGTGCGTCTCAGTGCAGCATAATTGCTTGTCTTTCTCAGCGTGCGGGGGGGGGATAATTCAGCAAAGCCAACATTTGGTCGATTATGAATTGGCATGCCAAATAGCATGTCGTAGCTCACATCCTTTCTTTCAAAGCTAGAACAAATACTGTTAACTACCACCCTTTGCTTGAACGAAATCGGTATGAAGTCGGTATATAATATCTTGGATGTCGGTATGCCACCGTCGTCTTCATTCCCAGCTCATGAAACAAACGTGATTTATTAGTATCATATTGTTGATATGCAGACAGACGACAGAGTTAACACCATGACGCAATAAAATTCAAGGTCGCCGATCAAGTCCAAGTGAAGCACCAGGATAACGAACAATATTTTTCGGACTTATTTATAGGTATTTTACTTTTGACTTCTTTTAATAATCTTAACTGCTCTTGTTCATGAAAAAAACTGATCTGTCATATCACAATATTTATAAACATGTGCATAAAAATGCAATTCCTTGGTATATGTCGTGCACTTGATCGCACCAAGATTGGAATTGCGTGAGAAATCTCGCTTCCAAGCCTTCGTTTAACCTTTCTTTTACTTCGCCAGTAATCCGTGTTATTTCCTGTTCAATTTTTGTATCCACGTATTTTCTCCTGGTGCTTCAGGTCATGTCTTTGAACTGACACGTTATGAACTTGAAGCTGAAATATTATTAGAGGAGATAATTTGTCCTCACAAGTGTTCCGATAAACATTTCACAACATTTCAGACAAACGTTTCAGTGCACGCCTGGAAACCGCATTCGGGTCGGTAACAAGAATTTCACCTGCCTTATCTCCATGTGCGTCATTTATTTCAGGCGTATCATTTGATACCATGTGTTGCCATCAGAACTGTAATGTATTCAACGGTTTCGAAGTAAATATTTAAAATGAACACAAGAATTGGGGAGAGGGTCAAGCTAACCCCCTTTTGCACTGCGAGGATCCGGAGACTTAGCATGATCCTGGTGCATTAGTTAAAGTTTTGTGTCGCTGAACCCCTTAGTTCTGGAGTTCCGGAATGTGGAGTGAACGGAGGTTACCTGCTCCCCGCCAGCACTTCCAACGGACTCCCTACGTTTAAAGCTGCTAAATTTAGACAACAAGCGTTCCATAGGAATACAGAACCTGTCATGCGTAGCCAAGGAAAGTCGACGATCTGCCTCCGCCTGTAGCACCCAAAAAATACACTAGATGAAGAGAGAACTTTTGAGATTTTCACCACACAAAATCCTTAATCATCTGCGCGTTTCGCACCTGGAAGCTTTCTCTATTTCACTACATATTTTGTGTAGTCGGACACCTCCCTCCCTCCAGGAACTTCTGGATGCGTCACTGCGGTATCTGAACGTACAGTATTCCCTAAAGCTTCTTAGCGATGGAGATATTCCTACAAGGCCGTAATTGCATCCCCCAATACACGGGAAACATGAGGCCTACCTAAAACCCTGTTTACGAACGACAACAAAAATTATTAAAAGTAATATAGAATAAAAAGCATTGACCCGCATTGACAGGAAATACCGCATTGTCAAATTAACATCAAATCCATTTAAAACCCAATGCTTTCGATCGACGATCATTGTCAATAACCAGGCAATAATAACCGTATAACCATTTGTGTACGCATAATAAAACACATATATCACCATATATATCAATCTATCATATACCATATAACCATAACGAAACCCATATATAACTATATAATAACCAATGGTAACCTTGACAATTATCTACGACCGAAGCGTTTGAGTCATTAATGAAATTAATATTTACGCAAAAATACAGTTTTACTTACCAATATAGGTCGCCGCCTCACATTATGATATTTTCAGTCATGGTATGGCAGGAAATAGTCCGTTTTTATCACAGGTACTATATGCTACTATACGGTACGCTACGCTATAATAATAATCGACACAATGCGCACAATAATCAACCTGGATTCATCGAATTTCGCCAACGAACCTCCATGCGAAGCATTCCATGACATAAAACATGACGTAAGACTATTACGTGGCTACAGTTAGTAAAACGTAGGAGGTCCAGCAGAAACCGCAGAATCTCAAGAAGTGCGCCAAATGCGCAAGGGGAGCGCACACTTGTGTGTGCATACCAACATTGTAGTTATGACCACCGGATGTTATGGACTGTCATGCGTGAAATGGGATTGTCTTGCATTTCGAAGTGCGCAACTTCAGAAGTGTCAGCTGACTTATCAAGGCACTTGTGGTATAACTGGTAGCGAATCTGAGAAGAAAATAAAACATTGCCTGAGATGCTAATGCGACCTGATTCGGCCAGGAACATAGGAAGATTATATGTTTTATTGCAAGTTCCACTATTACCATAATTTAATTCTGCATAGGTGACGTGGGATACAATACCTCGCCTACCTACATATATTGCTATGGAAGAACCCCTTGCTGATGACATTTACATGCCGGGTATTGCCTCTAAACTGCCCTGCTGGGTCAGTGGGGTATGCGTTGGTTTAGGTTACTTGAAGTCTCCCTTGAATCAACTGGACTGAGGCTTACCAGCGCAACGGTAAGTGAGCTAGGTGCATACCATTTTCTAATGGAATGATCTGGGTGCGGCTTGGGTGACGGGACAGTCACACGACTTCGCCACATGATGGGAAACGTGTGGTGCAGGTACAAATCGTTAACCCGGAGTCTCTGGGGGGGGCGGATTTTACACCCTTCCTTTCCGATGTCAGAATTCCGATGTCATCGGAAAGCGCTCAACGAGTAGGGCTCTAAACCACCCCCAAAATACAACCCCCTAGACGTGACGTCACTAGGGGGGTCTATGTCAGCACGACTGACATCTTGTTTTTGGCTCTGGAGAGTTTACATTGAGGGATATCTTTACGATAACAAAAATATTTGGAATCATATCAGGAAGGGTGTAAAATGCCCCCCCGGAGGCAGATCGTCGACTTTCCTTGGCTACGCATGACAGGTTCTGTATTCCTATGGAACGCTTGTTGTCTAAATTTAGCAGTTTTAAACGTAGGGAGTCCGTTGGAAGTGCTGGCGGGGAGCAGGTAACCTCCGTTCACTCCACATTCCGAAACTCCAGAACTAAGGGGTTCAGCGACACAAAACTTTGACTAATGCACCAGGATCATGCTAAGTCTCCGGATCCTCGCAGTGCAAAAGGGGGCTAGCTTGACCCTCTCCCCAATTCTTATGTTCATTTTAAATATTTACTTCGAAACCGTTGAATACGTTACAGTTCTGATGGCAACACATGGTGTCAAATGATACGCCTGAAATAAATGACGCACATGGAGATAAGGCAGGTGAAATTCTTGTTACCGGCCCGAATGCGGTTTCCAGGCGTGCTCTGAAACGTTTGTCTGAAATGTTGTGAAATGTTTATCGGAACACTTGTGAGGACAAATTATCTCCTCTAATGATATTTCAGCTTCAAGTTCATAACGTGTCAGTTCAAAGACATGACCTGAAGCACCAAGAGAAAATACGTGGATACAAAAATTGAACAGGAAATAACACGGATTACTGGCGAAGTAAAAGAAAAGTTAAATGAAGGCTTGGAAGCGAGATTTCTCACGCAATTCCAATCTTGGTGCGATCAAGTGCACGACATATACCAAGGAATTACATTTTTATGCACATGTTTATAAATATTGTGATATGATAGATGAGTTGTTTTTTCATGAACAAGAGCAGTTAAGATTATTAAAATAAGTCAAAAGTAAAATACCTATAAATAAGTCCGAAAAATATTGTTCGTTATCCTGGTGCTTCACTTGGACTTGATCGGCGACCTTGAATTTTATTGCGTCATGGTGTTAACTCTGTCGTCTGTCTGCATATCAACAATATGATACCAATAAATCACGTTTGTTTCATGAGCTGGGAATGAAAACGAGGGTGACATACCGACATCCAAGATTTTATATACCGACTTCATACCGACTTCGTTCAAGCAAAGGGTGGTAGTTAACAGTATTTGTTCTAGCTTTGAAAGAAAGGATGTGAGCTACGACATGCTATTTGGCATGCCAATTCATAATCGACCAAATGTTGGTTTTGCTGAATTATCCCCCCCCGCACGCTGAGAAAGACAAGCAATTGTGCTGCACTGAGACGCACTTGGGTTCTTTTACGACACCTCCGACTGCTGGGTCACATAGCGTTGCCAACCTCTCAGGCCGGTTGGTCGCAGGTGGGCGTGGCAGTCGCGCCGGTTGTGGGATTCGAACCCGCGATCTCACGACCAACAGTCCAACTGCCTGCCGACTGAGCTGCCGCTCCCCGTGTTGCACTAAGAGTGTCAGAAGAAGATGGTCAGCAGATGTGATAAGAGCACGCCGATCAGCGTCGCCATCACATTTCCCATATTTAGGATGAGACAAGATCTGGCTAGATCAAGAGTGCCATAAAATTTCCCATTCACAGTGCGACATAAAGAAAGTCGCTTACTGCCCATGCCATGTTAATATGGGGTCCAGCAAGGCGTTGGTGCCCTTGTCTGAGGGTTCTTAGTTTTGAAGACGGATGGTTGTGCTTATGATCTGATGCGCCTTAACGTTATTGCGGTGTTGCAGCTCTTTGAACTAGTAATTTGGAGATCCAGCTGATCCTTGAATTTCGGCCAGTCCGTTCTTTTCAGGTTCCCAGATTTGGTGGTGGATGGCGTCCGTGTGGTCAATTTGGTGTGGTGGATAACGTCCGTGGTGAGCTTGTTGTGCCTGAGTAGTTGAGGTTCAGCCAGAGTAAATTCAGCTAGCTAAGGACCATTAACAATTGCAAATGTGGCCGTCCACAAACGGCCATGCTAATACTAATTTGCATATGTTGTTACGTCGATGTTAACATGAAAATGCGGAAATGCCAAAGTTGGGATGTACAAGTGATTCATATATGCATTGCATTGTCATCAGCATATGTCGAATATATTCACAAGGACCTTTATTGGTGCTCTGTGTACTTTTTGGCCAACAAACTGGCCCAAGCGAACCAAATGACATCCCGACACCTGATACCTGGAAACATATCAACAAGGCTTCGCCAGACATTCATAGGAATTTATTGTCGGATCTGAAGTAGCCCAGATTCATCCACGACTTGACACCATCATGGTGTTGGTTTCCGCATTTCATAGTACTTTTTCAATAGTCCATGTTTGGTGCACATGTCACTGACGAGCCACCTGGGACCTTTGTTTGTAAATACACCGCTCGGAATGCGGAGTCTCGCGTTCACGAAGTCCAACGTTGCGTAAGCGCTCTTCTTCCGCACGGGATTCCAGGACCGGGCCGCCGTGAGCGAGATAGAAGCGTGCCATCATCCCATGAAAGCGTATCTCCACCAGCAGAATGTAATCGGCTCACAAGGGCACCGCGATCTTATCCGGCGCACACTGTTGACGACAAATGGACGCATTTTTCGGCCATTTTTCTGGGCGGTTGCACGCGCGGCCGCCGCCAGGCAAAAACTCAATTTGAGCCAGTTCTGGCGCGCGGCTTGACCGGCGGTGAATTATCACTATCTGTGCGGTGTGCGTCACAAAAGCCGCCGCGCATATCGCACCGCCAATCACAGCGTCGGCCGGGCCGGCCGGCGTCACGTGCCCGCCTCCGCCACCATGGCTCGACCTCGCGCCTGTTCCGACCAGCACGGCTCGGCTCTGGCGGCCGGCCCCAGACGTCGGCCGGGCCGGCCGGCGTCACGTGCCCGCCTCCGCCACCATGGCTCGACCTCGCGCCTGTTCCGACCAGCACGGCTCGGCTCTGGCGGCCGGCCCCAGACGTCGGCCGGGCCGGCCGGCGTCACGTGCCCGCCTCCGCCACCATGGCTCGACCTCGCGCCTGTTCCGACCAGCACGGCTCGGCTCTGGCGGCCGGCCCCAGACGTCGGCCGGGCTGGCCGGCGTCACGTGCCCGCCTCCGCCACCATGGCTCGACCTCACGCCTGTTCCGACCAGCACGGCTCGGCTCTGGCGGCCGGCCCCAGACGTCGGCCGGGCTGGCCGGCGTCACGTGCCCGCCTCCGCCACCATGGCTCGACCTCGCGCCTGTTCCGACCAGCACGGCTCGGCTCGGGCGGCCGGCCCCAGACGATGGGTATGCTCGTGATGACAAAGTGATCCAGCTGGGGCGGCTGGCGGCGGCTCGTGCCTGCTTATTGGACGAGAAGCGCAGTGGATGAGCTGACAGTCTGTTTTTTATTATCTGTGAGGAGTGGCCATGCTGGATTGATCAGTTAACGAATACATTTTTCAAGGTCCCAGATCGTGGATTGCTTTGAATCTACCCTTTACATTACCTACAGATCTACAGCTGAAGTTCAGAATGTCTTCGGTTGTCATATAACTAACACGGCTAGTTGGCTGTATGGCGTCGTCACCACCTCACGTCAAGTGGTCTCGATGGAGTCAGAGTTTGGCGCGGTCAGTGAACCTCGACCCCATCCCCTTCAATTACAAGAGTGCTGACCACTACCTCACTGGCCCCCTCCACACCTGAAGTCATGCGGACGTCACACAGATAGCACTAATGGCCTTCTGCTCCATGCTCTTCTAAAGACAAGCATTTGATGACGGCCGGAGAAACGGGTCAAAGTCTGGCACACTTGACGACGACAATGGTTCTGGTATTGCCAGCATCGCATGGCAACTGACTGTGACACGCTGTTCCAAAGTAAATGTAATCGACACAATACTTGGACTGGCCTTAGTGTAGTTCACGATGATTGTTGATATCCCGTATATGAACAATAATGTCCAATCAAGACTGTCCAGACTACTGTTTTCATATGAACGTGCTGATACGGGTGTCATTTGCATGCGCTAAGTGTGGAGGAAGCTGACCACCAATCCTTATTTTACCCCTACTCCATCATTTATTCTCCTCTCACCAACCAAACCGAAGCTCAACCATTGAGCCATGGAGGTGTCCTCCTAGAACGATCGAGTACATCCCCCATTCAGCAAGATTCTTCAGCCGATGGCTTCCCTCTCCGGATAAAAATTCCATGATAAACATCAATTGACCCAGAAATCAAGTTCACAAAGTGACACCATGCGTGCTGGTGTCCAACTGGTTCCAGACAAATAGTCGAACAATCCGCCAGATCCCATAGACAGTGTTGAGTCACGTAATTGCATTCGGTCACCAGGTCATGCGCGTCATGGGCGGCGAAACGTCTAAATCCAAAGTGTGACAGATCAGGAAAGTGATCTCCACTCGATCCACTCAATTCTAAGTTGAAAGTAACAAAGAACTCGAACATAGCTATTTGAGTCTGCATAGGATGTCGCCTAAGCTCTGTGAGCACCGGAATTCTTCTAGAAGTTGCATCCGTGCCTCCTGTTATGGGCCGATACTTCCTGAAAGCTGCATCACGAGCCCTGGCAACAATATGATACTGTCAATGGAGCACAACAGTATTGGTTCGAAGGGTGTTTTCTTGTATGTTACTCCGGGAGTGATAAGTCGGCTATCCAATGGTCGCTATACGCCTGCAGCTGTGTACTTGTTTCGAATTTTGGCCCATCGATGGGTAAAGCTTGATGTATGGGTTATGTAAGTGCCCACCCAACCATAGGAGGCGTGCGTCCACGAATTCCATGGTGCATCCCTAATCTTTTTTAGATTAAGAGATAAGGCAAACAATCCGTTTGTGGACAGAGGCTCCACAGACTTCAGTGTGAATGTCTCGGGGTCTGCGTGTGAGTAGTGCGTGACGAAGTGGTCAGGCCCCCTGGCGCCGCAATGGGGGCTGCAGGGAGCGCTGTCCCCTGTTCAATCGCCTATGTCACGCGAGAGTATATCAAACATCACACCGGCCTTTGAATCCGGAACATAAATGCACTGCATGATTCCACGGCCGCTAGTTCAGATGGGATATTATGCAGTCCACAGTCGAGGCAATAAGCTGTCGATTTCGTCTGGATCTGATTGCGTTCTCCCTTCCTCGCTCCCCGCAGGTCCCAAGAAGGATGGCGTGCAGAAAAGGCGGCTGGGCCGCAACCCACGGATTCCATTCTCTTCACATCAGATCGCCCTGCTGGAGCACAAGTTTCGTCACAAACAGTACCTGAGCAGCTACGACGTCACTGAGCTGGCGTCACTGCTCTGCCTGTCTCAAACACGGGTCAGTGCTGTGACGACGTCGCATTGAGGGGCCGCGGCAGCCGGGGTAATCTGGACGGCGGCCGGTCGGTGGAGATTTTCGTCACGCCATGTAGCGTGACATGACGTGACGTGACGTGACGTGACGTGACGTGACGTGACGTGACGTGACGTGACGTGACGTGACGTGACGTGACGTCACCCCGGTAAGCATGGCACTAACTACGGCCCAGTTCACGAAGTAAGCGAAACGACAGCAAACATAACCCTCCGTTGTCAGTGACGGCAAGCTGAGAACTCAGCCGACGGAGGGCTACAGGCCTCATAACACGGGCGCAGTTACTAACTCTGAGTCTGCTGACTACCCTACTGAGCTACCAACACTAAATCGGTGACTACTACACACCACGAATAATAATGTAGGAAATGTGCGTATACCAATCAATGTTAACGTCACGGATACGGCATTCTTTAAGATCCTGGATCCCCACAACCTGCACTAGTTATGAACATCAGCTACATGATGCTTAACGCAAGGATATAAACATAGCAGTGACGTTGGACCCTGGATTAGCTTGTGCATTTCTGGGAAGCCATCTCCATGTGCACGTCAAGGAATGAGACCTAACATAGATGTGGTCATCAATAGCAAAGGTGAATCAGGGACGGATCCAAAACTATCATGAGGGGCGCCTTCAGCTGAACTACGTTAAGTGGGGGAGGAGGGGGGAGGGTGCACTCGAGCTCGCTGGATGGGTACCTTTTTCTTTCCAAGGAGGCGCCTATTACTTTCCGAGGGGCTCCTTGGATAACAATATGAATGGAGTGAAGATGCATGAACATTGTTATGAAATGATATGGGATTTTTAACCATCATATGGAATTGGAGTAAGAAGGTTATGGTCATCAAATGGTGTTTGAGCCAAAAAGAGTGCTGTATGCCCAGCCATGCACAATTATGCCGTTGAAAAATCCAAACACCGCTCCGAACGGTAGTGATCAATTGCACTACATGTTTGCCTTCGGACTTCGCCATTGGGAAAATGACTGAATTTCAGTCCCCTGAATATGCATATTTGCAAGTATAATTCGCTTGAGCTATCGAGTTTTGAAATCGGCCAAATGTATTCCGAGATTTTAGTGGGGCGGAATCCGCCCCCTCCCCCCGCTTCACTAAATTCCCGTCCAAAAGAGCCATGCAGCAATAAAGTTAGGTTCAGATAGCAGAGCGGGAGCTAGCAAGTCCGGGTACACCACAGACAACCGAAAAACCGCACATGCCTTGAGCACGAAAAAATTGCTCCATCCTGTCATACTACGTAATTTCCATACCACAAATATGGCATCTGTAAAAACCTTTTGATTTCCCTCCCTACATATATCGCTCATTTAGTAACCAAAGTGGAACATTTTGCATTCCTTTACAGTGGCCTGTCATCACCTTTAGAGCGGCCTGCCATCACCTTCACGGTGGCCTGCCCATCACCTTCACAGTGGCCTCCTATGAGCTTCACGAGTCCTCAGGGAGGCGGCTGTGTTTGGCTGACGAGATCTGTCGGTAATGACGCGGCGCCCGATCATGTGTCCTCACAATGGGAGTCCTGTAGCCCGTCTCTTACCTCTTACCTTGTGTCATATAGTGTCCCTGCTGGGACCTTATTCTGGTTTTGAGGAATGACAAAGCCGGAGCAAGTCTACTGTTGTACATCCCGGAAAAAAAAACAACAACATAAGCAGCCCATCGTGGCCTGACCGAGCCCGGCCTGACCCAGGCCGACCGTCACAGTTGTTACATTTCAAGAGTCTTGTCTTTTGCTGAGGTGTTTCAAATCCCGCTTTCTTCACCAATTATTTGAGACTGTTCTTCGAATGTTTTATGCTGCTCGCTTTCTTTCATCACGCTGTTTGCTCTAAAGTGTTGCCCACTATTATTGTTTAATTTAATCTAAAGGGTTTCCCCCTTTTTTTTTAGGGAAAAACCCTCCCCTAGGGGGAGGGCTAGGGGAGGGAAAACAAAAAAAAGGGAAAAAAAAATCAGCAAGTAGGTTATTTTTTTTTTTAAAAAGGGGAGGGGTTTTTTTTTTGGGGATTTTAATCAAAAAAAAAAGGTAATTTTTTTTTTTAAGGGGAGGGGGGATATGGTAAAAAAAAAAAAAAAAATTTTATATAAAAAAAAAAAAAAAGGGGGGGGGGGAAAGGAAATAAATAACTTAAAAAAAAAAAAAAAAATTAAAAAAAAAAAAAAAAAAAAAAAAAAAAAAATAAATAGGGACAGCAGCAACTCAAGGGGACAGAGTTATAGTTCATCTAGTGATAAAAGAACTCCTCAATATGAAAAAGCCAAAGGTGGTTATGGAGCATTTGTTAAGTGTATGATGTTTAATGCTCAGAGTATCCGTTCCAAATTTGATGAGTTCAAGTGTTATGTTGCTGAGGAGGAACCGGATTTTGTTTGCATTACGGAGGCATGGGTCAGTGAAGGATATTTTGGAGATAACTTACAGGACTATGAGATCCAGGGATACAATATGTTTTCGTGCAATAGGGGTCCAGCAATGAAAGGGGGTGGTGTAATGCTCTATGTGAATAGCTTATTCAGTTCTCAAAAAGTAGCAGGTGGGGATAAAAATGTGTCTGTGGAGTCCATTTGGCTTGATGTCACTGTGGGAAAAGGCAACAGCAATACTCATAGGATAGGAGCTTTCTACCGATCAGGAACCCTGCCACATCTCAGCAACTGGAGCTTGACAAGGTGATTTGTGAGGAAATCAGTAGAAACTTTAAGAGGAAGTGCCTTATTCTCGGTGACTTTAATCTAAAAGGTTATGAAAATGCTGGTATTGGCTCCCATCATGCAAAATGTTCAGGAAATGCCTTGAAGAGGACCTGTTCTTACACCAGTTTGTATCGGAACCTACCAGGCATGGTTCATTCTTGGACCTTGTATTCTCGGATTTAAGTGACTTGGTTCAAGACTTGACTGTAGGCGAAACTCTGGGAAAAAGTGACCATAACATAGTTAGATTCAAGGCACATGTAGGGGAAACTATCAAGGATAATTTGGTAAAGGTTCCAAATTTCAACAAAGCAGACTTTAACGGCATGAGAGCGGCTTTAAGTGCCATCAGATGGGAAGAAGAATTCTCCAATTTAAATGCCTGTGAAATGTGGGAAAAGTTCAAATCTTACTTAAAGGAAACTCAGATTAGACATGTCCCCCAAAAGCAAAGACGCAAAAGAAGGGTAGGAAAGCCAGCATGGCTTACACCAGACGTGATAAAAGCAATTAGGGCTCAGAAAACTGCATTTAGAGTTTTTAAAGAAGCCTCAAATGTCATTAATCTAAAGGCGTATCGAAAAAGCTAGAGACACTGTGAAGCAAAAACCAGAGCAGCAAAGCGAGCAAAGGAACTGGATTGAGCTAGAAACTGTAATGGGGACAGTAAAAACTTCTTTAGTTTCTACAAGCTGAGTAAAGTTTCTAGCACAATTGGTCCACTGGAAGTAAACGGGACTACATTGGGTGAGGATAGTGAGATGGTTGAGGAGCTGAGCAAGCACTTCAAATCAGTGTTTACATTGGAAGATATGACCAATCTGCCGACCGTACACCATAGTTCAGATACATGGGATCTGACAAATGATGTTGATTTCATTGGTAGTGATGTTGTTTACAATCATATCAGGAAAATAAAGCCAAATAAGGCAGCAAGACCTGATGATATTTATGCTAGGGTGTTGCGGGAAACTGAAAAGGAACTGGCATTTCCACTTAGTATAATATTTTTTTAGATCAGTTTCACATAATGAAATTCCAACCGATTGGAAAAGGGCAAATGTAGTTCCTATTTTCAAGAAAGGAGAAAGAGGGAAAGTTGAAAACTATAGGCCAATAAGTCTCACATCCCTAGTCTGCAAGGTACTCCGAATCAATTATCAAGGATAGAATAGTTAGTTATCTGGAAGGTAGCAGATTGATTCAAGATACTCAACATGGATTTAGAAAAGGACGATCGTGTCTCACAAACCTCTTGGACTTTTTTGAACTTCGCCACAGAACAATTTGATCAGGGAAATCAGGTTGATGTAGCATATCTTGACTTTAGTAAGGCCTTTGACAAGGTACCCCATAAACGGTTAATGATACAGCTTCAGTCCCATGGTATTGCAGGTAGCATCTTAAAATGGATAGAGTTGTGGCTTTCAGATAGACAGCAAAGAGTGATGCTAAATGGTACAAAGTCATCATGGCAAAATGTTCTTAGTGGAGTCATCCAGGGGTCAGTACTAGGGCCATTACTGTTCATTATATTTGTAAATAACATTGAAAGTGGCCTAAGCAGTAAAGTTTTGAAATTTGCAGATGATTTGAAGGTCTTTAGGGCAATAACAGGTCAGGATGAGCATATCTCCCTGCAAAAAGACTTAGACGAACTTGTGAAGTGGTCCGAAGAATGGGAAATGAAATTTAACTTTGATAAGTGCAAAATCATGCATGTAGGTAAGCAGCATATGAAGGCTCCATACTTGATGGGTGGCCCAGTGCTATCAGTGACTCAACAGGAGAAGGATTTAGGTGTTATTCTAAACACAAAATTGGGGGCATCAGAACAGACCAAGGAAGCCAGGAAGAAGGCACTGAGAATGCTCGGGGCAATAAATAGGAATGTATCATACAGAAGTGAGGAAGTGATCAGGAAGCTTTACTGTGCATACGTCAGGCCACATTTGGAATACTGCATCCAAGCTTGGTCTCCTAGCTATGAAAAAGATTGTTGGCTTTTAGAGAGAGTACAAAAAGAGGGCTACAAAAATGGTTAATGGCATAAGCAACCTGGCATATGAGGAAAGATTGAAGAAATTGAATATGTTTTCACTTAGATATAGAAGGCTGAGAGGAGATCTCATCGAGGTCTTTAAATTTGTCAATGGTCTGGAGAGGGGATACCTTGGGGAAATGTTTGAATTTAACAGAAATGATGCAATTAGAGGTCATAAATTCAAAATTAAAATTAACCACAGCAGAACAAGGTTAAGGCAAACTTTCTTCACCAACAGGGTAGTGGAACACTGGAACCAGCTGCCAGAAAACATCGTCAGTAGCAGAACATTGAACATCTTTAAAAACAGCATAGACAATCATTATAAGAATAGAGGGCTTGCTTTTCAGTATTACAGGGAGGGCTGATTGGCAGATTTGGTGGGCAACTGGTTCAGTGTACAGAGTGCAACCAAGAAGGGCCCTTGTGGCTCATAGTTGCACTGATCTTTTATGTCTCTATGTCTTTATGTCTTTAAACTTTTTTCGTGGCGAGATGTGCACGGGCGTCGATGGTGACGGGTGTCGCCATTGTGGTGACGGGGGTCGCCGTTGTGGTGACGGGAGTCGCAGTTGTGGTGACGGCGTCGCCATTGTGGTGACGGGGGTCGCCGTTGTGGTGACGGGGGTGGCCGTTGTGGTGACGGGGGTCGCCGTTGTGGTGACGGGGGTCGCCGTTATGGTGACGGGGGTCGCCGTTATGGTGACGGGGGTCGCCGTTATGGTGACGGGGGTCGCCGTTATGGTGACGGGGGTCGCCGTTATGGTGACGGGGGTCGGCGTTATGGTGACGGGCGTTCAGCACCCCGCGTCACGCATTGCGACCCGTGGGCGTCCTCAACAAGCTCCGAACAGAGGGCAGTTACCATTCGTCTATAATGTATCAGCCAGCAGTGGCATGATGCCCATCACTGTGCCTGTAGTCTGGGAGTCTCATGATATATTGCATATCATACATATTATGCAGTCCTATACCACAGCTGTCCTCTCAGCCTTCCTGCTACAGCTGCCCTGACACCTGATGTAATACCTATGTAATGCCTAATGCAACATCTGATGTAATACATTATGGCACCTGCTACACACCAACGAAATAAGCCATCGTATCGGTGGCCAATCGCTGACTAAGCAAATAAATAATGAATAGCATGCCGCAACGGTAGGCAGCACACTCCTTGCGGGCGGTACTATCAAAACCGAAAGTGGCAGCACAGGACGCATCGTGCCGCTTCTGCTTCGTTTGTTGTCAAACGACACCGCAATGATTCCGTGATTGTTCCTGTTCGCGCTGTTATGACATTCAACTTGCCGCCAGGCAGCACTTCAGATAATTCGCACGCACGTCGAGGAGACAATTCGAGCAGACAAATTCCCGTTTGGATATTTGCTCGCGGGAAAATGAGCTCACTGTGCGTATGCCACCGCACAGTGCACACTCACGTGCACATGGTGCACTGCACGGCGCACACCCGCAGCACACCGCACACACACTGCGTGATTATCACCTCCACGTGTGCAGGCGTTTGCTAGGAGACGCCGACGTCGTACTCATCGCTGTGGCTGTAGTAAAGCGAAGGAATTTGAACGTGGCGTGCGTCGCATCAAGCCGATATTTCGAGGAGATAGCAAAGAGCGTGTGGACAACGGGAGCTATCAGCGCCGTCTTCGGATCGGCCCAGTGAGCCGTCGGGTGGGAGGTGGGCTGGCAGTGAGCCGTCGGGTGGGAGGTGGGCTGGCAGTGAGCCGTCGGGTGGGAGGTGGGCTGGCAGTGAGCCGTCAGGTGGGAGGTGGGCTGGCAGTGAGCCGTCAGGTGGGAGGTGGGCTGGCAGTGAGCCATCAGCTGGGAGGTGGGCTGGCAGTGAGCCGTCGGGTGGGAGGTGGGCTGGCAGTGAGCCATCAGCTGGGAGGTGGGCTGGCAGTGAGCCGTCGGGTGGGAGGTGGGCTAGCAGTGAGCCGTCAGGTGGGAGGTGGGCTGGCAGTGAGCCGTCAGGTGGGAGGTGGGCTGGCAGTGAGCCATCGGGTGGGAGGTGGGCTGGCAGTGAGCCATCAGCTGGGAGGTGGGCTGACCTGTTCGGACCCCGATATCGCCAGCACTGTGAGCGTTTGCTCGCTCTCTGAACGGCCCACCGCCGACTCTGGCATTCCTTACATCCTACTTGCTCACCAGAGCTCAGTTGGCTTGGCCCTGTGACGTTCCGCGCGGGCTGGCTGTCGCCCCGCCCCCTCCCCCAACACCGATCGGTGTCGGCCGGCCGCGCGGCCCACCGCACGCCGGCCCGGTAATTTTATAGGGGGATTATCGTCTTGTGTGTAGTACATTAGAGCTGTTGATGTTGTAAGTGAACGCGGCCCGGCGTGTCAATGCCGGTTTATTTATGGCGCTCACGACTGATTAGCCGACGACAGAGGGATGCCAGCGGAGACGGGTCGGCAGCTGTCCACTCGTCAATAACAATGTGACGGGCCGGGAGAGGGCCGGCCGGCGGCAGGCGCGCCGCCAGCTGCCGCGCGCCGGTACCCGCCTCTCAACACGCGCACCACACATAACACACATCACGCAGAGCAAGAGCCACTGATGAGCCTGCTCATCCGAGTGGCTTGTTGTGCTGGGAGGAAGATTAACGACGTGATGCTGACATATTACAATAATGGTCACGCTCGCTTTTTCTTCCTGGATTTCGGCTGCGCGGATGAAGAGCTCTCCTAATAATATCGTGGTGTATTATTAGGCCAGTCGGCCTGTCCAAAGTACTGTCCAAAAGCCAGAAGTCTGTGTATTCTAAGTGTCTACATTCATAGCTAATATGTGTCATCCAGGTCCAGGTGGCATGATCACCGACAGTTCAGGGCGGTTAAGTTTAAACGGCCAGCCATGTGGCCACGATCCACCACGGTGCCAGCCGCGACCAGACTCGCTGGAGCCGCCACTGGACTCAGACGACCCTCGTCTCCCCGTTTTTCTCGCCTCGCTGACTCAGTTGTTAGTTCTTTGAGCGAAAATACTGTGGTAGAATGCTCACGCGATGGGGCTTGGCCGAAATCTATCAAAATGTTCCCGTCTCGCCCGGCTGTCGGCACTAATGGCTTGTGCGTCACCAGATTCCACTGCACACTTTCTTATTTAAGGCGACCGGGTCACATGGGGTCTCTGGGGTCTGATTACGAGCGGGGGGCGGGGTCGAAGCCCGAGCGAGCACTGTCGTGTACATGCATGGAGGAGTTGCAATGAGTGGACAGACCATACCCCCAGCCCAATGAATGACCAGACCCCATCCTCAGCCCAATGAGTGACCATAACCCCACCCTCAGCCCAACGAGTGCCCAGACCTTACCCCGAGCCCAATAAGTGACCAGAACCCCACCCCCAGCCCGACGAGTGATCAGACCCCACCCCAGCCCAATGAATGGCCCGACCCCACCTCCAGCCCAATGAGTGACCAGACCCCACCCTCAGCCCAATGAGTGACCAGACCCCACCTCAGCCCAACGAGTGGCCAGACCCCACCCCAGCCCAATGAATGACCCACACCCGGCTGATGTGAACCGAATTATACAAGTAATTGCCGCCCTGGTAGCTCAGTTGGTTAGAGCGCTGGCCTGCACCGGTCTCCCTGTATTGGCAACACAGGGTGACAGCCCACGCGCGCTCGCATTTAGCCCCAGCCCAATGAGGCCAGACCACCCCAGCCATGAGTGCCAGACCCCACCCTGGCCCAATAAGGGCCGGGACGAGCTACCGGGCGGCGTGTGGTGATTGGCGGCACGTTAAACTTCGGTCTAAATTCTGCCGTTGAACTGAGCTCATGGACCGGGTGGTGGGGCCAGGGTTCACGCAACAAGCTCTGCTTAGCAATCCAGAACCCTGGCTCCCGACCACCCCAGCAACAACTCGGATCAAATTCTAAAAAGATATGAACCGAATTCTACAAGTTGGAACCATTTGGAACCGTCGCTCATATTCTCCGACAATGCTTAGAATCTTGCTTTCTTCGCTCTGGTCGGATCTGCTCATTCTATTTTGTTTTGGTTCAGTCTCGCCGCATGTGGAGCTTGATGCGGGTGAATGGCAGTGCAGGCGCAACTGGCCGCATTACACAGTAAAATGGTTATAAGTAGTAGGTATATGTAAGCTTGCTCATTCGAGGAACTACATTTATGAGTGATGATACACCACCAGTCAGTGTCCAACAAATAATGTCATCAGACCTGCACAGTGGAGGATCCAGGAAATGACTATCCATAACTTTAGTGCCTCCTGGATCTTAGCGCCCCTCTCTTACCGAGAGTGGCTCCGTCATATAATATTTTGCTGACCGGGGTGTAGGCGGAGGGGGGTGTAGGCGGGAGGTTAGTCAGAAAATGCTTGGGCTGGACTACAGGAAGCATCGGACCTTGGCTGGTGTTCGCTTCTGTTGATTTCGAAGTGTCGAGACATTGTACCGCATATTTTTCTAGAAAAATTCAAACGGCTTCACAGCAAATATTGTTGTTAGCGAAATGCTAATGCGTAATTCGTCACAGTGGGCAATATCGGGAAGATAGGGACGTTTCATCCCACTCGTGTCTGTGCAAAAAACGAGCGGATTTCGTTCATGCAAACGATGTTTTAAAGCTCAGTAAGGTTTATTGAGGGAAAATTATTGTGTTGACGCAGAGTTCACTGATAATTTCGCAACGTGGCTCAAAGAAACGTATTTCGAGCTCGAGGATTCACATTGTCAACGCAACATGGAGCATTATTGGATATGAAGCGTCGGAGCTATTTAAATGCCTTCGCTTCATCCTCAGAATGGTCCCCTTGAGTCGTTGTCGGCGCGTTTGGTTTGTGGCAAAATAGTCGATTTGGCAAAATGGCAATGCATTTTTTTCTGTATCCTAAGTAATGCTTCATGGGGATTATAGGGATAACATTGACCATTGGATATGTCACAAAACATTCTACATTAAGTCATCGGAACATTGTTTTTACACAGGTGTAAAAATACATTCAATATGAATATGTAGCAGCTAAGTTGGCTGTCGCAGTTCGGACCACACAAGAGATAAGATGCAGACCTAAAGAAGCTAGCGGAAAACACAACTACCACCGACGGGTGTCCACTGGAATATGAAATCTTCCTTACTTTCGAAGGACGTGTTTTTCAGCGAAAAATGACATAATGCATGATGCATGGGTGCATATGCAGATATGCACATATGGATGTATATATATAATTATGTATACACATACATATATATGTATAATTATATATATGTATATTTATATTTTATATATATATATATATATATATATATATATATATATATATATATATATATATATACATATATATATGATTACATGATTTTCGTTGGAAATGAAAACATTTACCAACAAAATGCCACGTCATCTTTTCGAGGATTTCGTTTTTAAAGTTGCATCTCCAATCCGAATAGTGCTGTCATTTTTCGAGAGTGCGGAAGGTGGAGGAGTTGGGGTGGGAAAGTATGTGCCGGTACCGCCTTTGATTGTCCTGGAGTGCTTTCAGAATATAACCGACCGGAAGCTAAATTGGTAGAAAACTAGTTCAATGTGCATATGCAGTGACCTAGCATTTGATATCCGAAGTTGCATTTAACCCGTCCCGTCTCGGGGAGGGGTCTTCAACCGCCCCCTTCAGTTTTTTCACGGATAGCAGTTGAACGGCGCACGGCAGCGCGCCCAAATTTGGCATACCTTTTGCCACATCAATTTGACATGCTGATTCGAATTTTTTAGGTCAAGTCATCTAGGGTCAACGAGTTAGTCACGGTCAAGTGAGGTCACCTCCAAAAAGTTCAACCAGTCGTCACGCTTTAACGGATACAGATATTTTAATGAAACTTTCAGCGTTTGCTATCTTTACGGATGCAACAAAACGTACGAGTGGAATTTTTCTCTTTTTTCGTTTTTGACTACGTATTTTTTTGCGTATTTGCCAAATTGCAGTTCAAATACAGGATTCTGGCTAAAGTAAGCATTTCTTATTGGAGCAAGTTGACTTCCAACAACGTTTCTCGGTCTGCTCTACCCATTGGAAAAGGAAAATTAAAGAAAACTTGAAACTCAAAATTTCGCAATAAAAAAAAAAAAAAATTTTGGGGGGTCAAACAAATTATAGCACTGGTCGATTTCCCTGTCCATTTCTCATTCCAAATAATTTTTTTTCCTCATATATCCCAAAATCAACTCACCAGAGTCAAAAACGTAATGTAAGTCGTGAAAAGTCCTGAAAATCTGGCCCCCTGGTGACGTCATTTTTGGGGAAAATTGTTTTGGAAGGTGGACCCGGACCCTACTTGTCGAGTGCTTTCCGATGACACCTCTTTCGTTTTCGTGTAATGCTTAGTTTGGATTTTAGTGGGGGTCTTCAACCGCCCCCCCCCCCCCCCCCCCACCCGAGACGAAGTGTGAGGATTTGACCGGAAAGACGGCGCGGATTAACACCGAAAAATACGTCGGTTGAGTAAGTTGGCATCAACATAAATTGTACCGTTGTATATAATCGTTGTAGGTATTGCACGTGGTGTTGCTATAACCATGGGTGTAACCACAGATTCGAAATTGGTGAAGGGAACAAATCAGGGACGCGGTAAGTTTGAATAGGATAGAGGGGCCTGCCACCCCCAAAAATAAATCCTTGGAATTCAGCTAATTTTTCAATGTCATTTTCGGCCACTTGAATTCGAGTTCAATGTACTACAATTTTTCAGATTTACTGTTGTTAAAAATGATATTTTAAAAAGGATATCAAAACTAGCAAGTTTCACCACCTAGCACTGTCTATGAACATCTAGCTTTATGCCGTATGAGCTGAACTCGATTTCATGATCACCATAGAGCAATGCTGTATGCTAAAAGTTGCCCTCTTGCAGCAAAAAAAAAACCATAAAATATTGGACGATGGACTTATGGTAGAAAATATGGACCTACAATTATCTTTCCCATGTCTTCCTGTTTTACTGGGACATATTTCGATGCATTGATAACCAGCGTGGATAAAGGGTGTGGCATCGAGGGCATGTACCCTACGTAGAAGGTGCCGTCCCCCAGGCCAGGAAAAGGCGTCCCTCTGAAATGGTTCCAGTGTATCCGCTCGAATTTTTCAACCGGAGGCCCTCTATGAAATAAAAAGGCAGAGTTTTTTTTTCAGGAAGGTCCGAGTGCAACCCGACCCTCTAATTTTGCATCCAGACGCGCCCCTCCAGGTGCTTTCGCAGTGGCGCCGCTCCCAAGAAATGGCGCCTTTCCAGACAAGTGCCCACATGACAATTCCTGGATCTACCCCTGGTTACAACATTGCTCTCTCGCGGTTATGAACTCCGCCTAGTTGTAAAATTGTATGCATTTACGTGTGGCTTCTCGTGAAAAATGAACAACTTCCGTTAAACCATTAAGAGGAAAGCGGCAATTTGAAAAAGTTCTATATTTTACGTATCCAGAACAGCAATGTGGCAATATAAATTGAAAACAGCGACGAGAGCACCGTTCAATCAGGTCATGGTGGGTTTCTTAGGGGAGCTCCTAGTCATATAGAGTACGAATGTTTGCTATCAAAACGGCTGTAAACAAAAATATATTTGACCCTCTATTCCTATTGCACTCAATCATTGTACACACGCCGGACCTCAGACACCTTTGAAATTATTTCAACGTCTCAACATTATGATACCGTACGGCAAGCCGCGTCAAATGACACCCACATAATGCAAATTGCAGCTATAGCCACGAAACACGAGGGCTCTGAAAATTAAACGAACCTTTGACCTTGAGGCATGATCTGACATGTTCCGGGTTGAAATCTTACTCGAGGGTTGCCCACGGGATTTCTCTTGATGCGAAGGATGGGTAGCTTTGGGAGAAAATGAAGAAACGCCGGGCGATCGAAGAAATGAGTTCGACCTTTGACTTTGAAATTAATGTGATTTCTGAATAATTTGGTAGCGTGCCGTTGACATGTCCCGGTTTGAAATGTTACTCGAGGTGAACCACGGGCTATTACTTGATACATGATGTGGGTAGGTTAGGGCGAAGAAAAAATGCGAGGCGACGAAACAAATCGTTTTGACCTTTGACCTTAGAAAGTAGTCATGCTGGGTAGTATTATAATACGGCACAAGTCACGTCGAATGACAGGCACTTGGTGCAAATTGAACCCATAGCGATGATTCGCGAGGACTTCGAAAGATCCAAACTAGCCCTTGATCATGAGACTTGACCTTGACATATCCAGGTTTTAAAATGTCACTCGAGGTTTCACCATGGCTGGCACTTGACGTACATTGTTTCGATTGTCTATTCGTAGTCACGAATGACATCAGTTTTCTGCAAATTGAAACCATAGCGACGAAACGCCATGGCATCGAGGAACTCAATCAAACCGTTGATTTTGGCATGTCCCGGTTTGAAATGGAGCTGGGTAGGCTTGTGCGAAAACCACAAAAAAGCGAGGCGACGGAAGAAATCAACTTTAATTTTGACCCGTCCAGATCATTTCGAAATATCAACTTTCTGATGGTGTACTACAAGACAACAATAATGACACAACACGAATTATATTCATTTTTTGCAAATTGAAGCCATAGCTACGCAACACGATAACATCGAAGAACTTAATCAAACATTTGACCTTGACGTGTTACGGTTTGAAATGTTACTCCAGTGTTCACCACAGGTTATTGCTTGATACCAAAATTGGATAAGCTTGTGAGAAAACAGAAAAAATCGGCGAGCGAAGTATTAACTTGGCCTTTGTCCTTGACAAATAATTCGGTTGCGGTTCTGATACTGCGTA
This sequence comes from Imbricaverruca yamaguchii, assembly GCA_034440575.1. Classification (NCBI taxonomy): domain Eukaryota; kingdom Metazoa; phylum Arthropoda; class Thecostraca; family Neoverrucidae; genus Imbricaverruca; species Imbricaverruca yamaguchii. The sequence continues at coordinate 292,476 of JAOTOL010001171.1, forward strand.
GCTTAAAGAGAATAGTTTAATTCGGTTCTGATACTGCGTAGTAAGACACTTCGAAAGACGCTCATTTCATGAAAATTGAAGCGATAGTAACCAAATCTCGCGTTCGGTCGATATCGCTTCAATATCGCCATGTAATAAATCAAAGTAACCTTTATCCTAGAAGTTCGACCTTGACATGTACCGACTTAAAATGTTGCAGTATGGTTCACCACAGGCTATTGCTTGTTACCAAATGTGGGCAGGTTTGGGTGAAAACGAGAACAAAAAATTGGAGGCGACCAAAGAAACTGGCTTACGTTGAACCTTAACCGATGAAGTGGTAATACGAGACCAATGTAGTTCCCCAAGCGTGTTCAGTATTAATTGATTTGAACGCTTATAAACCCGTCGCTGAAAGCCGATGCCAATACAAATACGTCTCTGGCGAACCCGTCGCTGAATACGAATACGAATACGACGTTAACTTGACGTACGTGTTTAAGGTTGCCCATGACTTCCCTCAGTGGTCTTGAAGATACCCAAGAACACCCATAGTTGCACTTGTTCAAGATATATCAATATATAAACAGGGTAATGCAGCCCAAGACGTATAAAGCCTAGCGATAATGCAGATGTGTTGCCTTGCAGAATACAATTTTTCACTCAAGCGAAAACAGAAGATGGTCAAGGTTGATGTTATTCAAGAATTGCATTGAAGCATAAATTTCTAACGTTTGCTGATTTACCATTCGTATATTTTGTGAGGACAGATAGCTTGTGAAGCTCGTTTATTGGCCACATCAGGTTTTAGTATTTTTGCTGATTCCCTTGCGTATACACTTTTACTCTATAAATGATTAAGTATAATTTTGTGGCGATGATACTCAGAAAGCGAGGCTTGGGGAAGACACGGGAAAAATGGGGGGGGGGGGGTACAAATCGCCACTTTCCAGAAAATGGGGGGGGAGGGAGCGGCATGTCCACCTAGCCACACCAGTGCTTACACACATGGCTATAACAATATTGTTTGCAATATAATTAAGTTTGGTGGCATATATACAGCTTGGTGTAATATAGCTCACCAGATGCTCTGTAAGATCCTGCCGTCACAAGTGTCAGATGTTTCACATGTATCACATGTATCACATGTATCACATGTATCAGATGTATCACATGTATCAGATGTATCACATGTATCAGATGTATCACATGTATCACGTGAGATGCCGCCGTCACACGTGTCCCGCTTCTGCCGCCAGGTGAAGATCTGGTTCCAGAACAGGCGCGCTCGCGAGCGGCGCGACCACGAGTCACGCTCGCACTCGGCGCTGCCCTCCACACAGTCGGCGTTCCGGCCGGTGGCGCTGGCGGCGTGCGAGATGGCGCTCAGCGGCGAGTGTTCGCCGGCGGAGGCGGACGTGGTGTGCGAGCCGCTGCCGCACCAGTGAGCACGTGGCCGGGCGTCGTCAGTCGTGTCAGGCCGTGCCGACCGTGTGTTGTGCGTGGTCGGGACAGTCTCAGCCCGGCGTCTGCCGACGGCGGCCGGCCGGCGCTCGGCGCTGGGGAGCATTAGGGCTCAGAAACTCGCGCCCGTGCTCAGTCCGCTGCCTTCCCCAGCGCTCTGGAGGGAGTTGGTGCGCTCCCCAGGCGGTTCAGTCCGCCGCCTTCCCCAGCGCTCTGGAGGGAGTTGGTGCGCTCCCCAGGCGGTTCAGTCCGCTGCCTTCCCCAGTGCTCTGGAGGGAGTTCAGGTTAGCCGCCTTCCCCGCTCTGAGGAGTTCCCAGGCGGTTCAGTCCGCCGCCTTCCCCAGCGCTCTGGAGGGAGTTGGTGCGCTCGCCAGGCGGTTCAGTCCGCCGCCTTCCCCAGCGCTCTGGAGGGAGTTGGTGCGCTCCCCAGGCGGTTCAGTCCGCCGCCTTCCCCAGTGCTCTGGAGGGAGTTGGTGCGCTCGCCAGGCGGTTCAGTCCGCCACCTTCCCCAGTGCTCTGGAGGGAGTTGGTGCGCTCCCCATGCGGTTCAGTCCGCCCCCTTCCCCAGCGCTCTGGAGGGAGTTGGTGCGCTCGCCAGGCGGTTCAGTCCGCAGCCTTCCCCAGTGCTCTGGAGGGAGTTGGTGCGCTCGCCAGGCGGTTCAGTCCGCCGCCTTCCCCAGCGCTCTGGAAGGAGTTGGTGCGCTCCCCAGGCGGTTCAGTCCGCCGCCTTCCCCAGTGCTCTGGAGGGAGTTGGTGCGCTCGCCAGGCGGTTCAGTCCGCCACCTTCCCCAGCGCTCTGGAGGGAGTTGGTGCGCTCCCCAGGCGGTTCAGGCTGTCCTGCCGTCATGACATACACAGCCAGACGCGGCCCATGTGATTAAATCTTGCGACCACCCCACTTATATACTACCGGGTTTTGGTTGGCATTCCGGGCTAGTGTGAACATCCGAGGTCGAATTCGGTAACTTTCCTCAAACACCAGTGGAAGGATCAATTGCCTGTATGAGTAGGCTAACTCATCTGCTCATTATCTTGCCACGATCATCATTAGCCATGCGAGGTGAACAAATGAGGTTACTTGTCGATACTTCTGGATTTCGACGAAACGTCGAACTCGCTCCGTCCCATAGCGTCAGTAAGCTGACATGATATCTTGCATTTGCACCATGGAGTGTGTGAATCATTCCTCACCTGCTATGTCCCTCAGTGTCGCGCTGAAACACGCCGTTTTTCTGTGTTCGTGAACAAAATACTCCATGGGGCGGGGAAGGGATGGCATTAACCCGTGAACGGGCGAGGGTTCAGAAGCAGCTGCGAAATGGTGATAAAGCCATGTGATATTCAGAAAATAGATACAACACGTGAGCCACATACAACTGCAAGCAGCATACAGCGTGCATGCTCAGTTGAAGCTTGTCTGGCGCTACCCCAGCTCTTCGCCATGAGAGTCATAGAAAGCATCGACAGGGCCATGTCTGCATCAGGGATGGACAGGACCAAAGTGCATGACGCAAACAGCCAGAGGAGAGACGTGACAACAACCTCCGCACCCTCCATGAACATTCCGCTTCCCGATAACTATGGACGAAGACAAGGTTATATGTACCTGGCTGTTGAAATGTGTGCTGTTGTTGCTGCCGTGCTACTGATGCTCTTTGACGGTGTCGTGCTGCTGCACAACTGGTCACGCCGGTCTCAGGTCAAGGAGCTGGACGTATCGGTCTCAGGTCAAGGAGCTGGACACACGGGTCTCAGGTCAAGGAGCTGGACACACCGGTCTCAGGTTAAGAAGCTGGACACACCGGTCTCAGGTCCAGGAGCTGGACACACGGGTCTCAGGTCAAGGAGCTGGACACACCGGTCTCAGGTCCAGGAGCTGGACACACCAGTCTCAGGCTGCACACCGGTCTCAGTGGAGCTGGACACACCAGTCTCAGGTCAAGGATCTGGACACACGGGTCTCATGTCAAGGAGCTGGTCACGCCGGTCTCAGGTCAAGGAGCTTGACGCATCGGTCTCAAGTCAAGGAGCTGGACGTATCGGTCTCAGGTCAAGGAGCTGGACACACGGGTCTCAGGTCAAGGAGCTGGACACACCGGTCTCAGGTCAAGGAGCTGGACACACCGGTCTCAGGTCAAGAAGTTGGACACACCGGTCTCAGGTCAAGAAGCTGGACACACCGGTCTCAGGTCCAGGAGCTGGACACACCAGTCTCAGGTCAGGGAGCTGGACACACCGGTCTCAGGTCAAGGAGCTGGACACACGGGTCTCAGGTCAAGGAGCTGGACACACCGGTCTCAGGTCAAGGAGCTGGACACACGGGTATCAGGTCAAGAAGCTGGACACACGGGTCTCAGGTCAAGGAGCTGGACACACCGGTCTCAGGTCAGGGAGCTGGGCGTGCCGACTGACGCCGTCCCCGGTATTTCTGAATGGCTTAACGTTCAGCGGTGTCGCGGATAACAGGGCCAGATGGCCATCCGGATACCATGTGTGTTGCACGGCCAGAGGACCATCTGGATAGGTGTGATACGGTCAGAGGACCATCTGGATACCATGTGTATGACACGGTCAGAGGACCATCTGGATACCATGTGTATGACACGGCCAGGGGACCATCTGGATCCCATGTGTGTGACACGGTCAGAGGACCATCTGGATCCCATGTGTGTGACACGGTCAGAGGACCATCTGGATACCACGTGTGTTGCACGGTCAGAGGACCATCTGGATCCCATGTGCGTGGCACGGTCAGAGGACCATCTGGATCCCATGTGTATGACACGGCCAGAGGACCATCTGGATACTACGTGTGGCACGGTCAGAGGACCATCTGGATCCCATGTGTGTGGCACGGTCGGAACCATCTGGATACGTTTGCATGGTACGTGACAATTCTTCAGCAGAGACGTGAAAGGTGTCACCGCAGCCCCGCACATATGAAGGTTGTCATGTATGTTTCACTGTGTTGCTGGCCAGTTGTTGAATAGTAAAACAATGAAAAAATGATTACCGTTGTTATTCAGCTAAGCAGCGTAAGCGGTTCCCGCGCCATTGGAGCCGAGCAGCGTCAGCAGATCCGACAGTCACGCCAATTGTCACAATTGAAACCGAACAGTCATTTGATCGCCATTGGTAGCGGCCAACACTTCACCTCCACGTGCTGTCAGCCCTCCCCTCCTCCACAATGAAACATAACTGGCAGCGGCCAATACTTCAGCCTCACGTGTCGTCCACCACAGTACATAATTGGTAGCACCAACACTTCATATCCACGTGTTGTGACCTCTCGTAGAGCATAACTTTATTTGTATTTAAATACTTTATTGACGCTTATTCGGAATATTGAGGGAGCATAGTGATATGATGCACAATTTATTAAATACCACGCTGTGCGAGTGCTGGTCATTATCGCGCCAAGGTTTCAGCAATACAGTAAATGCAGGTATCGCGTCAAGGTTCTAGCAATGCGGTGAATGCAGGGAAGCACAATATCTTTTGCTGAAAACAATATCCAGTTCACTACCAGCTACGTGAATCATGCTATCCTGTGCACATTGGTCGCAAAAATTGATTACGAACCTCAATTTTCTACCACAGCTGATCACAGCATGACTACTAAACACGACCAGCCATGCCAAGTTGGCGGGGTATCGATCGTACAAATTGCATACGCATGAAGTGTTCAAAACCGCACCAGCACAGACAGGCGAATCTCGCCCAACATCGATCACTGCAACATATGCATGTACAAAGCGAAACAACACCCGGGAAACGGCTACAGAAACAATGACACCTGTCACACCAGACTTTCACATAGGCCCGGCCTCATATCGACGGGCAACTCGTGCAGGCCTATTTGGTCCAGATAATGCAGGAAACGGCGCGTGCGTCCGCCATCTCGTGTCCGCCGCGTGCACTCGAGCCTGCACACCTCGCGAATAGATGGAAGCACGTCTGTGGCCATGGCGCGCCTTGCGAGCAGCAGGCTGGGCATGGCTGGCGCAGCCCGGCCGGCCTCCGACCAGGCGGCCTCTCTGATCAGCTCGTCAGCATACGTCACGGCGGCCATCCTGGCCGGCTCGGGACGGCCACACGGCTCGAAGTCACGGCGCGCCGCCGCGAGACGCGCCGCGCACTGCCGGCTGGCAGCGCGTCTCAGTACGGCCGCCGTCTGGCCGCCCAGTCGGCCGGCTCGCTCCTCGGACACGAGTCGCGGCTGCTCGGCCTCCGACATGTCGGCGACCGGCCGCCGCGCCCACCAGCCGCACATAGCTCGCCGGCCGCACGGCGCCAGCAGTGCGTCTTCGTCCGAACGGCGCTCGCACAGCGCGGCCAGCGCCGACACGGAGGCTGCCAGCAGCGCCGACTCCTCGCGAGGCGTCAGATCCCGAGCGGGCTTCTCCCGCGGAACCGGCGACGGCGACCGGCCCAGGCGCTCGTCCTCGTCCGAGGAGAGGTCTTCGTCCACCTGTGGCCACCTGGTGCTGCGTGTGCCATCGTAAGCGGCGACCTGTTGCAGGCCACACGCCGGCCCCCGCCAGGTGCTAGCGCGCCGCGACAAGCGCGACGTCTCAATAGGAATATCCGATGTAATAAGCTGCGGCAGCGACTCGTCAGCTACAGGGGAATCTCCTACCGGCGGCACCACCTTCACTGTTTCGGGCAGCATGCCCATGATCTCCTCCCAGTCTCCATCCGCGTCGTCCGCCTCTCCAGCTTCACCGGCCAACTGCAGCTGCCGGCCGGACGGTGTTGCCTGTTCGTGTCGGTGACGTCCACACACGCCGGCCACGACTCGGCGCGTGTCGGCGCGCGCCGGCCGGCCGGTGCCCTCACAGTGCCACTGCAGCTGCAGCAGCGCCCTGCGCACGTCTCCGCCCGCCCAGAGCGCCATGCGGCGTGCCTGCTGCGGCGCCAGCAGCCAGCCGCGCGCCAGCGCGGCCGACGCCAGGTGCGGCGCCAGCGCGTCGGGGGCCGCCGCCGGCATTCGCATCAGCCGGTGCGGCAAGGCGCGCAGCAGCCGCGACCGGCAGACGGCCGGGTCGGCGGACGTCAGCACCACCGGCCGCTTAGCGGTGGTCACCAGCGCCGCCGCCGCCGCCACAAACCCGTCATCCAGCTGCTCGCTGGCCAGCTGCACGTCCTCCAGCAGCAGCAGGCTGCGCGCCGGGTCGGCGTCGGCCGCGCTGGCGCCGCCCGGCACCGCCACCTGGTGCGACTGGGTGGCCTCGGACAGGCGCGCCAACAGGTGGCGCCCTGAGCGCCGGCACGAGGTGCTCACCTCCAGCACCTGGCGGCGACGGCACGCGGTCAAAACCGGCGCAACACACACACACACGCGCGCCACAAACGGCCCAACAGCTGGGAGTCTGCTGGCATGCATCACCTCCAATACACGACCTGTTGCACAGACAGTCACAACACGGCTAGCTGCGTACGTTTCAGCGAGAGTACTCCGGGTAGTTATCACGCGAGAGCATAGCTGGCAGCACACGTGGGACAGCCATAGCTGACAACATACTACATGGGACAGCCATAGTGGCGGAACACTGTGGTGCAGCCATAGTGGCAGCACACTATATGGGGCAGCCATAGTGACAACATACTATATGGGGCGGCCAAAGTGGCAACACTATAGTGGCAGCACACTATATTGGAATTTATGGGTGCGTCGACTGCGTTGGTCATGCAACGCAGCACACTATGTGGGGCAGTCATAGTGGCAGCACACTATGCACTTCGTGGGGCAGCTACAGTGGCTGCACACATAAAACAAACACGAATTTCTGGAGCGACCACTCGATCCGTCAAGTGACCACCACCTACCCAGTCCATCAGGTGGACACTCACCGGGTCCAAGCAGCCACCCGCCCGGCCCCAGGAGCCATCTACCGGGCCCCAGCAGCCACCCACCCGGCCACAGCAGCCACTCGCCCGGTCACAGCACACCAGCCACACACTTAACCCACGTACAGCAGCCACCCACCCTGTCCCAGTACAGCAGCCACCCACCTTGTCCCAGTACGGTGGCCACCCACCCGGCCCACGTACAGCGGTCACCTGCCAGGTCCCAGCATAGCAGCCACCCACGCTGTCCCAGTACACCAGCCAGCCTCCTAGCCCCAGTACAGCAGCCACCTGTCTGGTTCCAACACAGCGGCCACTCATCCTGCCCCAGTACAGCAGCCACCCGCCCTGTCCCAGCACAGCAGCCACTGACCTGAAGGCCGAGTGTCGCCGCGGCGGCGTACACGGCGCTCGTTTTTCCGCAGCCGACCGGTCCGAGCAGAAGGACGGCTCCGTCGCCGCCCACCTCGTCGCTCAGCTCGTCCCAGGGAGGCGCTGGCGGTCGCCAGTCGGACAGCCAGCGAAACAGCGCGTCGGCCGTGGTCGCCGCCGTCCCGAACGCCGCCGGCGCACGCGGCCGCAGCGCCTCCGTCCACAGCGAGTGTCGACACAGCCGGCCGGGGCAGCTGAGCAGACTGCGCAGCGCTGGCCGACTCAGGCAGCAGCCGCACGTGTCGCCGCTGGCCTCCCCGGCTGGTCCCGGCCGGGAGCCGCACCAGACAGTGGTGCTGTCGACTCCAGCCGCACTTGGAAATGCCATAGCTCCGATGGCTGAAGTGGCGACGGCGGCGGCGTCGCCGCCAGCCACAGCAGATTTACCCAGTGTCCCAACAGACGAGCTGTTGGCTCCAACTGCAGCTTCCTCTGCCATCCTAACAGACGGGGCATCGGCTTCGGCTGCGATGCCCACGGCCGTGCCGACAGGCGAGGTGTGCGTCTCAGTAGCGGTGGCGGCGTCGGATCCGGCGGCGGGGTCCGCCACCAATGGCCGTGACAGCCGAGAGGCGGCGGGCAGAGCAGCGCGCGTCAGTACGGGTTCGTCCCGCCAGCGGAGCTGAGGGGCGCCGACACAGACGCGCCGGCCTACAGTCGGCGGATCGGCACGCCACCAGACACGGCTGTCGCTCAGCTGGTGCACGTGGCTGACGTACGGGAACAGCGGCGTCAGTGACCTCTCCAGGTCTCTGTGGACCACATTCACAGTTATAAAAAGAAAAATAAACGTCCTAATTCGCCAGTTGCGTTTGGAGCATGTATGCAGATTGACTGATGCTTACCGTTTAGGGTCAGTTAACCGCTAGTGGTTGTACAGCGGACAGCTGCGACAACTCAGTCGCATCGTGTCGACACACCATAACAGGACATACTTCCAACATCACCACTCAGTCGCATTATGCCAACACACCACAACAGGACATACTCCACAACAGGAGGACGTACTTCCACTCACCTGCAACATGGCAACACACACATGATGTAACAGGACATACTTCCAACACTACGACTGTTTAGAAGAAATTCCAAGCACAATTACAAAACAAGCATCACCGAACAGCCATTCAGGAATTAGACAAACAGTACACGACAGCACGAAACCTCCAAAAAAGGTATGCAACAGTTGGATATTAAAAATCCGAGAACCAATTCGAACACACGAGACATGCTTTAGCTGCGAAGCATACACAACAGCGGGCACCGCGACAGGTGGCCACTGGCCGCCTGAGGAGTGACGTACCTGGCCGCCTCCGCCTGCACCACGAACTGTTCGGGCACGCCGCTGGAGAGGAACGCCTTCCTGGCGTCCGTGTGGTGCGCGCCCTCTGGGGGCGGCGGTGGCGGCCGGCCGGCGCGCCGCAACAGCTGGAAAGCGTCGACGCCGGTCGGCCTGCGCCGCATCGCCAGCCCCTCGTCCTCCGAGCCGGCGTGCCGCGGCCGACGCGTGCGCCCGCCTGCCGGCGCAGCGCCGCTCTCCGAGTCGGCGTCGGCCGCCGGCCGCCGACACCCCACGATCGTCACCTCGGCGTCGCTGTTGTCGTGCCGCACGCCGCCGGCGGCGCCGACCAGCCGGCGGTCGGACCGCTTCCGCTTGGCCCTGCCGTCGTTACCGGCAGCGGGGCCGCCTCTCGCACACGTCGACCCCTTGCGGTGCGTCGGATCGTGTGCGCCGGCGCGCCTCTTCTCTACGTGGCGGACGTGACAGCCGACCTTCCGGCCGGGCGTGAACTCGAGCTCGCTGTCGCTGGACGGCGCGCGCGCCGGACGACAGCTGATCCGGGTCGATCGCCGCGGGGTCAGCGCGGCGGCGTCCGTCGGGTCAGCCGAGGTCGCCGACGACTTTCGCGGCGACCGTCGGCATGCTGCGTTCTGAGTGGGCGCGACTGGGAAGGACTTCCGCACCGGAACAGGCTGACGAACTGCGGCGCCTGTGGTGCGCTTAGAGATGCTGGAAGACTTCGGCCGCGAGCGGCTCGACTGTTCGACCACTATCTGGACCGAAGATGCTGTTAAGTGGGATTTGGCTGCTGCATCCGATCGCAGTTTGGAGTCGACACAAAGTCGCCTCCGTTTTCCATGCGACGATTTCGACCGTGGTGTGACTTGCCGGTGAATTTGTCCCATTGACGAGTTCGAAGGAGTACGATTCCCGAGCCTAGAAGCTGTAGTGCATCCCGAATCGGAGTCGCTACTTCCTGAGGCAAGCGTAAGACGCCTCGACTCGGATGTTTGACTCTTTCCCTTGGGGATTTTTGGTGAACATTTCTTGCTACCACCTGACGTAGCAGTAATAGCTTGCTTCAATTCAGCAACTGAGCTCCCTTTGTGCCTTTTGTTATCTGGCTTTTCTGGCTTTCGGTGCGTCGAGCAATCGAAGGACTTCTTTCGCTTGGAAGTTGACGTCTTATGTAGAGACCACGACATATTTTCCTGGGATACCGACCCGCTCGTTCGTTTGCTACCATCTACGATGTCACGAAGCTTGCAAGGCTTCTGAAGCTCTTCAGCATGGCTATGTGCCTTTACATTACATGCAGAACTAATAAGAGGTCTTTTCGCAAATATGGGGAAGACCTTGGCATCATTGGGTAGCTTTGTCGTGCTTAGCGTCTCAATAATGTCGTCATCGTCGGAGGATACGACGTCTTTTGTTTTCAGGTTGGTCTTACTCCAGACGCCCTTTTTCTTACTTGAATTCATCAGCACCTGAAAGGGATTTATGCCAGATCGTTTCACTATCAATGGCTCACTTGAGTCTTGATTGATGTTGTTGTCACGAACGATAACTTTCTGGTCTGATTCTTCCAGAGATCCACCGCTTTGAATGGGGGTCAAGCAGATGTCAGTCCTGTTCTTTTCTGTAGAATTTTTACTCTTTTGCAACTGAATTCTTGGTTTATAGAGCTTTTCTTTTGTCATACTATGTGTTGCTGTCGCTGAAGGCATGCTGACTTCTGAGCATGTGGGCGATACTGCCATAGAGCTGGGGTGGTCGCGATTCTCATCTGCAGCTAGCTGGTGCTCATGTGCATTATAATTGGGGTCATCTGGTTCTGTATTCAGTGCCTGTGGTACAATGACTTTCACGTTTCTCTTGAAATATTCAAACATAGTCCTTTCTTTTGCAATAGGTATAAGTGCCTTCGGTAGCTGTGACAGCACAGCCCCTTCAGCTTTAACTTCCGGTCCATCCATAGCTAGATCTTGTATTGATACAATACATTCATCTGGAAGATAGAAAATAAATTAACAGGAAAATTTCACCAAAAATTGGAAAACAGCACAATCTCAGCAGGATAAATAACACCAACAATGAATTGACTTGCTTGTAAGCTGGCTGTGATATGGTCCATAACTATCTTTCAATAGTTCATGAAACTGAACAACCTAAGTGACTTTATTACCTTAAAGCAAAATATGAATCACAAAAGAAGTTCTTATATATAGTTTCAGTAAACAAATGTGTCTTGGACAAACATACAAAGTTCTTACAAAATCAATCATCAGAGAATTGAATCCTCCATGCACAAAACTGAAATTGAGGATAACCAAGAACCAACAAACAAGCAGTGGATACCTAGTTCTTACACAAAACCAACATCATATTTTACCATTAAATCAGCATCTTTGCTGGGTCACGTTAAATCAAACCTGAGCAGGTAAAAATGAACTGGATACACAAGTAAATTATACAGCTTCCATCAAAATATTAAACAAAATAAAAGCACCAGTGGTGCAGAAGAAGCCTGGTGCCCAGAGCAGTGTCACTAAGCACTAGTACCCAAGCACCAGATGAATGTGGTAATGGAGGTGGAGCCCCTGACAGAAACCACTAGTCAGCTAAAGGAAGGGGAATTGGGAGAGGCAAAGAACAATGATTAAGCTTCAGCCTGATGATTTGGTGACCAGTATCCCCCTCAGCATCAGAAAGTTACACCTCTGCTCCCTTGGTGCACCATGACATAAGTACAACTTTCAAAGTATGTCTAAAAAGGACCTGACCTGCCACCCTACAAAATATTATTTGAAGCTGTTCAATGTCTTAATTTTATATATCATGTGCTGGGTTTAACCTTATAAAGCTACCTTACTTTCCTTCCATAATAGTTACTTTCATGTGACTTCTTCCTTTTTCTTAATTCCATATGCTGTGCCTAATTTGCAAAACTACGAATGTAAAATGAGACCCACTTTGAATGGCTATAATAACTTGCTAGCATGAAGGCTAACACAGTGACATTTGATAATTATCCAGTTTACACTTGCCTCATTCATACTGATGTATTTTTCTGTATATCTGCATTAGCCATTGCAACCACCTGCAATCAATGCCCCTATCAACCTTATGCTGGGATCATGCTGCTTCTCTTCTGATCTGTTTTACAGCATGCTACATGCTGAGTGTCACCCCATGTAGTTCTAATATTTCTAACACTAACATTACTGTGTCTATCCATACTGAGTGCTGTCATCCCCCATCATACCAACAGCCACTTGTTGGTGATCCCACTTGCATGTGACTTATGCTGCCCTCTGCACTGGTGTGATTCAAAGCCATGAATGTAAAAATACAAGTATACAAAAATATCAGTGCACACATTGCACACAGTGAAACAACAATGCACATATGTCACCATAAAATGCTAGGACTACAAATTAACTATCAGGAGCATGTCCTTGTTACTGCTTGCAAGGTTTTCCTAAAGCATGAGAACTTGAGGCATATTTATTTCATGTCATTAAACACATGTGTCCCAAATTCATGAACAGGCAAGGAATTTTGAGTACTTCCAGCATTTGGACATCAATTAAATCACCAATTACATAATTCTGAACATAGCCTAAGCTCAGATGTCTTGGAAAATGGCAAAGAAAACATAATGACAAAACAAATTCACCAATGCATGATGTTAAATTTGTTTCTTCAACCACTTTTTGACATAGTTAAAACTGCAGTGACAATTTTGTTGATCTGACTATTGCAAAATACCTCATGGACATTTGCCTAAATATATTACAATTTAGATTGGTTAGTTAATTGCTTATTTTGGCTTATGGGCACACCAACTGCATTGGGCATATAGTGCCCATCCAATTTATGTCACATTCAGAAGTATGCAAATGGTGATAAAATTTGTGTCCAGTTTAAAGCATGATTAAAACTGGCTAAGACCACCTGCCAGATGAAACTTTTTAATCCTGCAGGTGATGCAACAGGGTGAGTTCACCTATTTGCTTTCACTGAGTATTTCATGGCCTCTTTTCAACAAAAAGAACCTCTCATTGAAATGAGATAAAAAGATAATGTAATCTGACCTAATAAAGCATTACCCATCATTGTTTCTAATCATTGCCTTAAGATCAGCTTCTAACATTACACCAATAATCCAGTCTATAAAATGTGGCATGTGCATGTTTAATGCATGACAGGATATGCTCCACCATGTGCCTGCCATACCCCACTTGAAGACAAGAAACAAGAAAAGCTTTGAACACACTTTATCCCCATGAAGCACAAAAAGGGCATAAGCTTAGTTTGATTTGATTTGGTTTTGGTTGGTTTTGTTATGTTAGGTAAGGCAAGTTTGAAATGTTTTCTTTAGTCCTCAAAAATAGTTCTGGCTAGTTTATGTTAGGATATGTTAGTGTAGTTTTTGATTTGCTAAATTTGTGAGGAAAAAATTGCTTGGAAATTTTCCAATAACAATAATTTGCTCCAATAACATGAAAGGTTAGGCTAGGCTGTTATTTGTATTTAAGGTGGTAACAAAAGAGGTTCTACACATTTGTTTCCATAAAGCAAACAAATGGATTATGCTTAGTTAGGCTAGTAAACATTTAAAACAAACCACATGAGTATGACACATGCCCACAGACTGACCTGCAATCTATTGGGACATAGGTTCTGGAATATAAAATGGTTCAATACAAATTATATGAGTGATCTGTCAAAAATTGTTTAATTAAAACCGTGAAGAGCATTTTTTTAAATGATAAAGCTCAGAAAATTGATACAAACCAATTTCTGTTAATATTAAATGATCTTCAATGCACTTTTTTAGTTCATGTCTGGAATATAGAAGGTTCAAAAGCTAGTAGATAGGAGAGCAAATTGCAGCTGTAAAACTGACTACCGTTTACTGAACACAAAAAAATGAAGAAGCCAACCATATTCTAATGGATCCTTTCAATGAAAATCATCTAACCACTCATAAAGTGCAACTTTAAAACAATTATTTTGTAGTGGTGCACTATATTCACAAAAATGTTGTTGTACACCATTACCTGACTGTAGCTGTTGTGATACAGGCTATTGGTAGCAACTAAAAAAGGCTTGTGTAAATGCAAAAAAAACCTGATTCACTTCCTTATGGTTTCCCTAAGCCAATTGTTCTTTGAAGCCTAAAAAGGGCACCTGTGAAATTTACTAGCTCCATGCCAGGGTGAGAATTAAGGCACTTCTTTAGAGATTTCATCTCTTAAAACATTTTTGCCTGCAGATTCATACTAGATAGAATGGGCTCCACATGTACCCTGACACAAATATGCAGAAGGAACAAAAATACCACTAAAAAACTAATACAAGATTGAATGAAACATCTACCAAACATGTTATTCTACTTACTATTACCAAATAAAATAGCCACTTTTCATACCATCAAGCACACAGGCAACACCTGAACACACACCACACTACACCACAATCACCAGAAATGCAGACAACAATGCACCAAACCTTGTGCCTGCACACTGAACAGTGGCCTCCAGTTGCTACAAATTCAGCTGATGCATCTCCAGAAACATGCTTTTGAGCCACCCTATAGTGGGAAAACTGACCATTTTAAGAGACGACTTCTGGGGTCCTGGAGGCCGCCGATCGATTTTTTTTGTTAGCATTTTCTATTCTGAAAACTGTGTTTCAACCAATCAATCCAAGGTATTTTTTAAATGATGCCATAACCATTAGCAACTTTGGTTGGTTATTAGTTTTAGATACATTGACTGTTGAGTCATGTAGCATCACCAATCTCACACAGATTGGTTGTGGGCGAAGGGTAGCGACAGGTGATACTCAAACCCACAACCTTTTGATTGTGAGATGAGGAACTTACCCCTAGGCTACTTGTCCCCCATTAGCAACTTTCAACACCCTTAACAGTGCCATACTGCAAACACAAGACCTTGACTGATTCATTGCCTTCTGACTGTTGTGTGTGAGGTGTTGGTGTTCAGTCCGCATCACACAGGGAATTGGCTGCATATGTGGGTAGGTGTGGATTCTGAGTTGAGGGTGAAGTGAATTATTTGTTTGTTTTTCATTTGGCTAGCCTTGTACTGAGACCAACAGCGAAAGGAAAGCACATTGCTCCTGTGAGTTACAAGAGACAAAGCTGAGCTGATCATCACAACTCCCTGTCTTGCAGTGTTCACTTTGTTTTTATGCCTCAATGTGACCAAAAATCATGTGTATTACTTATGCATATTATGTAGGTACTGACTAGGTACATACGATTTTCCCATCTGTTACTGGCAAGTAGATTCCATGCATGAAAAATAATATGTCCTTGAAAATGTACTCCAAAATAAATATGTGCACTCTGATTCCAAACCAGGAAGGTTTCACACCCTGCTCCATACACAAAGAATATGTAGACTATGTGATCAGACCTTCACATTTTTGCAGAGACAGGGCCATCATTTATGAATACCACTATCTTTTTGTTATTTATGTGCTGAACATGAGGTGGTAGATGTCCAAATGTGGGTGTTCAGAGAACAGAAGGTGTTCAGATACCCACTCTTCCCCATACCGACAATTCCAAATTTACTAAGCACCTCTAGGAACCAGTCACAAAACCAACTCGTCACACCTCTCTGCAGTATTTCAGACACAGGTAAGCACCCACCCACCCACGTACCTATTTACCCACCCACCATCTGCTCCAATGCCCTTGGTGTAAAGGGCCTTGCTTGGTGCTGAGAAAACGCGCGCTCACCAGGGTTGCCAGGTTTCTGGCAAATGGATATGCCAAGTTAGCGCCAAGGAAGTTGCTTTCTGCCAACCTAGTTTCAAAACATGCCAAATTTATATCTAAGACATGCCAAACTCAAGTAAGGTGATGTACCTGTATATCAACACTTGCGTAAATCTACGCATGTGAGTAGCCATGTTTAAATAACGGTTAGGGGCGGTTCCAGCGATTGTCATTAGGGTACTTTGTCTTTGGAGGGGCGATTCTGGCTTGTCACGGTTCTGCATGAAAGGGATAAGATATATATTTAGCCATGAACATGTAATTTCTGGGGACATGCCTACCACAATCTTCTCGACATTAATTGACGAACTAATCATATGACGTGGTTTGGAAAGAGGTCGACTAAAATTGGCTTATCGTTACCTGCCCAGTACGCCAAACCTCTTCTACGTTTAGTATATAAATTACTGGTTTATATCTCACAGTATCCATGATTTAAAACAATCATTTGATTACGGTGAGCACTTCGGTTACTCAGGTCATTTCGTGCTATGAACAGAAAGAATAAAAAAGATTATGTCATGAAATTCAATTTATGGGTCCGTTCCCGTGGCTAACCTAACCTCCACAAACCCGGCCCCTGTCAATGTTCATTGGCAGCCGGGGACGTCATCTGGGCGCTGATTTGGGTTCAGCAGATTATCACGACAGCAAGAAATGGTACTTTTCCGCGTACGTTCCTGACTAACAAGTATACGTGAGTGGTGCAAGTTATACGTCATCTGAAAGCTTGTTTCATGGTATTTCGATAATCATGGGAGACGTTCACATGAATATGTTAATTATTGTGTAAAATGGTGTTATTTAGACCCATGTCATATCCATCGACACTATTTAACTTAAACGGGCCGAGCGGTTGGGTGTTGGTAGCGCAGTTGGTAGCGAGTCGGTTTGCCGACTCGGAGGTAGCCGGTTCGAGCCTGGAGGCCGGCAGCTTTTTGTGCGCGTCGTGGCAAGTCCTTATAAGCGATAGCGAATTAAGACACTGTTCACATGGGACGATCTTTTTCATAAAGAGAAGGGAAATACGCAGATATTCTGCAAGGCTGGGGTTCTGCCACCTTCAATTTATGGTTTGGCACTTCTTCTAATCAGCCAGGCATAGGAAATACGGAACATGTCACCGCTTATGGCAGTGTCCAGGCCCACTGTCCCTTACTGACACGGGCGGCGGACCATCGGGGGTGGGACAGGAGACAGGATCCCCTGAATTTAATCATGTGTGGCACTACGGCAGTGCATTGCAAATATTGAGCTAAAAACTAACGGTTCCCCTTTCCCCTCCCACCAGTACAGCCGACCAACATTAGTCCCTGCTCCTCGAGGTGTGCATATAATAACAGTACATGATTATCAAGGTGACAAAACCAACAATTATGCATGCTGCCGAACAGTCAAATGACTGGACCCGAGGTGGAGTCAGAGCGATGCCAGTTCTAAGCTCGGCTCCACGCCTTTTACGATACACGGCGAACACACGCCACCAGGACTGTGACAAGCATTGCTTTGACAGGAGCAGACGTTTACTAAGATATTTCGGTGACAATCCTGAACTTTCTGCAGTGCCGGCGCAAAATAAAAAATCACGCTTTTCGTACCATGAACGCTCGATTTAGATTCGGCAAAAACTTTGTGGAGCCCGTAAGCGCTAAGACGGATTTTAGGTGCCCGCATGAGGACTTCGGTTCGATTATCATGCATTGTCAAAGGCTTTACGCGGAACTTGGCAAGATTGGGGAAGCAACCCCGTTCATTCCCCACCGTAGCTTTGCCCATGTTCGCACACCGTTATTCGGCATTTTCAGTCGAAATGAATTGGCTGCGTCGCTGACGCCATGTGAATCAAACTTCTGTCATGCATGCAATAATGCAGGGGTAACAGCAATGTCTATGCCAGACCAGCTCGGAAGCAACTTTAATAACAACTTAATTTGTGGTTAGAATGGACAGTTGCCACGTAATACCATACATATTTTTAATTAAAGGTGTTCTATTTTTAACTAAAGAAAATATTTTCCTTTTAAAATATGATTTCTTTATTCGCGTCGTGCAACCTGAAATGCCACCCCGGTAGCTCAGTTGGTTAGAGCACTGGCTTGTGCTGGTCTCCCCTGTCCTGGCAACACAGGGTTCGGGTCGCTTCGCGCGCTCGCGTTTAGCCCCCAGCCGGGAGTGTGAGTTGACAGCTGGCCCGATAAGGCCGGAGACGAACTGCCGGGCGGCCGTGTCGGTGTATTGACGGCACGCTAAACTTTCGATCAAAATTTTGCCGTTGAAAAGGAATTCGTGGATCGGGTGATTGGGCGAGGGTTCACGCAACAAGCTCTGCTTAGCAATAGAACCCTGGTTCCTAAAGCCACCCCAGCAACAACTGGGACGAAATTCTAAATTAAAAAAAAAAATCACGCATTTTGCAGTACAGCACGACATAAATACGGCAACAAAAGTTGTTTATCAATCAGACTTTAATACGAGGAGCATGCATCTGGAAAATACGAGACTGCCAAGATTGAGGAAGGCCCTCACTCCCACTGCCGATTGTTTCTCGGTTGTGTACTCTGTGGTGGAAGTGAATGTGCATTTTGGGCGCATGGACTGCGTTCGTCATTTTGCGCACATGAATATATATATTCCGGCGCCAAACAGAGTGCGTATTAAAACGATATATTGCGGAAGCACAACGCAAGACATATATTGGGAGAAGCAAACACATGAAGCAGAAAAATAACCTTGGGTTCATTTACGACGCAATTAACTGCTAGGCCATATAGCGTCGCCAACTTCACAAACCGATTGGTCGCGGGTGGACTCGGTAATTCCGCTGGTTGCGGGACTCGAACCCATAATCTTGCGGTCAAAAGCCCAACACCCTACGGACTAAGCTACCGCGGCTCCACCAAATGCGTGACATAAGAGGTTATCGGTAGCAGGTGCAGATAAGCCACGGTACTTAATGAGATTGCGGCAATACATTACAATACCTAAAATTACAGTACGTGCATATCTGGCACCTCATAAAATCGGACGAACTGGCAAGAATAGATGGAACATCCTCATCGTGACATCTGTGGCTGAGAACAACTCGACATGCATACATACACAGACTACTCACGAGCACCGTAGTGGGACGATGAGTACGTGTAAACCTACAGGCTACGCTCTACCGACTTCACAAACACAGGCACATATCAGTTGTTGAGCTTGACATACACTCGGTGCGACTGCAACAACGTACGTTTAGTCTCGTGTAATATTTGTGTAGAAAGTCCTGATATGCTGCTATATGATCAACGGCAGGTGATGCACCAATACGTCCAAACAATGAAAGATTCAAACACTGATCTGAATGTGAAGTATCGCCCAAGTGCGGCCCATACTTCGCAGTCGCTGAGTAAACTGCTCGGCTTTCCGCAGCTGCCGCTTTGCGAGCTTGGCGACGTTCACCTTGTTCACCAGCCCGAGATGAATAAATGTCCGGATCCTCGCAAAGCACTCAATTATATTTTATCTATGGAATTGAATCTGGATTCCAACACCTGGCGGAAACTTTCAATGACCTTTGGATGTCTGCTGAGATTGTTGGGTTCTTGGGCACGGTGAACACAAAACGCTGCATCCATCTCTCTGAATGTGTGGAAGAATTCCTCGGTGGGAACCGTCAGGCTCCTAAGGCTTAGGCGGTGAGTCCAGAACGCTTCTCGTGGTTCATCTTCAGTATACGGAAATGGGTGCCCAGCGATCGGTCCGATGGTTTTTTTCTGGCCATGGACCAGGCCACACACCATTCCCCCTCCCCACCGCCACGCTTAGCATTTAACATTCCTTAAATTCACATAATTATCTGATGTGACTGAAGGAAGCTGATATTCACTTCTGTGGGAAATTAAATCTCAGCAAATCGGTAGTTCAAGTTCATGTGCTGATATTTAGAAAAACAAGTAACTTCACTCAAAAATAATATTAACATCATTCAACTAAGATTTTTCAAACACTAGGAAAATACTAATGTTGACAATGACAGTACATACAATCCCCCACGTCATAAGACATAAGAGGTTATGGAAGGTGTGGGGAGAATATGGAATAATATGGAAAATATGGAAAGTGTGGGGAAATGGGGTTTTTGTTGGCTAACAAAGAACTCTGACGTCAAATTACAAAAACATCCTAACTCAATTTAACCTAAACAACTGATGTTGGACCTCCTAAAACATACTCATGTTCGGTCGTCTAAAACCTACTGATATTGTATGCTGGATGTGAAACGTGATTCACGAAGGAACTGGTAGATCCATTGTACCTTAATTACACACTCGCATCAATTGTGCACCGTATATTAATTAACCTCGTGACATGGAAACTCAGTTAATGTAAGCATACATTTTGTATCCAAGGCTGAAGCTGTTATCATTACTCCATGTAGAAAGGGCTGGCCATTATTCTGCTGGAATATCATGAAAGAAATGTTAGAAATAGCCACATACAAATATATGTATTCATTTTTTGGGTATAATTAAACCTGGTTTAGGCTTTCCGTGCATGACTGCCTATCCTGTCTTCTTCAGATATTTCACTACTCCCAAGTAGCCTTGTTCTTCATTCAACACAGCTTATGGAAAATTATTTTTAGGATGCTGGGAAGAAGTTGCTAGTGCGCTTCAAGAAGTTCAGTCCATACATCTGTCTAAAAAAATTGTCTTCATTTGGGCTTCTTATATATAAATACCAAGGTTTTTGGAATTTGGAGGATAGAATAGAAACAAGTGTTTTTTCCTGAAAAAGAGGTAGGTTAGGTTTGCATTGGGGAAGGATTGTGGTGATAACTCAACCAGCATTGTTGCATATGTGATATCAAAGATATTCAATGGATGACATTGGTCTGGATGCACTGTTTACACATTTAGCATCATCCTTCATTACCAGTTACACCACTCAAAGCAACACATTTCGCATTACTTCACTTACGAACTGAAAAGTATGCATTTGCGCTGGAATACAATGGTCATATCATCTTAATGACATTCAGAAACATGCATTTACAATTTTTTTCTTCAAATGCCATCTCAACTAAAATGTAAATCTTCTTCTGCAGGTGCAATTGTAAAAAAACCACACAGCTTCAGCCTTGCCTCTTTTCAGAAGAGAACATAAATTAGCTTCCAATTAAAAAAAAATCACATTCATGAACAATTCGATCTGAAAATTGAGGAAGCTAAAGAAATGCCAAACTTATCCCAATCTCATTTTAGCTCTGGCTAGGTAAAAATGTGCAAAACGTCACTTGTAAACACTCAAAACTGCAATAATGAAACCTTAAATCACATCTCACACAGTACAGGTGAGAGTGGTCATATTTTAACCACATCAATAAACTTTGCATTGGAAAGGGATATCAAGAATTCAAATATTAACTAAAAAGTACATATTTCCCATAAAATTTATTTTAAGGTCTGATATTTTTGGCAATTACACCAGTATTTTTAGTGGCTACTAATAATTGGTACCACAAGAGCTACAGTGAAGAAATCCTGCACAACCACTTTCATGTTCAGAATATGGCACAACACTACAAAACAATTATATGTTTTAAAGCAGCTCTATGTGAGTGGTTAGATGACTTTGCTAGAGAGAATCATCTGAACATGGATACCATCTTCATTTTTTTTAAATTCAGTAAACAGTATAATTACTGGTTTGGCCACACAAAAAGCAGCAGTAGATTAATTTGTTCCATGCATTAAGTGTTTGGAAACTCCCTCTTACCCTACTACCACTACTGCCCAGCCATGATACAATGGGCAAGCAATTACCAAATTGTCCACAAGTTGGTGAATGGCACATTGTGGCATAATTACATATAGCACACAGAAACAATATGATAACTGACAGGGGACCAACGCACATGCTAACATTAATCACCAGATTGCATCAATGACATGCTGACCAAGTTGACATTGTGGGTATAAGGCCTTAATTCACATAAATTGTCCGAGGTGTGTGTTCTCAATATCAACCACGCCATGGATAAATAAATTTTGTGGATGGTGCCTTTCGGTTCAAAGCCACCGGCACGCTAGCAGAATAAGATATAATATTCAAGCTTCAATGAATGACTGATATGCTTTACAACCAACGGGGAAACTAATCGTAAGAAAGGCGCCATAATTGTGCTAAAATGAAAGCACCATATTCAGTAGATTTATCGGTATAGTCCAAAACTATAATATAATTTAGCAGTATTCTGGAATAAAAAAGCGCGTCTGGTATATGACGTCACTTGGCGTAGGTTTTGTCTAGTTTAAACTAACTATACTAGAACAGCCAACTTTGGAGTACCTGTTGTCTCTAGTTATCTTGGGTAAAACCTACCGTCTATATCAGAGCCTATAATGCTCATAACAT
Organism: Imbricaverruca yamaguchii; assembly: GCA_034440575.1. Taxonomy (NCBI): domain Eukaryota; kingdom Metazoa; phylum Arthropoda; class Thecostraca; family Neoverrucidae; genus Imbricaverruca; species Imbricaverruca yamaguchii. Next base: position 314,702 of record JAOTOL010001171.1, read on the forward strand.
CTAACGGTTCAAAACGCCTATGAATCAAAAGGACTAAGCGTTCAAAACCTCTAAATTCGGAAATTTGATTCCGTATTGGGAAGACTAGAATTTCGAATGTCCAACACTTCAAATTCAAATTCCGTTCAAATTATCTAGGAGTTCAAAACATCTAAAGACTCGAAAGCACGGGCAATCAAGATATATATGTGTTCAATACCGAAATATATATATATATATATATATATATATATATATATATATATATATATATATATATATATATCTTATAATATATATCGAAACATCAAATCCACAAAAAAATATCGAGTTCAGAAACTCTTGCGATAAAAAACCGTATTCAAAACCACTAATCAATAAATTGTTCCTTGAAGATGTGCGATATTGCTCAGAAAGGTGTCGCGTGAGCGATATTTTTTCTTCGTATTGCGTTGGGTCGTCTAAATTTCGCGTAATTCAGTGTGGTGTTCGCGGCTAGGATTCCTTAAAGTATTTTCGGAAGCGTTTAAGCTAGTTTGTGCTCAAATTGTCTAACTTGTGTAAAGCCTTCATACTAATATAATATTCAAGGAAGAGTTCAACTCTGGTCCAAGCACCCGAAAACCGAAGTCACTAACTAATTGAACAAGTTCTTCAACAAATTGAAACGACCTGCTTTTGTTTTCAAAATTAATAGTTCAACATACTTTATTTTCTGGAAGGTAGATAGGAATCTACCTAAGTAGGTAGTTAGGCACATAGTAATCCTATTTATACCTCATGGTGCAGAATTGTGGCATGCATTTGGTCAGCTTTTTAAACTTTAGCCCTAATCCCTCATTCATGAAAGCTATATTGTATTCACATTGTTGATCATGATTGCAGGGCAGGTCCAGGAATTGTTACCAGGTGGGGCTTGTGTGTAGTGGCACAATTCCTTTCGAGGGGTACCACTGAAAAGGATCTTGATGGGAGTCTTTCACAATTCAAGCAACATTTCCTTCCAAAGTTTTCACATACGAACTTCACACCCTTCTCTCCCACACACCCAATTCAACCGGAATAACGTTCACCTGATCGACGACGGCACGAAGCGCTTCACGCGTAGCCACCGATTTTATCATAGTTCTTTATTTAGATGACTTGAACGTGCATTACTTCTCAAGGTTGAGGGGCTTTGAACACCGATATATTTTGATCATTATGGCTTCTGAACCTCAGAAGTTTTGACTGTTTTAGAGGTTTTGAACTGTTCGATGCTTTGATACGTTAAGGTTTTGAACATCCACAACTGAAGAAAATTTCCGCAGATTATGGGTCTTGAACTATCAGTGGAATTGAACTTTAGAGGATTTTAAATGTTTTTGAACTATTCGATGCTCTGAATCCTCAGAACTTCTGATACACTACAAGTACTTTAACCGCGAAGAATTAAACACATTTGCCTCACTTAAGCCAATGTGCCATTTAAAATAAAATTGCCTGACACTGTTGTGCTGGACACACTTGTGTTAGTCCGACCATAATCCCTCACTTTGGTGCTTCACTCAATATATTGGGAAACTCTGCTTTCAGCAATGAGGACGTTCCTGATAACCACAGCAATAACCATTGCACGACCCGCGACCCACGAACCGCGCCGACTGAACGCTCTGTTATGCCAGGAACTGTGATGACGTCATAGAGAAATCCTTTATATGTAAATAGCGATTGATGTGCATAATCATGGCGCGAATTGTCATTTATTCCCTTGTAATGTTTGCCGACGTCATTATTACACATGAGTGTTTAGTGTCCTATTCAACTTCCTACTTTTCATTTCTCATGTCCTTTTCCAGAGCAGAATGCTTCCCAGAAGCCCTCCCCTGCCATTTCCTGATGACCTACGATACCAATGTTCAACTATTTATTGCACCTATTTATAGCGAATATTATCCCGCGCCGTCTTTCCGGTCAAATCCTCCCAACCCGTCTCGGGGGGGGGCGGTTGAAGACCCCCTCTAAAATCCAAACTAAGCATCGCACGAAAACGAAAGAGATGTCATCGGAAAGTGCTCGACGAGTAGGGTCCGGGTCCATCCTCCAAAACAATTTCCCCCAAAAGTGACGTCACCAGGGGGGATAAATTTTCACAACCCTTCACGACTTACATTATGTTTTTGACTCTCGGGAGTTCATTTTGGGGGATATATGAAAAAACAAAGTTTATTCGGAATGAGAAAAGGACAGCGAAATCGACCAGGGCTATAATTTCTTTTGGCCACACCCCAATTTTTTAAACAACGTTTTTCATAATTGAATATCGTGGTTAGAAAATATATGAAAATAGCATGAGATTGCTAAATGTTTGTTTTGTGGTATTCGTTTGAGAGCCAATCCGTTATCCAATCCGGATCGGTTTACATAGCCAACGTCTATCAAATCTGCCCCATTATCCGTACCAAACGCATCCCGCCCGTTCCGCCATAGGTGCCAGGGTAACGGTATTCATCTGAATACATTCCACATACATTTTCCTGAACTTGAAAAACTCGAGTTGTGAGCAGTGGTGAGAGAAGTTAATTTGCTTTGGTGGAAAAAATGGCCCCTGGATATCAGTTTCGCCCAGAGGATCCTTTTTTCCTAAAAAGAAACCGTCGACCTTCAGGGGCGCGAACCCCTTGATTTAAAGCGGTGCATGTTTATGCATTCCAGGCAAATGCTATAGATTTTGGACCGTCGTCGGAGCCAGATGCCGACTTCAAATATTATTTGATGCAAACATGGAGACTGACGTGCAAAGGACGATTTGAATCATTCGGTTGGCCAGGCCTATCAAAACATGTGGCATTCATTCCTGGTTTAATATCAATTGTAGTAAATTCACATGCGTGCATGATTTTCCTTTTGTCGGGTAAAATTCACTTCCGAAGACTACGCACATCGTGATGTGTACAGGTGAACAGCACCATCTCTTTGCAAGGGTGCCGGTAATTATTGGGTAAGCACCTAAAAAATTAGACTAGCAGAGTCGAAATTGGCTGGCTCCTATAATGCGCGTGGAAGTGATCACCGATAGTATTGCTGGACCATTAGTTATTTCTTCAGGGCGTTACTCCCTGCCACTAACTTTTTTTCTGAATGAGAAAAAAAAAATCGAGCAGCGAATGCGTGGAAACATGAAAAGCGTTAGTCCGCTCCGTAACGTGCGGGATGACATATTTCCGCACTATTTCCATGGCTTATACGCGCATATAACTATAAATTGAGAAGCGGGAAACAAATGCTGATGGTTCATGAGAATAATGATGAAGGCTCAGACTAGCCTGGCATGAAAGGAGCATTTTCCCTAAAAAGCTCACGTTGGAGCAGTGCTTCCGACCTGCATTGCATCGGGGAGCACAATATTTCCTTCTCACTCCCAACAAGGCTCCTTCTGAGCCAAAAAGTCCTCTCAGAATTCGAAGGACCCCGTAGGCCTTCGAGGCCATGCGATATACCATAGCAGCCCTCCCAGAGTTCCAATAGATCTCAGAAGACTCGAAGAGATTATCACGGCCCTCACAGGGCAATTCCACCGCTGTCTAAATCCAACCAATGCTCGAATGTGTGTTCCAAGTCCTACACTGATAAAGCCACCCTTCTCCCCCATTGGCGTGGGCACCACTTGGGATATTCAGACTGCAATAGACATCGGCACAAAACAATGCACCTTTGCAAAAATAGACTTTCGCCTGAACACATGCTCCTTCGCCTCGCCCCCTGACTGGGGTAGGGTTGCTATTCTATGTGACGTTTATAGTCACGGCCGAAACTGGGTTTACACGCGCAGCTGAGGGAAGACAGAATGTGTCCACCCGCTCTGTTTTTGGACGATATCTCATAAACGAACAGGGATAGTGCAATGAAATTGTGTGACGTTAAAATTAATATGCGCATGCTATGCTACTAAAACTTAATAATGCTGGAACTCCCGTGGTTAATAAATGAACTGCTGTGGAGCAAAGATGGCCGACCGTCCGCCAGTCGGCCGCCGGAACCCAGTTAAACATTCCTTTTTACAATGACAGCCAGCACTGGGGCCAGCCGCATTTCGATGGACACGTGAGTGTTTCAAGATGGCGAACTGATCACTACGCTTCAGTATGTAGTGCTGACATGACACATACCTGTGCAGAATAATACATATAGCACTCGCCCCTACATTGCTATTTTAAGTGGATGTCTGGCAGTACCTCGATCATTTATAGTTGAACAATTTATGTTGCAGCATTTTGTAGTTTGCGACCTGCTACATATATAACAGCATGTGCACAGTATATCTAATACCATTCACAACGCACACAAACTTGAAAGTCTCCATTGTGTACCATTCCCACCACGTTATAATCCAGCAATGCAAAATTAACCTACTTGGACTTCCCTGCTCGGTTAGGTCAACACACTCCTCACATGCTGGGCGGCGGAGCGCTGACCGGGCAACGGCGCCGACTCTGAATGCTGGCGCATCTGCTCTGCAAGCCATGGCGTTCCCGATCTACTGCCACAAAAAGGAAGACGAAAAAGAGCAAAAACTTGTATCGAACGGTGAGGAAAGCCTGTGGTGACAAAAACGTGTCTAAAAACGCGGTCATTACGGACGGACAGTGGTCTGACTCACGGAGCAACGACCTCGTCCGGACTAAAGTGGTACGTCACGCCGGTATGGCAGCCGTCCTCTCGTGCCACCACCGAGCTACAGTGGGGTATCACGCCGGTACAGCTACTGCCCGCTCGTGCCACAACCGAGCTACAGCGGGGTGTCACGCCGGTACAGCTACTGCCCGCTCGTGCCACAACCGAGCTACAGCGGGGTGTCACGCCGGTATGGCAGCCGTCCTCTCGTGCCACCACCGAGCTACGGTGGGGTGTCACGCCGGTACAGCTACTGCCCGCTCATGCCACCACCGAGCTACAGCGGGGTGTCACGCCGGTATGGCAGCCGTCCTCTCGTGCCACAACCGAGCTACAGCGTTGTGTCACGCCGGTATGGCAGCCGTCCTCTCGTGCCACCACCGAGCTACGGTGGGGTGTCACGCCGGTACAGCTACTGCCCGCTCATGCCACCACCGAGCTACAGTGGGGTGTCACGCCGGTACAGCTACTGCCCGCTCGTGCCACCACCGAGCTACAGTGGGGTGTCACGCCGGTACAGCTACTGCCCGCTCGTGCCACAACCGAGCTACAGCGGGGTGTCACGCCGATACAGCTGCGGGCTGCCGTCACGCCGGTCTGCTCGTGCAATCAATGATTAACGCCGAAGACTATGCTGCCTCCAAACTGAGCCGAACATAGCAGTTGCTCATTGAGGTGTTAACCCGTCTCGTATCGGGGGGTCTTCAACCGCCCCACTCAGGGTTTTCGCGGATAGCGGACGAACGGCGCATGGCGCGCGCCCAAATTTGGCATACATTTTCCCACATCAATTTGACATGCTGATTCAATTTTTTTAGGTCAGGTCATTTAGGGTCAACGAGTTAATCAAGGTCAAGTGAGGTCACCTCCAAAAACGTTCAACAATATGTCACGCTTTAACGGATACAGATATATTAATGAAACTTTCAGCGTTTGCTTATCTTTACGTATGCAACAAAACGTACGACTTGAATTTTTCATTTTTTTTTCGTTCTTGACTACGTATAAAGTTTGCGTATTTGCCATATTGCAGTTCAAACACAGGTTTCTGGCTAAAGTAAGCATTTTTTATTAGGGCAAGTTGACTTCCAACAACGTTTCTCGGTCTGCTCTATCTAGTGGAAAAGGGAAATTAAAGAAAACTTGAAAACTCAAAGTTTTGATTTTTGTGTGTGTGTGTGTGGGGGGAGGGGTGGGGGGGGGAGGCAAAACAAAATTATATCACTGGTCGATTTCGCTGTCCTTTTCTCATTCCAAATAAATCTTGTTTTTTCATATATCCCCCAGAATGAACTCCCAGAGTAAAATAACATAATGTAAGCCGTGAAGTCGTGAAAATCTAGCCCCCTGGTGACGTCACTTTTGGGGGAAATTTTGTTTTCGGGGGTGGACCCGTACCCTACTCGTCGAGCGCTTTCCGATGACACCTCTTTCGTTTTCGTGCGATGCTTTGTTTGTATTTTAGAGCGAGGTCTTCAACCGTCCCTCCCCCCGAGACGGGGTGGGAGGATTTGAGAGGAGAGACGGCGCGGGTTAATATAGCCAACCGAATCGGCAACATTCTCAGGATACGGCGTGTCGGTTGTAGTTGCAGACCATGACACAGAGCTACGTCCTTGTCTGCCGTGCGCAAGCCACCAGCCCACACACTGCACGCAATCAGACACCGTTGTCACAATCATCACGCCGATCTCCAGCTTACACCGCTCTGGATCTTTGGCTGTATGAGCATCCCGGGGAACGAGCGGGCGGACGACGTCGCGAAGATAGCCAGTACGCGTCCCACCCGATCCTGAAACCCGTGTTCCAGGCGGCATCCTGACGCTCCAAAACACCCCTTAAAACATACATCCAGGACTTCTTTCAGCAGTCCTGGATATATTTGAATATATATTGCACATACATAATAAATAGCCATATGCCTGGACCTCCACAAACCAAAACACATGGCTGAATGGTGCGCCCTGCCAATGTCATCACCAACTTCAGTGCCTAGTTGAGGTGAAACCCGAGGTGCGCTGCAAAGATCAGTCAGGGGAGTAAGACCAAGACTGTTTTTGATCCATGTCCCCATTTCCTTCCCACTAAGCATATCAAAGCACTGGATTCGGCAACTATGATTCGGGAGGTGGGACATTATTTCTTAAGAGGGACAATTTCAATAGAGCCGCTCGAAACCTCAGCCTCTGCTCTGCCCATGCATCCATTGCTTGTGTCTATGTCTTAGAATATGTACGCGTTGGCGTTCATACCGTAAAAATGGCTTTCGCTGTTGCTGACTATTGCTATACGAAAACATTATATTCAGCAGCTGGCAACAAAAGCCGCAATGTAGATAATCTTTCCAGCAATAGCATGGAGGAGGAGAAAAAGCAAGGTTGCTTTTTTCAGTGCGCAATGCCATGCAATAGCTGCACAAACCTTCCCAAGGTAACACAGCTTCAAGGACAGGTCAGGCAGATCGGCGGACCCGCTCGTCTTGCACACCGTGGGTCATGGTGGGATTGAACATGACGGAGGCCTGCCCGGCGGATCCGTAAGGTAGACGTTGAGCAAGTTCACCCACCCAATTTAGATGTCGCCTAATGCAGAAACAGTAAAGCTTTAAGAAGGTTGCGTATTTTCCCGAAGGTTGCCAGTTATCCAGGTGAGTAGGATCCCTCGGAAAAAAACGAAATGTGGTGTCCGGACCCAGGGACCCCAGTGGAGGCGCCTCCCACGGATTTTAGCATGATTATGATTAGGCTACATTGGTTGGTTATTGGTTTTACGACACGTCGACCGTTGAGTCATGTAGCGTCGCCAATCTCTCACGCCGATTAGTCGCGGGCGAAGAATAGCGACAGATGAGACTCGAACCCACAACCTTTCGATTGTGAGACGAGCAACTTACCCCTAGACCACTCGTCCCCATTAGGCCACATTCATTTTATACATAATTGTGTTTTGCAACACTCACGACACCCAGTCTGATGCCACTCAACAACACTCACGACACCCACTCCGATGGCAATCATCCACTCACGACACCCACTCCGATGTCAATCATCCACTCACGGCATCCAGTCCGATGATGTAAATTATTTACACGACACCCACTCCAATATATAAATCGTGTGGTTCCAGATACACCGTCGAACAATATCCCTGCGCTGACCCCATATACAATGCTTTGCGACTTCAATTTATAACTCATTAATCTTCAACACGAACACAGAACGAAACTTGAGAACGCTGCTGGAAGACGGACACCGATAGCTCTTTAAGCTACGTTACTCCTACGGAACACAAATCTTGGGGATGCAATTTTGACTCAAAGACCACTACTCCTCCAGACTCGCATCACACACATATATAAATTATAACTCCCGGTCGGTAGACTGGGGCCTCGTCAATTTGGCAGAAGCAGATTATGTCACTTAGCTTTCCCTTGGTTTTTTACCTTCTATTTTTTTCCAAGGAACTGTATTTTTCTCCCTGCGAATTTTTCCAAGCAATCACCTTGCACATGATATATTCGACCAAGGCTGAACTCAAACGTTCACAGCACGTTCTGGATTGACGCCACGGCACGCTCTGAGTGAACAACCCCGGCACGCTCTGGATTGACGCCACGGCACGCTCTGGATGGACGCCACGGCACGCTCTGGATGGACGCCACGGCACGCTCTGGATGGACGCCACGGCACGCTCTGGATGGACGCCACGGCACGCTCTGAGTGGACGACACGGCACGCTCTGGATTGACGCCACGGCTCGCTCTGAGTGGACGACACGGCACGCTCTGGATGGACGCTACGGCACGCTCTGAGTGAACAACCCCGGCACGCTCTGGATTGACGCCACGGCACGCTCTGGATGGACGCCACGGCACGCTCTGGATGGACGCCACGGCACGCTCTGGATGGACGCCACGGCACGCTCTGGATGGACGCCACGGCACGCTCTGAGTGGACGACACGGCACGCTCTGGATGGACGCCACGGCACGCTCTGAGTGGACGACACGGCACGCTCTGGATGGACGCCACGGCACGCTCTGGATGGACGCCACGGCACGCTCTGGATGGACGCCACGGCACGCTCTGGATGGACGCCACGGCACGCTCTGGATGGACGCCACGGCACGCTCTGGATGGACGCTACGGCACGCTCTGAGTGGACGCCACGGCACGCTCTGGATTGACGCCACGGCACGCTCTGAGTGGACGCCACGGCACGTTCTGGATGGACGCCCAGGTCTCCGCTTCGCTTTCGGGTCGTGGACGTTCAGCGGAGCGCGTGATCGCCCACTAACTGTTCAGCTACGGCGGAATCGGATATGGAGACGGAAGCAGAACATGCTGGCCACCCTCCAAGCATACCGTTCGATGTAATGCATGTGTGTATGTGTGTATTCATGTGCACGTGCAGGCTCTATCATTGTCTTCGCTTGCAGTGTTACTTTTCCCACCTCTTGCACAGGGCGCAATTAGCTTTTGCTTTCGCGGATTCACCGGATGCCACATAGGCCCGCTTCACGTAGTTTTTCAAGCTGCTTGAAATGTAACAATAAGAACTCTTGTTTGCTTTACCGTTCAGTCGTTGAGCAACTTGTGCACACCATGCTGGGTCCGACTGACTCTACACCCAGAAATGTAGTCGCCAGATGATGGCCAGGTGATGACGTCAGGTGACGCCGCCGGGTGATGACCCCGCTCAACCTACGCCTCCGGACATCCGTAGGAATTTTAGTTGTATCCTTTTCACCGAGAGCCAATGCAGCATAGTCCACCGAAGACAGACACAAGGACTCGGAGGGTTGGCTGCTCGAGACCCTGTTTGATTGAGATGATGATTGAGCCCTGTTCGGAGATCCCGAGACACAGGCGCGCCGTGACAGTGATGTGGCAGTAATGTGGCAGTTGTATGGCGGTGATGTGGCAGTGACGTAGTGATGTGACGGTGATGTGCCAGTAATGTGGCAGTGATTCAATGATGTGGAAGTGATTCAATGATGTGGCAGTGATTCAATGATGTGGCAGCGGTGTGGCAATGACCCCGGTTCGCCGCCTCCATTTTTCGAATGCGTGTCCTGTGCAGTGCCAACTTTCTTCCCCGGATCAGGCCTCCATTTTGAGTGCGCGTGTGTCAGCACGGCCGGAAGTGGGTCATCGATTGAGTCGGCGGACACGGTGCCGCCGACCACCACGGACACAGCCGCCACGGTCTGGGCTCAGTCCGCCAGACACTGCCGGACAGTGGACAGTGTCCGCTGGGCACTGCCGGACAGTGGACAGTGTCCGCTGGGCACTGCCGGACAGTGGACAGTGTCCGCTGGACACTGCCGGACAGTGGACAGTGTCCGCTGGGCACTGCCGGACAGTGGACAGTGTCCGCTGGGCACTGCCGGACAGTGGACAGTGTCCGCTGGGCACTGCCGGACAGAGGACAGTGTCCGCTGGACACTGCCGGACAGTGGACAGTGTCCGCTGGGCACTGCCGGACAGTGGACAGTGTCCGCTGGGCACTGCCGGACAGTGGACAGTGTCCGCTGGGCACTGCCGGACAGTGGACAGTGTCCGCTGGGCACTGCCGGACAGAGGACAGTGTCCGCTGGACACTGCCGGACAGTGGACAGTGTCCGCTGGACACTGGCGGACAGTGGACAGTGTCCGCCGGGCACTGC